>CM056051.1:65483124-65841198 GCA_029574335.1 Rana kukunoris | reverse complement strand
TTATGTAAGATAAAGTTTATTTTTATACCTGCAGTTCTAAACATTCCAGGGACATATTATAATATCCAGTTAGGGGAGTATTTGTTTTAATTTACAACATAAGGGCACTTAGGCTAAATGATTTATACTTAGGCTAGGTTTCACAAGTGTAATTCATGCACATTTATATATTACTGAGCATTTTTTCATGGCATTATTTAAGTGCTTCTAATGGTACATGGATTAATGCATTCAGCCTCCCCCTTATACTTATCTGAGCCTAATCTCGATCTAGCAATGTGCACAAGATTAGCGCCTCACACTCTCCTCACTGGACAGAGAGGCAGCAGCAGGAGGAGACATTGGCTTCTGCTGCTGTCAATCACTGCTAGTGAGGAAAAGTGGGAGGCGGGACTAAGCTGCGCTTTGTGTGTCAATGGACAGAGCCAGCTCGGAAGCAAGCACGCATGAGTGCCCCCAAAGCAAGCAGATTGGGGGGAGGAGCCAGGAGAGTCAGCAGTAGGAGCCAGTAGTGGACCCAAAAAGAGGAGGATTGGGGCTGTTTCTGTGCAAAACCACAGTAAATATATAACGTTTTTTATTTAAAAAAAATAAAAAACATTTTCCTTTTTGGATCACTTTAATGCAATATCATGCGCTCCTATTAAAGTCGATGAGGCCAAAAATTAACCAAGAAGCACCTGAACCTTTTTCAAAGTCACAAATTTCATAGGTGTGAATGAGCCCCTTAGTCAATAATGGGATGGCTCTTCTTGTGTATTGCTGCACAAAGTCCAAAATGTAAAAAAATCACATACAGTGGATATAAAAGTCTACACACCCATCTTAAAATGTCAGGTTTCTATGATCTAAAAAAAGAAACAATAGATAAATAATTTCAAAACTTTTTCCACCTTTAATGTGACCTATAACTGCAACTCAATTGAAAAATGCTGCAGGAATATCTGACAAGTACTGGCTGTGTGGTACATGTGACAACAATCTCCCGGTATTCTTCATATGTCTGGGCTATGGGGTACAGTGGCAAGATGGAAGCCTTTTTTTTACCAAGAAAAACATCCAAGCCTGGCTAAATTTTGCAAAAACACATCTAATGTCTCCCAAAAGCATGTGGGAAAATGTTATGGTCTGATGAAACCAAGGTTGAACTTTTTGTCCATAATTCCAAAAGTGATGTTTGGTGCAAAAACAACACTGCACATCACTAAAAGAACACCATCCCCACTGTGAAGGATGGTGGTGGCAGAATCATGCTCTGAGGCTGTTTTTCTTCAGCAGGAACAGGGGCCTTAGCCAAGGTAGAGGGAATTATGAACAGTTCCAAATACCAGTCAATATTGGCACAAAACCTTCAGGCTTCTGCTAGAAAGCTAAACATGAAGAGGAACTTCATCTTTCAGCATGACAACGACCCAAAGGGTACAATCCAAATAAACAAAGGAATGGCTTCACCCAGAAGAACATTCAAGATTTGGAATGGCCCAGACTTGAATCCGAATGAAAACCTGTGGGGTAATCTGAAGTGGCTGTGCACAGGAGATGTCCTTGCAGTCTGACAGATTTGGAGTGTTTTTTGCAAACAAAAGTGGGAAAATATTGCCAAGTTAACATGTGCCATGCTGATAGATAGACCATACCCAAAAAAGACTGAGTGTTGTAATAAAATCAAAAGGTGCTTCAACAATGTATTAAGTTTATGGTGTTTGCACACTTATGCAACCATATTATTTTATTTTTACTTACCTTCACCTAAAAGATTGCAGTTTGTTTTTTCAACTGAGTTGTACAGTTTGTAGGTCACATTGACCACTTAAGCCCCGGCGATGTGGCTTCCAAACTAAATTTCCTTCTTTTTTTTACCACAAATATAGCTTTCTTTTGGTGTATTTAATCACCTCTATGTTTTTTTTTTTTTTGCGACAATTTAAAAAAAAAATCAATATTTTTTACTTTTTGCTATAATAAATATCTCCAAAAAATATATATTTATAAAAAATATTTTTCCTCAGTTTAGACCAATACATATTCTACTAAATATTTTGGTTAAAAAATCGCCAATAAGCGTTTATTGATTGGTTTGCGCAAAAGTTATAGCGTCTACAAATTAGGGGATAGTTTTATTGCATTTTTATAAATATGTTTTTTGTGCTAGTAATGGCGACAATCAGCGATTTTTAACGTGACTGCGACATTATGGCGGACACATTGGACACTTTTGATGCTATTTTGGGACCATTGTAATTTTTACAGCAAACAGTGCTATAAAAATGCACTGATTACTGTGAAAATTACACTGGCAGTGAAGGGGTTAACCTGTAGGGGGCGCTAAAGGGGTTAAGTGTTCCCTAATTTGTGCTTCTTAGAGTCGGTTCACACACAGGCGGCATGACTCTGGGGGGTGGCTCTGCAAGTCGTCCTGAGGATGACTTCAGAGGCGATTTGCAAGACGACTTCTGTATAGAAGTCAATGCAAGTCGCCCCGAGCCTCCCCCAAAGTCGTACAGGGAGTACATTTCTAAGTCGGAGCGACGCAACGGTTCCATTGCACTGCATGGGAAGCGACTCGTCAGGCGTCTGAGCCGCCTGACGCGTCGCCCCAGTGTGAACCAACTCTCACTGTAGGGGAGCGTGGCTGGGAGTGTGACATCACTGATCGTCATTCCCTAACACAGGGAGCAGACGATCAGTGACAGGCTCACTAGGAAGCATAGGGAGAGGTTTGTTTACCCTGACATCTCCCTGTTCTTCAGCTCTGTGACCCGATCACGGGTCACCGTCGTCGATCGGGTCCACGGGTCCTGCGGGCACGGTCATGGAGCTCAGGACCAGGTCACGAGCTCGCTGGCGGCGGCGTGCGTGACCCACTGCTGGGCTTCTTAAAGGGGACGCACCTGTATGTACATATGCCCAGCTGTGCCATTCTGCCGACGTATTTAGTCGTGCGGCGGTCCTTAAGGGGTTACAGGTGGAAAAAGTTGTGAAATTATTTATCTTTGTCTCATTTTTTTACATCACAAAAACCTGACATTTTAACAGGGGTGTGTAGACTTTTTCTATCCACTGTAGATGTGAACAGGGAATAAGCACTTCTTTTAGGGTCCTTTTACACTAGTGGACCGTTCGTCCGCTCATTACAAGTCCGTTTACGGACTTGAAATGAGCCCCTATGGGAGCGGATCCGCTAACGTCCGCCAGATCCGCATCCGTTTTTGCGGACGGAAGAATGTCCTATTTTTCTTCCGTCCGGCCAAACGGATCGGATGCAAACGGACAGACGGTTCGTTTCCATCCGACTCCCCATAGGGGAGAGCGGAGGAGAGACAGGGCGGTCCCTGCACAGTGTGCGGGGACCGCCCTGTCCGCCGACAGCTGAGCGGAGACCCCCCGCTGAGCTGACGGACACACGGAGCGGACTGAGAAACGGTCCTTTCACACGTGCGGACCGTTTTTTAGATCCGTTTTTTTATCATCAGTTGATCCGTTTTTCATCAGTTTTTCATCCGTTTTTCATCCGTTTTTTCATCCGTTTTTTTTTTGGTTAGAACTTTTTTTTAATTACATATTTTGATGAAAAGAGGACGTTAGCGGATCGGATGTTAAACGGATCGTCCGCTAACGTCCGTTTTTCGTCCGTTCCGTTTTTTTGACGGAAGAAAAATAGGGTTTTCTTCCGTTCAAAAAAACGGAGCTTAACGGAGACGGACGTTAGCGGATGCGTGTGAAAGGACCCATAGGAAAGCATTGCGGTCAAAAAACGGACGTCTAAAAACGGACGTGTGAAAGGACCCTTACTTGTCTGTTTTGATGCACCAAAACTCTTGCACTTTGCTGCATAAAAATGCATGTCAAGTGAAATTCCTATTTCTGATGTGGCTGGTTTACACCTATATGCTGCAGTCTAGCCCACACCCCCCCCCCCCCCAAGAAAAAAGCGATTAACAAATATGATTATTGAAAATAATGAAATGTATGCTGGTTCTATTTGTTACGTGGAATGAAATAAGGTTTATGGGAAACAGCAGATTTTGCTGGAAGCTGACAGCAGTGAACCCGATTCTGTGAAGTCAGCTGTGCTGCTACGTGGTATTTGGAGGTTCTCGCTTGGCTTTGTGCTGTGAGCTCATTGCTCAGAAAACTATCTTTAGCAATTGCATGCAGTCAGCATTCTGTTCCAGTCATGAAATCATCTGTCAACAGTTTCATCAAAAGAGGGAACAGGCAGCTGAGGATCCAATGATTTGTATAGAAAACGCAGCTAAAATCCTTCACAATGATGGGGTTGATTTACTAAAGTCAAATAGACTGTGCACTTTGTGCAAATGCAGTGGCTCCAGAGCTTAGTAAATGAGCAGAAGCTCTGCTGACTTCCATCATCCAATCATGTGCAAGTAAAATGCTGTTTGTTTTTACTTGTATGTAGGGCTGCAACTAAGGATTATTTTTAAAATCAATTAGTTGGCCGATTATTGTTTCGATTAAATGACTAATCGGATAATCTTAAAAAAAAGTGTGGTGAACAATTTAGTTAATATGTAAAAAAAAAAGGCAATTTATTCTTAAATATCCATATGCAGTGGTAAATATAAATAACCAACTACAGTAATTGTAATGCCTTCTATTACCTCCACTTTCTCTGGGTTCAGATGCTGATCTTCCCTGCACAGAGTCTTTAACCACTTGACCACTGGGCACTTAAACCCCCTTCCTAACCAGACCAATTTTCAGCTTTCGGTGCTCTCACAATTTGAATGACAATTACTCAGTCATACAACATTGTAACCATTTGAATTTTTTGTCCTTTTTTTCACACAAATAGAGCTTTCTTTTGGTGGTATTTGATCACCTCTGGGTTTTTTATTTTTTGCGCTATAAAAGAAAAACGGATGAAAATTCTGTAAAAAAAAAAAACTTGTTTCTGTCATATTAGCAGGTTATTTCTCACACACAGCATATGCATACCACAAATTACACCCCAAAACACATTCTGCTATTCCTCCCGAGTATGGCGATACCCCATGTGTGGGACTTTTACACAGCGTGGCCACATACAGAGGCCCAACATGCAGGGAACGCCATCAGGCGTTCTGGAACACCCAGACCAATTCTGACATTTCTCTCCTACATGGAAAAATCATCATTTATTTGCTAGAAAATTACATAGAACCCCAAAACATTATATATATATGCTTTTTTAGCAAAGACCCTAGAGAATACAATGGCGGCCGTTACAACTTTTTATCTCGTACGGTATTTTCGCAGAAATTTATTGAACGCGTGTTTTTTTAAAAACTGTTTTGTGCCTAAAACAAAACAAAACAGTAAAATTAGCCCAATTTTTTTTCATAATGTGAAAGATGAAGTTACGCCGAGTAAATAGATACCCAACATGTCACACTTGATTGCTGGGTACTGGGGATTGCAGGGTACTGGGGATTGCAGGGTACTGGGGGATTGCAGAGCTGGGATGGATTGAGGGATGGCTGGATCTGTGACTGCATTTGTCACAGATCCAGCCACAGCTCAGCTGCTGACACCCCGCTCCCCCCCCCATCTCCTCGCACACTGTACAGAGAGGAGAGGGAGGAACCGGCGTCATCAAATGACGCCGGTTTGTTTACAAGTGATCGCGGCGTCATTCGACGGCGCGATCACGTGGTAAACGGCCGTGATCAGCGGCAATTTACCGTGATCCGTGATGCGCCGGGTCTTCTAGACCCGGCGAGCACGGACACTTTCGCGAGCGCGTCCCAGGGGACGCGCAATCGCGAAAGTGAAGGACGACGTCGTCCCAAGATAACCCCGCCGCGCCGTAGCAGTAAAATGCTTATGGCGCGGTGGGAAAGTGGTTAAAGTGATTTGTAAAAAAAAAAAAATTGTTATACTTACCTGCTCTGTGTAATGGTTTTGCACAGAGCAGCCCAGATCATCCACTTCTGGGGTCCCTCACCGATGCTTCTGGCTCCTCTTGCCTTCAGAGTGCCTCAATAGCAAGCTGCAAAGTATAGTATAGACTAGCATCTGCTATAGCAAGGTTGTACTACTCACTTCCTGCCCAAGACTACATGTCCCATGAGGCATTGCTCCTCGCACTTTCACATTCATCAAATTCTCAGGCACTTACTCACATGTATGGATGGTGTACTGAGCTGTATGTGTGCTGCACTGTATTTCCTGATATGTAAACATATAATGCATTCTATATGCAGGCCAACTAATCAACTGGCTGATTAACCGATTATGAAAATAGTTGACAACTATTTTCATAATCGATTAGTTGTTGATTAATCGATTAGTTGTTTCGGCCCTACTTGTATGTAGTCTTTGCAAAGTGAAGATTTACCTTATTTACTAAGCTCTGGAGCAACTGCACTTGCAGAGTGCAACTATACAGGCATGCCCCACTTTTAAGTACACAATAGGGTTTATTTACTAAAGCTGGAAATCACAATATCAGGCTCATTTCTGCATAGAAACCAATGAGCTTCTAACTCCAGCTTGTTCAATTAAGCCTGGTAATAAAACCTGGAAGGTCATTGGTTTCTGCGCAGAAGTGAGCCTTATTTCGCGCTTTCCAGCTTTAGTAAATAAACACAATTGTGTACTTAAAAGTGGGGTATGCCTGTACTTTGCAAAGTTCACAGTCTATTTGACTTTAGTAAGTCAACCCCTGAGTCTGAGTATAATGTCGCGTACACACGATCATTTTTCGGGTTGTAAAAAACAATGTTTTTCAGGCTCTAGAATAAACAAAGTTTTTTTTCAACTTCATCATTAAACCGACGTTGCCTACACACGATTGTTAAAAAAAAAATGCTCTAGCAAAGCGTGGTGACGTACAACACGTACGACGGCACTATAAAGGGGAAGTTCCATTCGGATGACGCCACCCTTTGGGCTGCTTTAGCTGATTTTGTGTTAGTAAAAGACGATTTTTCTGTCTGTTACAGCGTGATGAATGTGCTTACTCCATTACGAACGGTAGTTTTACCAGAACGAGCGCTCCCGTCTCATAACTTGCTTCTGAGCATGCGCGGGTTTTTCACGCCGTTAAAGCCCACACAAGACCATTTTTTACAACCCGAAAAGCGTCATCGTTTAAAACGTCGCGAAAAAATAGAGCATGTTCGAAAAAAAATTGGGCGTTTTTCAAAACCCAAAAAATATTCTGAAGCCCACACACCATCGTTTTTAATGACATTTTTAAAAAACTTCATTTTTTACAACCCGAAAAATGATCGTGTGTACGCGGCATAAGTGATGTGTGCCAGTACTGCAACATCATCCAACGAAGACTGTCTGAGCTAGTACACCTTCCTGTTTAATTGCAATCAAGAATTTTTAAAGGAAATGGTAACAATCACTGGAGTTTGCCTTCCGGTTACTTCCTTTGATCCTACCCTCCACCTAGTGGCCATATGGTGGTATTTTCCTGAAATACTTCAATTTAGGAAAACATTGCAATATGGGCATTAGGTGGAGCTGACGCTCATAGGAAATAACTCTTTAAGGCAAATTATGATGACTATTCATGGAGGCTGTGTAAATGCTTGACTCTTGAAATAAATACTACTACAGTGATTATTTGTGACATTTATTTTTAATAACTGAACCTCTTATAGTTCATTTCCACTTTTGTAGTCATATTTAAACTGGCATTTTAGCTAAAAAGAAAATGGGTGAACATGAGGGATATTTAATGCAGAGGAGACATGCTTTGTCTCATCTGATGAAGCTGACTGCACTCCTGTGACTGCGCAGGAATGACGTCACTCCCACTTGGCCGGCATTTGGGACTCAGCAGCCGGGTGCCTAGTGATGTCAGCGGCCAGCGGGGAGCTGTGGGATGCCACATCGCTGGATCCAAGGTGAATATAATGCTGCTTTAGAAAAACCCTACTATATGTTTGTTATGTGTTCCCATTTACACAATTTAAAAAGATTTCTTACCTTTTAGATGTTTCATGGCAGTCTGTAAGCATTTCTGAACAATGTCAAAGTCAGTCAGTCCAAATAGAAAGGCTTAGGACAGGCTAAGCCTCCTCTTATTACCATGATAAACTATGCAAGAAGCCAAGCTTCTAAATCTATAAAGTGGTATTAAACCTGTTGTTCCTTCATCCAGAGTGGCGGTACGCTAAACGGTGCTGGGACAAGGTCACACAGCGCCCAGGGCAAAAGATGCCAAACTAAGCGCCCCCCTCCCCTTAGGGTTGAGGTTAGCAATGATGTAGCTGTCACTACTCCTGTCAGCCTTGTAACAGAAGCAACTGGCACAGGGCACCCCTTCCACTATTGTGCCCAAGGCAGGTGCCCCTGCTCACCCCTTGTCCCAGCCCTGACACTAATACAGGAGGTGTGTTACTGGTCAGATCACCAGGGGGAAAACTTAAGAGGCTGAATCTAGGGATTAGTAAACTGCAATTTATTCCATGTTTGTTTTATGGTTTATGGTCCCATTCCAAAAAGTGATGGATGTGGGTGGCACAGAAAGACCTGAAGCAGTTCAAGTGTTTGTAGCTGGGTCCCTGGTGCATTCCTCCTCTGTAGGTCCTTTGTCATTGTGTGTAGTCTGATCTCACAGCTATAGAGTATTAATCCTAAATTGTCATAATGTAAATTATGAATGTATAATATTTTACTTTCAGCCAGGTAAAAGAAAGCGTATGCGATTGTTGCAAAATGTATCACATTTTATTTCTAAGGTCGCTTGCTGTTTGCTGGATACAACGACTACACAATCAATGTTTGGGATGTTCTGAAAGGCAGTAGGGTGTCCATCTTGTTTGGTCATGAGAACAGAGTCAGCACTCTCCGTGTGTCTCCTGATGGGACTGCATTCAGCTCGGGGTCATGGGATCACACTCTAAGGGTGAGTTTTATGTCCTGTAAGTCTTACAAATAACTAAACCTGACCATATGATGTGATGTTTAGCTGGTTCCTGATGAACCGTTTGAAATGTGCTCAGTGGTAGCCCTGTCAGTTGCCTCATGTCTGACATCCCTTGATTGAAAAATCGAAGGAACCAGTTAGAAAACTGACAGCCGAAACAGCGACTGTCCATTCATTTAGATACTGCTTAGGTGTTTTGATGACTGGTGGGGCCAGTTATCAAAATACAGTCACTACAGCGGGGATTAGTACATCAGCACTGTGTAGTGTGGATGGAGGAATCTGTTAGACTTCAGACTGAAGAGAAAAAATATATATGTTTATGGCCATCTCTAGTTGTAGATTATGCTAGGCATCAGGAAATAGTCTTGAGTTGATCAGATGAATCATGGACCCATATTTAAAATCTAAAGTTTGGCTGTCTAACATTGATAATGTAGCACACTTTAATGTGACTTTAATGTGACTCTAATTCCTGAATGGAAGAAGCAGGACACTACCATCCATGTGGTAGTACTTAGGTACTCTCTTTTGCTTTAGTCCAGCCTCCCTCAACTTTTTTCCCCCAGGGGAACCCTCAAAAATAATTTTCAGATCTAGGAGAATCCCCAATAGAACCAGTCCCTTTACAGGAACGGTTAAGAATGCCACCCTTCTTGACATCTAAAAAGATTACTGGGGTCATTCTGCTAGCTCTTTCACGTGATATTGGCCCTAAGTATATTTAGGCACCATCAAATAAAAGGTCAAATAGTCACAGCTCAAGGAACCCCCAGCAATATTTGGAGGAACTTAGGGTTCCACATATATCTGCTTGAGAACAGCTGCTCTATTCACACAGGAGCCTATCAAGCATTTGATGGGTATACTGTACCCACTCCTCTGATTACTATACTATATTGATCAGGGAACTGAGTATAGAAATAAAAAGGTGCCATGCACAATGAATAAAAAGTGGGCCTGGGCCTAGAAGCAGTACTAGACTTATCTGTGCTGTTTGATGGGAGTCTAGGTTTGCTTTAAACCAGGGGTCTCCAAACTTTTCAAACAAAAGGCTAGTTTACTGCCCTTTAGACTTTGGGGGGCCAGACTGTGGCTAGTGGGAGTAGAAAATCCCACAGCATTAGTGGAAGTAAACAGTGCCTCAGTGATGGTAAGTGGGAGTAAAACAATTACATAATATAGAAACAATAATTACATAATGCCTGTAGCTAGTAGGAGGAGGAATAGTGCCCCTTCATTGGTATTAATAGAAGGAATAGTGCCCCATCATTGGTATCAATTGAAGAATGGAGGGAATGGTCCCTCGTCATTGGTGTGTCACACTTACCCCTAACCCAGGTGGCACTATAGCTAGCTTCTGTGTTCTGAACTGAGCACAGCAAACAGGTACTTGCGGTTGGAAGACAGGCAAAGTGGTTCAAGGCAGGCAAGGTTCAGATTAGTTGGGTTCAAATACGTAGTCAAATGTCAGGCAGAGTTCCAAGTGTATCCGATATCCAATCTGAGGTCGTCAACAAGGGAATCCAGCAGCCACAGAAACAGGGCAGACAAACAGGAAGCTTGAAGCATGTGTTAAACACTATATCACAAACATGAGACTGCAGGCTTGGCTGGCTTAAATCAGGTTTAGTCTCCACCTAGAGATTATGCAAAAATATCAGAGAGAATGTATCACAGCCAAAACAGCCAACACCAGGATGCTGGAATGAGACCAGCAGCTGTGATGGAGCAGGAGCACTAAGCGTTCCTGACATGGTGTCAGTGGAAGGAATAGTGCCCCATTGCTGGTGTCAGTGGGAGGAATTTTACGCCAGTTTTGGTAGTAATGGGAGAAAATTTTCCCCAGTGTGGGTGTCAGTGGTAGAAACAGTGACCCATTGTTGGTGTCAGTGAAAGGAATAGTGCCTCATATTAGTGTGAAGAGTAATCCAGCAAAGGCTGGATAAAAGCAAGCAAATGGCTGCATTTGGCCCGCAGGACACAGTATGGAGACCACTTCTTTAAACTCTAGTTTAGTCTGATATTCAAAATAGGAAATCCAATTTCATGGGCTGGTATTGTATTTTTATGTAAGAAAAAACCTACAATATAAATAATGATTTCACCTAATGTATTTCTTATTTCTACAGATCTGGGCATAATGCACAAATGTGAAGAAATATCTGCGGTCCCGCAGCTTGGCAATTATATCACAGGTTTTACCTTGTGTTATACGATAAGAGTTGAAATTTAAGATTAGATGCTGGTTGTTGCAGAACTATGTAGAAAACAGGATGGATGCCACAAAAATAGAGCTAAATGAAGAAATCCTTATTTATTTATTGGTGATCAAACCTGGAGAGTCCACCCAACACTCATCACTTTTTATTAGAGTAGGGTTCTCTGTCAGAAGGGTCAGTGTACATACGTGCTATTTGCATTTCCATTAGCGAGATCTGGTAAGGCTTTACATTTTTTCTTAAATTTCATACATGCAAAGATCACCATTCTGTTCTACAAAATGATTACTGAAGACATCATCAACGTATCTGCACTCAATATTAATGGAAATCATCCTTTGTTTACAAGTGAAAAAAAGGGAATTTGCTAAAGCTTTACTAGACCAGTGAACCTGTACTAGCTATAGCACTAACTGTTATAACTTACCTTAAGAGTACACTACTCTATAACCAAAACTGATAAATTAAACCTTGAGATGCATACCGAGAACACTGCCCACCTGTTCAGTTTTCAGGCATTGCTGTGGTGCAACAAGTCATCTGGATATCTGGGAACCCCTGTTTATAATGCAGAATACTATTTCCCAAACATACCCATTGCAGGCTCCTTGCCATCTCTTACATGCAGAAAACTTGGTGTATAAAATGTCAGTATTTAGATGTTTCTTAAGAATATGTTCACACTAATGTAGGTCGGGAACGTGGGCATAATCCTGTGCATTTTTGACCCACACTGAGATGCCTAAAACAATAAAAGATAGTAACGCTCAAGTGCCCCCAAATCTGTGTCAATTTAGATCAGCATGTGAATAGACTGGTGCAAAAAAGACAGGGTCAGCTTGTCAGGCACTAGTAGACAAAGTGGTGCCCGTCTGGTGCCATTATTCTTAATGGTACCATCACACATTGTCACCCTTAACATGGTTTTACACTGTATAGTGGCAACCGTGTGATTGGGTGCTGCATGATTTAAAAAAATGGATCAGTGACTTCTTTCCCCGCATTTCTCATTTAAAATAAAGAAGTACCCGTGGCGTGTGTGTGCAAACGTGCCGCACTGCCATGAACCAAGGCTAAGCTGGCCATAGATAAATTGAAGTTCAGCTGGTTCAGTAAAGATCAGATGAATTTTGATTAATCAATGGCAACTACTGCTTGATAGGATTTGATTGTTAGAATGAAACTGAAATTTTTTATTCGATCAGCTGTTGCAGCCAACCTGCTTCAGTGCTGATCAGTTTATTCTGGCAGCAGAGGAGCCCCCACATTGTGAATGGGGGAATCTGTGTAGATCAGTCCACTGGTTGATAAAAAAAAAAAACTCATTCATCTATTGGCTATAGAGTCTTACAATCCTCCATTAGACTCAAACTTGCCATTGAAGTATGAATATAATTTAGTAATATGGAATCAAAGAGAGGTAGAGGAAGCTGAACAAAATGTAGTTTTAGCGCAGCTGCAGAGTTTGTTGATTTACTAAAGGCAAACAGATTTGCACTTAGTTGCACTTTGCAAGGAAATTATTCCCAGAGTTTTGCCAATGAGAAGAAGCTCTGCTGATTTCCATCATCCAATCACATGCTGGTAAGAATGTGTTTGTGTGTTTTTTTATTTTCCTTGCACATGATTGGGTATTCATTGCAAAGTGAAATTTTACTGCATTCACTTAGATCTGGGATGAATTCCCTTGCAAAGTGAAAAGCCTGTTTGCCCTAAATAAACCCCATTATCTCTACCAGGATCTGCACAGTTCACTGGTGCATACCTTTCTTAGTTCTTCTAATGGTAACATTTCTGGGTATGAGAGCTGGAAAGGTTTTCAGAGGAAAGTGTGATCTCTCAGCAGATGTCAGCGGAGAATCACTTCAAACCTAAGAGACGTTTCCTGGCAGTCGGACAGAGAGTAATATTACAGGTGACGGAGGAATAACATTACTCTGATATTAGCGGTCCAGGAAATCTCTTGGGCAATATCAAGGATCAAATGTAAAGGCAGTTTTATACACTTAGGAATAATTTTTATTTGCCTTTGGAAATACATTTATAACTTTAGATTTGAATTGGTTAAATTTTTTCAATTTATATCATGCACTTAGCAAACTCTACTACAGGTTCACTGATGCCCATTAAACCAGATAGAGCATTGCCGCTTAATTAGAAATTGTAAGTGTCCCAAATGCTGCAATTCATTCAATATAAGTGAAAACCTCTGAAATGAAAAATGAACAGAGCATATCCTTTTATAGTGTGTACTTGCCACAATCCAAAGCACCAAGTGTGATGTTTGTCTCTTTTATCTGCTAACTGCATGAGTCACTTCTTACATGTTATCCCACCACCACAACATTTTGTGAATGACCACGCCCCCCTCCAGCACAAAGGAGGTGATTTGCAGCCTCAGGTGTATGTTTTTCCCAAAAAGACTGTGTACGGGGTGTGTGTCCATTCCCTCCACTCTGGTCTCAGATTACACTCAGCTTTGTGCTCTGTGTTGTGCAGTGTGTTACATCAGATCCCCGCCCCCTGTCTTCTGGAGTTGAGAAAAATCCTTTGATCTGTATCTTAGAAGGATGTAGAGGAGAGAGGGCAGCAGATAAACAGGTACAACTTATGCAGGTGTATCACCTGAGGCCAGTACCTTCACTGGGTATATGTAAGGGCTTCCAACCACTTTAAATCAGTCAAACATTATTTACACACTTGCAACTGGTCTAACTCTACTTTCTAATTGTGGCCTAAGGCAACTTGCATTATTTATTAATGTAGCAATATTTAGCTAGCATATAAAATACGCTGCTCCTATAAGTTCTCATTTATCTTTATAAAACAGGTAATCGTACATTTTTTAGCTGTATGGCACGTAGTGTTGCATGGGTCAATTTCAACTGTTATCTGTAACTTTAGTTTCTAGAGAATTCCTTCCCTGACATTAGACGCCCATTATTTACCTCTAATCACAGCAAGTTCAGACAATATTCTTCTAATACAATATAGTTCTTCTAGAACCTGCAGAGACTAATGCTGGGTTTACAGGTCACTGCATATTCACAGTGGAAGAATAAGAGTATTTGTGTGTATGAGATTGACCACTTGACATGCATTGTACCTGAAAAGCCTAATGCTTGTGCCATTAAAGGATAACGGAGCTCAAGAACAAAAATGTAATATATTGCAGCTTACGGTCCTTCAGTGTTGCGGCTGCATTTGTTTTCTTTCCAGACTCCAGCAAATACAGAAAACACTTGTTGATCTTGCCAGAAATGCAGAATCCTTGCCACTTCCTGTAAGCTGCACAGAATAATATATGCCTTCCTTTATCCAGGGCCTTCTTTACCACAGGGCAAAAGGAGCTGCTTCCCCGGGCACAGTCATTAGTGTGGGGCTCAAAACAGCTGCCTCTTGAGCCCTGCACCCAAATAGTTAAAAGGTGGATTTAGGAGGGCCCAAGAGTATGTTTGCCCAGGGCCCAATCATTATTAAAGATGACCCTGCCTTTATTATCTGTAAACTACCCTGCCCTCTGTGTATTGGATATGAAGAGATACAAACGTGTTCATTGTTCATATGAGGAGAGCAGCCTAGTAAGACAACCATGGCTCCCTCCAGAGATACAGTGGAGTGACGTAGCCACAGGAAGTGTATTATTTGCAGAATAACTGAAAATATGGCAAAAAAAGCTTTAATCATTTGCTGACCATGCACTGTACATTTAGTGCAACAGTATAGGCCAGCTGTGCAGGATCGCGTATATATACGTGATTGTGAATTTCCAGGTAGGGGCACACGCCCACCTGCCTGGCTGTGCTGTGATTCGTCACAGCACATGCCAATCACTGGGTCCTGGCCAGTGATTGACTGCTGGCACCCGATTATCAGCTCTGAGCTTCACCGAACACAGCTGTGTGAGTGTAAATATCATAGAGCTGTATTCAGTGACAGGGGATCTAGTTGTTTTTTCATAAACTGTAAGAGCAGCACACAGTACACATAAATACTTGTTAGGTACATATTTAACCCCTTGATCACCCTTGATGTTAATCCCTTTCTGCCCAGTGTCATTAGTACAGTGGCAGTTCATATTATTAGCACTGATCATTGCAATAATGTCACTGGTGATGTCAGTGACAGTTAGTTAGTTAGTTCCCACAAAGTGTCAGTTAGTGTCAGATAAGTCGCTGATCACTGCCATTATATGTATTTTTCTACATATTTATGGTAAACAAAATCGCAATAAGCATTTATTGATTGGTTTGCGCAAAAGTTATAGGTTTTTTGATTATTATTTTTTTTTACGTGTAATGGCGGCGATCTGTGAATTTTATCATTACACGCGACATTATGGCGGACACAACGAACACCGTTGACACATTTTTGGGACCATCGTCATTTTTACAGCGATCAGTGCTATAAAAATGCACTGATTACTGTGAAAATTACACTGGCAGTGAAGGGGTTAACCACTAGGTGCCGCTGAAGGGGTTAAGTGTGTCCTAGGGAGTGCTTCTAACTGTAGGGGGGATGGGCTGTGTGTGACACGACACTGATCACCGCTTCCGATTACAGGGAGCTGTGATCAGTGTCCTGTCACTAGGAAGACTGGGGAAATGCATGTTTACATTAGCATGTCCCCGTTCTTCCTCTCCGTTAGACGATCATGGGTACATCCGTGGACATCGAGTCCGCGGCATCCGCGGTCGGACTCACAGAGCTCGCAGACGGCACGCCGGCGGCGGCGCACGCGCGTCCACAATGGTGCTTCTTAAAGGGGACGTAAATATATGTCCATCTGCCTGCCTGTGCCATTCTGCCAACGTATATCGTTGTGCGATGGTCGGCAAGCAGTTAAGGACTAGTAAGCTGCAATATATGACATTTTTGGTTCAGATACACTTGTAATGGGCTTGTGTTATATGTGACACATGGTTAGGCCAGCCTTTGAACATGATATGACTTTACAACACTGGAAACACACATATGACACTATTAGAAATTCATATTATAAGTGGTTTGTAGTGTCCTCAGCACCAGTATCCTGTACTGGTTTGTGAATATTAGATCAGCTATATAATGACATTGAAATACAAGCTGCTGCTTTAAATAGGTACAGTATATACAAGGACATTGTGCTGTGAGCACAGCGTGTCCAGAAAACAATGCTTCTATCAGCACATTCTATAAAAGAAGTAGAACAAATCACTTTTATAGGACATTGATATCTGGGACAAGCAAGTAGACCATTCAATCAATGTGACTCTCAATAAACGCGTCTAGAGCTGGTAATATTGTGACTGACGATTTCATTGGATAGAAATGAAATACATGTTTATTACTACAATTTAAAAAATAACAAAAATCAATGATTTACTAAAATAATGTGTCTCCTTCCAATGACAACATATAGAAAGCATCAGAATAAAAGAGCAAATACATTTTGCTCAAAAATCAGCGCAATTCCTCCACTATAAAATATTTCTATGCTGTAATTGATATAACCCTTTTATTTCATGATCTGAAATGTTGAGTCTTCCAAGTCAATCGATTACAAAACGCTTAGTTAAAGCGGTACTACGTTGCATCTGAGAACCGCAAGGCGCAAGCTGAAACGCGATTTCATAAATTTTCATAGTAAACTCCCCTATCCATCTATGTCTCCATGCTTTTTTTGTTTTTTTGTTTTGAGAAATCACTTTGAAAAACACCCTCATTTCTAGCTGCGGCCATCTTGAGTAAAGGCAGCTGATTCATATGGCATTTACTTCCTGGAATCCATCTGTCCTTAGTTCAGGTATACAGGCAGAAGGATGTACTTCACAGAGAAAGACCCTCCTCCCCTCTTGCAGATGTCCATAAAGACTCCTAGGGTTTATGACAGTGATATATGAGAAGAGATTTTGGGACATTATGTGAAGCATGCAACCAGGGAGGCAACACAACATAATACTAATGATGATGTCTGGTGGTCACCGCCTCAGCTCCCAGGCTGATGATTTAGCCCTCTGGCCCTTGCCCCGGTTTACCTGTGTCCAGACTCATGGTTGGTCTGTAAGTATGAGCGGGGGATTTTTTCCTGTACTATTCTCTCTACATAATACCCAATCTCATTTTTATTGTAATACCTTTTATAGACATCTACATTGCATCTGCTCCTGAAGAGTGGCAACATAAAGCCACGAAACGTGTTGAGCTATTAGATGCCTCTCATACAATTTTTATACATTATCTACAATATGCTTTTTTGGACTTTTTTTATGTTGTTACTGTGGAGACACGCAACAATGAGTCTGATGTTCTCACTATTATACCACTGTGATTATATTATGCTGCTATGCCATTATGTTACTTTATTATTATGTACTATGTTATGGAATTAGTTTCCTTGTTTACTATATTATATTTTATCTATTCTGGTATTATGCAACATATATGGTCACAAATATGGTTTGTTCACCAGACTTCATCATTAGTATTATGTTGTGTTGCTACCCTGGATGCATGCTTCACATAAAATCCCAAACTTTCTTCTCATATCCAAATGTCGGGATGGAGATACATTTCAACTTCCTCATATAAAGTTCCAAATTGTTTCTTCTCTTCTTTATGACAGTGATGGCGAACCTTATGATGTTTTGGAACTACATTTTCTATGATTCTCAACTACACTGCAGAGTGCATGAGCATCATGGGAAATGTAGTTCCAAAACATCTGGGGTGCCAAGGTTCGCCATCAATTTTCTAGATTGTCTAGATTTTCTAGATTTCTAGATTGTAAACTCTAATGCCGCGTACACACGGCAGAGAACCTCGACGGGCAGAACACATCGTTCCGCCCATCGAGGTTCTCTGCCGGCCGTCAGAATCGGCGACCCGCCCGTCGGGAAAGGCAACCAGCCATTCATCCTGACGGGCCGTCGAGCAAATAGAGAACCTGTTCTCTATTTGCTCGACGGGTTTCCCGACGGGCGGGGCTCGCCGAGAGCGTACACACGGCCGAGGTTCTCGGCAGAATGCGGCTCCCAGCGAGGTTCTCGCTGGTTTCTGCCGAGAACCTCGGCCGTGTGTACGGGGCTTAACGAGCAGGGCCCTCTGATTCCTCCTGTATTGAATTGTAATTGTACTGTCTTCCCTGATGTTGTAAAGCGCTGCGCAAACTGTTGGCGCTATATACATCTTGTATAATAATAATAATATGAATAATTTATTATCTAGGCAGAAAACAGGAAAAAAAAAAAGAAAAACAGAAAACATGTACAAAAAAGTTTAAAGTGGTTGAAAAGGCAGAAGTTTTTTATTTCTTTTTTACCACATTCTTTGCATTAGGGTAAAATTAGGGTAAAAAACAAACAAAAAAACCTGCAGCTCCCCCTTGCAGCCCACACTAAATACATACCGGAGCCCGATCTTGATCCAGCAGGAGAGCAAGGCTGCAGATAAGCATGATATGTTTGTTTTTTTAATAATAAAAATAATAATAATAAAAAAAACTGAACCTTTACAATAACTTTAAACCTAGTAAATATAATCTACCTTCCTATCTATTTAATAATGCTAACAGCAAAATAGTTCCTGTTGACTGAGAGAGTGAAGCTTTAACACATTATTTTGTTAGTCATATCATTGCACTGGTTGTCAAAACAAGAGGAATAATTCAATAAAAAACATAAAAGCTATACAAAAAAAAACTGTAACTATATGTAAAAATATGCACACAAATTCTGTATTCTCGGAAGCAGGAAAAACACAAATTACTCTTTCTATATATGTGTGTCGGTTAGACATTTTGAAATATCAAAATACTTGTCTTTCATATTTGATGATCATTAATGGAAATTTGATGATTATTAATGTTATCCTTCGATTATGATATGGCCCACTACCTAAACTGGACAGAACACCCAGTGTTATTTATTAAAACCGGAGAGTGAAAAATCTGGTGCAGCTCTGCAGAGAAACCAATCGGCTTCCAGGTTTTATTGCCGAAGCTTAATTGAACAAGCTGAAGTTGAAGCTGATTGGTTACCCTGCACAAGTGCTCCAATTTTAGTAAATCTCCACCAGTCTTTGTCTTCTGATGTTACCAGAGAGATTATCACAGGATGTTACACAACTAAGAAATATTCAATAATCTAATTATAGAACGTAGAAGACACCAAGTATGGTATTGCACTAGGAACCGTTTGTCTAGTTAATTTATTATTATGAGTTAATGCACTGTTGTACAAATTCTACTCATTTAGAGTCGGTTCACACTGGGGCGACACGACTTCCAGCACGACTTTCAGAAGCAACTTCAACACGACTTGAGCATGAACCACAGGGCGATCTGGGGCGATTTGCAACACGACTTGAAGTCCTTTTCAGGTCAGGAGACATTCCAGTGGCCAATAAAACAACAATCAGCTCTGGGAGAGGGAAGGGGAGGGAGGGGTTTGCCTGAGAAATGTATGTTATCTTGCTGGAAAGTAGCTTCAATTAAAACAGTGATCAGACTTGGAAGCGACTTCCATTGAAATCAATTGGTACAAATCGCCTAGAAGTCTGATTGAAGTAGTACAGGAACCTCTTCTGAAGTCGGAGCAACATGAGTAGTGTGTATTAACACCGCTCCCATTCACTTACATTGCTTTTCTGGACAGCGCGACTTGGGACGACTTGAGACGACTTCAAGTCGGATCCCAAGTCGCCCCAGTGTGAACCGACTCTTATGGTACCTTTCATTTCTATATTTTGTTTCAAACGTATTGTGATTGACTCTAGATACTGTATAGTTATGTCAATAAATACAAAAATAAATATTTTATAAACCACGTCTGAGCTTTTTATATATATATATATATATATATATATATATATATATATATATATATATGATGTTTCCCCTTTAAAAGGGGTAAAAATTCTTTTCCTTCAATTCATCCATGGTGATTTTAGAAGAATTAGCAATACTGAAGTCATAGGTTGAAATTTTAGTCTGGAACTTGCCCCTTTATTACAACACTAAAGAGCAATTTACACCACAATTCCATTCCGTTTCTGTATGCACATTTTTGGTGAGTTTTTCATGTGTTCCTGTACATTTTTTCGCTTCTTTTTTTTTTTTTTTTTTTTTAATCTCAATTAAAGCGGTGTTCTGACGAAAAAAATGTATAAAAGTCAGCAGCTACAAATATTGCAGCTGCTGACTTTTAATATATTGACACTTACCTGTCCAGGGAGCCCGCAATGTTAGCACCCAAAGCCGATCACTCCCTTGGCTCTCGGGTTGCTGCCGCCGCCATCTTTGGTAAGGGAATCAGGAAGTGAAGCCTTGCAGGTTCACTTCCTGGTTCCCTATGGCACATGTTCTGCGACCTGTGGGACAGCAGGGGGGACAGAGCAGATGCTGCGGCAACCTATGACCGGAAGTTGGAGCAAATACCTGGATTACACAGGTATCTGTTCCCCCCTCCTCCTGAAAGGTGCCAAATGTGACACCGGAGGGGGGCTGAGGATTCTGAAAAGCAGAGGTTCCATTTTTGGGTGGAACTCCACTTTAAGGACAATTCAGGACATGTACCGTATTTGCCGGTATATAAGACGACCCCCTAATTTTACAGTTTTTTAAGATTTTTTGCCTGTACTCACTGTATAAGACGACTACCTTCTGAGGCTTCTGACGCTTCATATTTCCTCCTTCTGGAGCCATATTCTTCTTCCTTCTTGCTGGAGCTGGAGCCAATCACGGCGAGCGCTGTATTCTATTAATGAATACAAAGCCTGCTTGGATTGGCAGAGGCTGTAACATCATCAGCCCACGCCTCTCTGACTCTCAAAGACAATCCGAGCAGGCTACTGTATGTAGCCTGCTCGGATTGGCTGAGGTTGTTACGCCAATCCGAGTAGGCTCTGTATTCATTTGAATACATCGCTCACCGGGATTGGCTAAGTGGTATATACTGTATGTAGCTGAAGCTACATACAGTATTACCGCACATCCAGCAGGCATCTGAGCAGCTGACCCGGCGTATAAGACGACCCCTGCTTTTTTGGGCAGTTTTTTTAAGTGTAAAAGGTAGTCTTATACGCCAGCAAATATAGTAAGTTCCAATGCATTTTTGATGCGTTTTGCCACATTCCAGATACATGCCATACAAAAAAAATTCAACATGTTCTACTTTTGTTGACTGCATTTGAACACACTGCACTTGTGTGAGCTAGGGCCATTGAAATCCATGTTAAACACTGTGCTTGTGTTTTTGACACAGAATAAAAACGCATTGGACTGCATCTGGCGTGAACCAGCCCTAATATTAACAGAAGAGGTGGTAGGGGTAATGGCGCTGTCACTAGTATGTTGTTTGCTGAGCCAGTAACCGAACCCAATAGGGTAAGTGTGGGCTTTAATGGGACAACATTCCCTAAAAAATATACATGTATGTAGTACAACGTGCAAAATTAATAATAATAATAATGGATGTGTGTAGACACAGGTGGTAGTACCTCTATATGCCACCGGAGGTGTAGTTGCAGAGATATAATGGTATAATTCACTACTGTGACAGGTCTGACTGTCCGTGCTTCAACATAATACAATAAAAACTTATATGAAGATCTTAGTAAATGCACATGGCCTTAAGTTCATATACACATCATACTCGATAGTACAGAGACAGTAATTATAAATTAGAAGTCCATATAATATATGACAGGTGAAATAGGTGGTCAAGGTGCTCCTATTTGGATAGGTGGTAGACAGTATAACCAGTGACTTTCGCAGTGGGTCCGGTGTTCCCCCTTATGGGTCCCCACTCACCAGAAGCACTCACCCCTGCTGGGGTAAAATGCGTGTTAGTCAGCGTGTTGCTCCAAACTGCCGTGAGTCCTTTCCTTGGATTGCACCGATTCCTGATAGATCACCTGGGCTCCTACAGTATGTCCTTGGTATGTATGGTTAGTAATATGGGATTCAGTGGGTATTCTGGTTTCCTGAACGTATGGACCTCTGAACAAACAGAAGGTCGTAAACGCTGTCCCTTGATTAGGGTAATAAGGATGAAAGGTACTGTCTTTACATAAGGTCCTTCACTCAGACTCCCCCATCGATGGATGTTCACCAAATTCACAAGACTGAAAGCAGCACTCAGCATTCACAAGAGCACGCAGAGCTCCTAACTGGAGACAGATGTGTTAGGAGCTCTGCGTGCTCTTGTGAATGCTGAGTGCTGCTTTCAGTCTTGTGAATTTGGTGAACATCCATCGATGGGGGAGTCTGAGTGAAGGACCTTATGTAAAGACAGTACCTTTCATCCTTATTACCCTATCCAAGGGACAGCGTTTACGACCTTCTGTTTGTTCAGAGGTCCATACGTTCAGGAAACCAGAATACCCACTGAATCCCATATTACTAACCATACATACCAAGGACATACTGTAGGAGCCCAGATGATCTATCAGGAATCGGTGCAATCCAAGGAAAGGACTCACGGCAGTTTGGAGCAACACGCTGACTAACACGCATTTTACCCCAGCAGGGGTGAGTGCTTCTGGTGAGTGGGGACCCATAAGGGGGAACACCGGACCCACTGCGAAAGTCACTGGTTATACTGTCTACCACCTATCCAAATAGGAGCACCTTGACCACCTATTTCACCTGTCATATATTATATGGACTTCTAATTTATAATTACTGTCTCTGTACTATCGAGTATGATGTGTATATGAACTTAAGGCCATGTGCATTTACTAAGATCTTCATATAAGTTTTTATTGTATTATGTTGAAGCACGGACAGTCAGACCTGTCACAGTAGTGAATTATACCATTATATCTCTGCAACTACACCTCCGGTGGCATATAGAGGTACTACCACCTGTGTCTACACACATCCATTATTATTATTATTAATTTTGCACGTTGTACTACATACATGTATATTTTTTAGGGAATGTTGTCCCATTAAAGCCCACACTTACCCTATTGGGTTCGGTTACTGGCTCAGCAAACAGCATACTAGTGACAGCGCCATTACCCCCACCACCTCTTCTGTCTTCTCCATATACCCCCTCTGGGGAGTTATATTTAGGGGGGGCTGCAGTCACACACTTTTATTAGTCCTATCACCCTCTATTAGATTATCCTAAGCGCAGCTATTCCTCTCTACACAGCCCTAATATTAACTTACTAATAATACAAAGCATGGCCTAGTTAGAAATAAGATGTCGTTTTATATATTGTATTAATAATTTGTATTTAATATTTTGTATTAAATCACTGGAGGTTGATTGGGGTTAAAGGATCACTAAAGGATTTTTTTTTTAGCTAAATAGCTTCCTTTACCTTAATGCAGTGCTGTTTTCATGTTCTCATTGTTCTTTTTGCTTTGAAGTTACTGTAATTCTGCTCTGATCTCCACACTTCCTGCTTGTCTGGCTCCTTATGAAAAATCTCATGGCAGCTTTTCACTGTGGTCCAAGCTGTGTGTCTAAAACTCCTCAGAACCAATCAGATTTGTTTTAAAAACAAAACACTGCCCTGGGATTCAATTTAAAAACAAAACACTGCCCTGGATTTGTTTGTTTTTGTTCTGTCTCTCTCTCTACTTCACATAAACACAAAACCAGTTTAAAAACGAAAGTGAAACTAGAGGCAAATTATATGATTGATTTTTATCTATTTGTAATCATTTTTAAAAGGAATCAGTTAACTTTTATGTAATTTCAGCAAAAAAAAAAAAATGTTTTCCTTTAGTGATCCTTTAAATTTGAAGTCATTTCATAAAAAAAAAAAAAAAAAAAATATTTTTCATTTTGTTTACAGCAGCTTTAGGTCACAGAGAATCCTGTAAATTGGTAAAACAGCTGCAACAAAGTACAACTTTGCTAAATTGTTACATGTTCTCTACCAATGATTAATGTAACAAACTTGCAGAGATCACTGAACTAGGCTGGGTTCAGACCTCTGTGAGTTGGGAATGCATGTGACCAACCCACAGAGAAACACGTTGTTATAATTCTTAACCCCACTCTTCTTCAGCTATGGTGCGATTTTGTGCTCGCTAAACCGCATGGTGCTGCAGCACCATGCAATTACAGTATGGTGTGATTTCAACAGAGAATCAGGGACTTCTTTCCCTGCATTTATCAAGGTTAGGGCAGCCCATTGAAATAAATGGACTGCCCTACGAGCAATGTGCACAACTCTGAACAGAGCCTTATGCCCCATACACACTATTAGATTTTCTGCAAATTTTTGAGATTTACCAAAACTATCTAGTGCAAGTCCTGCCTGATTGCATACAAATTTAAACTTAGGTAGGATTTATTTTAGCTCCTATGGTACTTTCTAATATGTACAGTCTTCAGTGGTTTAAAGAAGAAGTCCAACCCAACACTAAAATCTCTACATCCACAGACATCCACGATCTAACACTAATCTATTTTAGAAGAAATCATTATACAGTTGAACCTCGGATTACGAGCATAATCCGTTCCAGGAGAATGCTCGTAATCCAAAGTACTCGCATATCAAAGCAAGTTTTCCCATTGAAGTCAATGGAAACAAAAATAATTTTTGTTCTGTGTTGACTTCAATGGGATGCAATACCGAATGCGGCCAGAGGTGGAGGGGCGCCAGAGAGCATTGAAAACGGCCAAGGACACTTCAGCTCGTTTCCTGGGCCCCCGTACCTCAGGCCAAATGAGGTAATGCAAGCCAATGTTCCGCTTTTCTCGGCTCATGCACCCCTGTACCTCAGGCCAAATGAGGTAGTGCAGGCCTATTTTCGGCTCTGCTCAGCTTCTGCGCCCCCATACCTTAGGCCAAATGAGGTACTGCAGGCCTGTTTAGCTTGAATTCTGCTAGTCTTGCAAGTCAACACTCACAAACCGAGTCAGAATAATAAAAAAGAAAGTTCTCAAACCAAGTTACTCTTAAAGGAGTTGTAAAGGAAATTATTATTATTTTTATTTTTTTTGCTGAAATGAATGTTTACAGGGTATAGAGACATAATAGTTAACTGATTCCTTTTAAAAATGATTGAAAATAGATAAAAATCAATCATATAATGTGCCTACAGTTTAGTTTAGTTTTTGCTGTTGTTTCCTGTCTCTCTGATGTACAGAGCCAGAGAGCCAATAGAGGGCATTGATGGTTTGTAAAAGGAAACTGGATTGGTGCTGAGGAGTTTCAGACACACAGTAATCACACCTCCTTGATTAGTGACCAGAGAGAGAAAGCTCCAAGTACTGTGGTTATCAGGAAACAGACAACCAGGAAGTGTCCAGAACAGAGAGGAATTACAGCAACTTCAAAGCAAAAACGAACAATGAGGACATGAAAACAGCACTGCATTAAGGTAAAGGAAGCTATTTAGCTTAAAAAAAAATCCTGCTGCTTCGGTCCGGTCTCCAGTGGCGGAAGCTCTGCAGAAGAAACAGATGACAACAGCTGTGAAATTAATGGGAAGTGACGTTACCCATAGACTTACTATGGGGCTTTCGTTGCTGGCTGCCTTCTCTTCACCCACCTCCACAGCGAAGCCACGGATGACAGCTCAGAGTAGCTTCAGAAAATGTATGTATACTGATTTCTTCTTTATAGGGTTAGATAGGTTAGTGTTAGATCATGGATATCTGTAGATGTGGCTCATTTAGTGTTAGGCTGGCCTTTTCCTTTAACCACTTGCCGACTGGCCACCACGATTGACGGCGGCAGAATGGCACTCCTGCACGAATCGCCGTAGCTGTGCGGCAGGCTCTTTAACGTAGGAACCTGTGCACGTGGCCGGTTGCCGCGTTTGCAGGCGGCTCCCCGTGATTTCTCCTCAGAAGGAGAGAGCGGAGATCTGTCAATGTAAACAGACAGATCTCCATTCTGTCTGGGGTGAGGAGAGAAATCTTTTGTTCCTACTGCTTAGAAACAACAATAGGTCTCCTCTCCCAGGCAGTCCCATCACTCCCTAGGACACACATTTAACCCCTTGATTGCCCCCTAGTGTTAACCTCTTCCCTGCCAGTGACATTGTGACTTTTATACAGTAATCATTGGCTATTTATAGCTCTGATCGCTGTATAAATGTCAATGGTCCCAAAATAGTGTGAAACGTGTCCAGTCTGTCTGCCGCAATGTCGCAGTCTCAATAAAAATTGCAGATCGCCGCAATTACTAATAAAAAAAAAAGATTAATATGCCATAAAACTATATCCCCTATTTTGTAGATGCTATAACTTTTGTGCAAACCATTCCATAGGTGAAAAATGACAACAACCATCTGTGCTTAGTATAGATGATAAGCTGTAGGAGAGGGAAACGTGAAAAATCTTTTACACAATGTGCATCTAGCTCCGCACCCAAGTGAGTAAATAGTCTGCTTACCAACTCTCTGTGACCACTAGAATAATGATCTCACCAAGCTCAGGGAAATAGGTCTCCCTAGGACCCTTAATAGTGTCCGGAACTTCTGTTTTACTAGTAAAAAGTTAGTAGTGGAAGAAGTAGGCAGCCAGGCAGAAGGAAAGGGCAATCCACAACAGCCTGAGTAAGTAAACCAAGGCAGAAGTCCACAGGATATTCAAGAAGGCGGCATCGGGGACAGGCAGGGTCGGCAACAAGGATCAGCATAATCCAAAGGAGTGGTCCAAAAAGCAAGATCAGCAACAAGAAATACAATATGATGCGCCACCAAGCAGGAAATAGAACCTATACTATACAGCCCACCACTTACCACCAATGCTGAGGGTGGGGGGCTATTTTCATGGCACAAGCACCAGTGCATGATGGGGCTAAGACCACAGTTTGCAATTGAACATCTAGGCAAAGCCCAGGCCTTCTGGATCAATGTGCCGTGGATTGATAAAGCAAAGATAGAAATGTTTCACCGTAGTAACTGTAGACATTGTTTGGCACAGACTGAAGAAAGCATTTCAGGAGAATAACCTCATACCAACTGTGAAGCATGTTGGTGGGAATATGGTTTGGGGTCACAGCTACCCTATGATAGAAAAAGTCAGTCACTGATGACATCTGCACATACTAGCATATTACGAAAGACTTACCTTAAAACAAAGCCCTCCAAAGGCACGCTGTCACCGCTGACAGGGCTTCCATCTGCCCTGGTGTTCCTTCTGGGTTTGCAAGATCCGGATGATTGAATGACCAAGCCACAATGACGTGACTCCTGCACATGTGCGCAGGAGTCATGCCTGAGGCACAGAGCTCTGTATTAATGGCTCATTCTCTGTACACTCAGTTCAGAGCACAGTGTGCTGGTTATGTCACTGGCTCTAATGCAAACCTCTCCTAAAATGTGCACTTTTAGGAGATAATAATTTTATCCACAAGTAAGCTTTATTTTAAGCTTACCTGTAGCTAAAAGTGATCAAGCGGAGTTTACTACTGCTTTATGTCTCGGTTTACACTATGAACTGTATGTGAATCACACAACAACTACACCACATTCCTGTTCAATTCACATGCGATTCAGTGCAGGGCAATTTGAGCCAATTCATTTTAAATGGGCTCAAATGAAAGCGCATCACACCAAAGATGTGCATGCAGCAATTATGGAAACACAACACAATGAATGTTCCAGTAATTTTGAATTTCCACAAAGTGCAATACCCTCATTACATCACTCCTCGAAGTGCAAAATACATAAAATAAAGTGCAATATATGACATAAATGATATTTACTTAAAAGCGCTTTAAAGGGGAAGTAAACCCTGATGGGTTTTGCTTCCTCTTTTGCAGCCTGAACAGCCTGCAAATGTAAACCATAATGGGCTAGTATGCATCGCATATTATTCCATTATGTGACACTTACCTGCCAAAGCATCCAGCGATGTCCCCACTGAGGAAGCGTCCATCTTCTGTGTCTTCTTCCTTCTGGGCTGTGGACTCCGGCTCTGTGATTCGCTGTAGCCACGTGACGTCACTCCCGCGCATGCGCAAGAGACCCGCAATTCACGGCATAGGCTGGGGAAGAAACTGAACTTTGTTTTGTTTCTTCCCCGCGCAGTGAAGTATTGCGGCGGACTACAAGTGAAACATCTTATAAACGGCGCACATTTAGGAGATATTTCCACTAGATATAGGTAAGCCTTATTCTAGGCTTACCTATAGGTAGAAGCAGTCCAACATGGTTTACAACCACTTTAAATGTTCTTTATAATTAAAAATTGCCTTATGCAGGTAAAAATGCAACACGGTCCACAAGTAAATCTTTAGTGCGTCTCACCACCGCTCAGGAGGACTCACCAGACAACCACCACCACCGCCCAGGAATGGGTCAGTATGCGCTTTATCCCTTCAGGGAATCACGTATCCAGGAACTTCACCAGCTTTTTCCTAACAGACTCTTCAGGATCATCATGAAAAGGCAAGAAAAAAAGAGAAGAGCTCCAATAGTGTAAAACCGTTTTATCATAAAAAAAATGCACCACCACAAATAAAAACATATGCGCTTACATTAAAAAGTACTTGCTCAAGGCATGTTTTAAAGGAGAGGCATGGACAAAGATTTTTGGCTGTACTTCTCCTATGGATCACAGTTAGTTCTGCACTCCTGTGACCCATTACCAGTCGACAGTGGGCTAATACCCATTATCGACTGACATCACAGAGCCAGTCCAGGCTCTGAAGAGGTCCAGACCATATTCATCTAGAAGCTCAGCCTCTCGGGTGCCCCTCCACAGCCCAGCTCTCCAGTGAGCACCGGAGGGGCAGAGGAGAGAGCGGCTGACTGACAGTCACCTGCTCTCTGTAGGCTGAGGACCTAAAGCTGAGTGATCCGTGGTGTTTGATCGCTCAGTTCTCAGTCTTAGGCCGCATACACACGGAGGGACATGTCCGCTGAAACATGTCCGACGGACCATTTCCAGCCGACATGTCTCCTCCCTCGGCCAGGGAACGCGGTGACGTGGCGGTGACGTTGACGCCGCCACATCACCAAACCCGGAAATAAAATGCTTCCGCGCATGCGTCGAATCCATTCGACGCATGCGCGGACAGTTCTGTCCTCTGGTTAGTGTACTAACCAGCGGACAGATCCGACGGACAGCTTTGTAGCGGATAAATTTCAAAGCATGCTTTGAAATTTGACCGATGGACAAACATGTCTGCTCGCTCGTACACATGATCGGATTTGTCTGCTGAAGCGGTCCGTCGGACCGGTTTCAGCAGATAAATTTGATCGTGTGTACGCGGCCTTAAAGGTGGTAGGGGACAGCTGCAGCTGGGATCGGTGCTGCAGCCATACAGATGAGTATGATTTTTTGGTTTTTCATATACTTAAATGTTTAACCACTTCACGCCTGGCCTATAGCAAAATGATGGCTGGGCGGTGGCTCAGTGATCCTTACTGGACATCATATGACGTCCAGCAGGATAACAGCTGCGTGTGCCTGTGGCAGACCGCATTGTGGCGATAGGTGGTGCGATGTGTCAGTCTGACACACAGATCTCAGTAAAAAGCCTCCGACAGAGGCTCTTTACCATGTGATCAGCCGTGTCCAATCACGGCTGATCACGGTGTAAACAAGAAGAGCGTTGATCGTTTTTTCCTCACTCGCGTCTGACCGAGGGGGGTCTACGCTGATTGTATATCAGCGCAGCCCCCGCTCGGATGCCCACACTGGACCACCAGGGAAGCCCCCAACACGTGGATGGCCAGGTACGCACCCCATGGCCATCCACATATACAAAAATATGCCCAATATATGCCAATCAGTGCCCACAAATGGGCACTGACTGGCAACATTATACAGCAGATCAGACAAGTGATGCCCAGCAATGCCACCCATCAGTGTCATCAGTGCCACCTCTCAGTCCCATCCGTGCCACCCATAAGTACCCATCAGTGCTGCCTATGAGTGTCCATCAGTGCCGCATACCAGTGTCACCTATCAATGCCCATCAGTGCTGCATATCAGTGCCCACCTATCAGTGATCATCAGTGCCCATCTGTGCCACCTATCAGTGCCAGCCATAAGTACCCATCAGTGCTGTCTATGAGTGCCCATCAGTGCCGCCTATCAGTGCCCATCATCAGTGCTCCCATGTTACAGCCAGCGGCTATAGTCACTCACTGTATCACTCGGCCCGCTCTTTATATATATATATATATATATATATATATATATATACAGGGAGTGCAGAATTATTAGGCAAATGAGTATTTTGACCACATCATCCTCTTTATGCATGTTGTCTTACGCCAAGCTGTATAGGCTCGAAAGCCTACTACCAATTAAGCATATTAGGTGATGTGCTTCTCTGTAATGAGAAGGGGTGTGGTCTAATGACATCAACACCCTATATCAGGTGTGCATAATTATTAGGCAACTTCCTTTCCTTTGGCAAAATGGGTCAAAAGAAGGACTTGACAGGCTCAGAAAAGTCAAAAATAGTGAGATATCTTGCAGAGGGATGCAGCACTCTTAAAATTGCAAAGTTTCTGAAGTGTGATCATCGAACAATCAAGCGTTTCATTTAAAATAGTCAACAGGGGTGGTCAGGAATAGTCAAGAAGCGTGTGGAAAAACCAAGGCGTAAAATAACTGCCCATGAACTGAGAAAAGTCAAGCGTGCAGCTGCCAAGATGCCACTTGCCACCAGTTTGGCCATATTTCAGAGCTGCAACATCACTGGAGTGCCCAAAAGCACAAGGTGTGCAATACTCAGAGACATGGCCAAGGTAAGAAAGGCTGAAAGACGACCACCACTGAACAAGACACACAAGCTGAAACGTCAAGACTGGGCCAAGAAATATCTCAAGACTGATTTTTCTAAGGTTTTATGGACTGATGAAATGAGAGTGAGTCTTGATGGGCCAGATGGATGGGCCCGTGGCTGGATTGGTAAAGGGCAGAGAGCTCCAGTCCGACTCAGACGCCAGCAAGGTGGAGGTGGAGTACTGGTTTGGGCTGGTATCATCAAAGATGAGCTTGTGGGGCCTTTTCGGGTTGAGGATGGAGTCAAGCTCAACTCCCAGTCCTACTGCCAGTTTCTGGAAGACACCTTCTTCAAGTAGTGGTACAGGAAGAAGTCTGCATCCTTCAAGAAAAACATGATTTTCATGCAGGACAATGCTCCATCACACGCGTCCAAGTACTCCACAGCGTGGCTGGCAAGAAAGGGTATAAAAAAAGAAAAACGAATGACATGGCCTCCTTGTTCACCTGATCTGAACCCCATTGAGAACCTGTGGTCCATCATCAAATGTGAGATTTACAAGGAGGGAAAACAGTACACCTCTCTGAACAGTGTCTGGGAGGCTGCGGTTGCTGCTGCACGCAATGTTGATGGTGAACAGATCAAAACACTGACAGAATCCATGGATGGCAGGCTGCATGAGTGTCCTTGCAAAGAAAGGTGGCTATATTGGTCACTGATTTGTTTTTGTTTTGTTTTTGAATGTCAGAAATGTATATTTGTGAATGTTGAGATGTTATATTGGTTTCACTGGTAAAAAATAAATAATTGAAATGGGTATATATTTGTTTTTTGTTAAGTTGCCTAATAATTATGCACAGTAATAGTCACCTGCACACACAGATATCCCCCTAAAATAGCTAAAACTAAAAACAAACTGAAAACTACTTCCAAAAATATTCAGCTTTGATATTAATGAGTTTTTTGGGTTCATTGAGAACATGGTTGTTGTTCAATAATAAAATGAATCCTCAAAAATACAACTTGCCTAATAATTCTGCACTCCCTGTATATAAAGAAATATAAAATCCTATATACTACCGTATATACACACTTATCTACATTATACAGATATATAAAATGATATCTACATTATATATATATATATATATATATATAAATCCTATCTACTATATATTATATATACACGTATATCTACAATCATTATACAGATATATATATATATATAAAATGATATCTACATTACATATATATAGTTCTTATTATAAGAACATATAATAGCCGACGATAGATCGGGCAGAAGCTGGGAATTGTACAGAGTTTTCCGGTCGTTTCCCCGATGGTGTGATGACGTCAGAGAAGGGAACACTGTGTTCCCGTGTATAGTACAATAGTACATTCAGAAATACTTCCCGTGACATCACATACTGTACAAAGGAGGGGCGGGGCGATCAGTGACATGGAATCCCCGCCTTCCATTCTCTTACGGTAATTCTAGAAACCCTTTCTTACACTAGGAACGTTCTGTGACCAATCAGAACGAGGGGCGTTATCATACTTCCTATCTGTACACTGCTTTCATGAATGGAAGGGGCGAGGCCTTGCCCGACCAATCAGCGCGCACAGCGTCCAAGTTGGGCTTTAAACAAAAGCTGGAGGTGTCAGGCGGTGCGGTGTCAGACTGTCAGTACAAGGAGTACGGAGAAGAGAGAGGACGGTGGCGTAGCACTCAGTGATCGGTGTCCGGTGTGGGCGTGGTGCCCCTCGTACTATGTCGGATCATTTGTTGGTGGAGAGCCGGGCTCTATTGGAGGATTACCTCCAGCGTTGCCTCCGCCGGGACTGTCAGCCTCCCCCGAGCCCCGTAGGGAAGACACTATGGAGGGTGACCGGGGAGATCCTCACCAAGAACCGGGATTTCTATGAATCGTGCGAGCTGCTGTCCGGAGATCCCCGGAGCACCTTGGAGCAGGTGGCGGCTCAGCTCCCGGAGGACGGAGGGCTTAACTGGGGCCGGATCATCGGACTAATCGCCTTTACTGGGGTCCTACTACAGAGGGACAAGGCTGGGACCGCCCCCGAGGAGCTGGCCGGGGTGCTGAGCAGGTTCCTGGTGGTGGAGCACGGGGATTGGTTCCGGGAGCACGGAGCATGGGTAATCCATCCTATCATCACCTCTCTACACGGGGGACCATACGATCTGATTGCTGAGTTTGTTTTAGGTGGAGTCTGAGGTGTTGGTAAATCTGTGCAATCTGCTTGGATGGTCCGTTTAAAGATGACCACATACATTGCAACCCTTTAGATGTGTCATCATCTATGTACCAGTATAAGGGGACACCAGACCGGATTCACATTCAATGAATGGTTGTTCTTCTATTACATAGTCGGTGGGTGGATCTAAAGGAGATTGTACAATCAGATTGCATAGTGGGTGAGTGGATCTAAAGGAGATTGTACACTCAGATTGCATAGTGGGTGAGTGGATCTAAAGGAGATTGTACACTCAGATTGCATAGTGGGTGGGTGGATCTAAAGGAGATTGTACAATCAGATTGCATAGTGGGTGGGTGGATCTAAAGGAGATTGTACAATCAGATTGCATAGTGGGTGGTCAGTTTAAAGGTGATCCAATCCTATAGATGTGCCATCAACGTGTAGTATAGGGCCCCCAGGCTGGATTCGGATTGCATGAATTGTATAGGTTTGTCCTCATATAGCACAGTTGTTTCTACGATCTCCTTTAGATTTACCATCAGATTGCACAGTGTGTGGACAGTTTAAGATGAGCATATAATCCACCATCGACTGTAATAGGACACAGCTAAACCATCCATTCACCCTGTGTCCATTCAGGCAGACCCTTACATAGGTAATGGGTAGATCTGAAGGAGATTGTACAATCTTATTGCATAGTGTGTGGCCAGTTGAAAGATGACCATGCTCTATACAATCGGTATAATCTCCTTTTTAGATTGATCATAAGCTATGTAATAGGAGGACACAGCAATATCTCTCACTCTGTGTCCATTCAGGCAGACCCTTGTACTGTATATTGGAAGGAGATTGTACAATCAGAATAGGTTTTCCTAAATGGTGGCCATACACAATGCTACAAAACTGGACAATCGATGTTCAATTTGACAAAAGGATCGAATGAGACAAAAGATAACATGGCTGAATGATGAGCGGCAGATAGTTGTGGTTTCTATTGACCCAAGCTGATTGGTTGGAGCAGTAAACATTGATTGTGTGGGGAAATGCCATCGGTCAATCCTGCACTATTGTGGAGTGTTGTGTTTTTTGGCACAACCAATAAATTTGGGTCACTCGACTGTCTGTCGCTCATCATGGGGTCATGTCATAAAAAAAATAAAAAATAATTATCATTTGACTGATATGCAATCGCTTGCCAAAGCCCACTGATTGGCCAGGGCCACCATAATACTCAGCAGTATAAGTAATGTCACCCGCAGGTCAGGAGGGAGGATCCAGCGGCTGCTCAATGCTCAGCTGATAAAGGTGGGGGTTGCCTGGCTGTGTGCGGGGGGTTGCCTGGTTGCCTGGCTGTGTGCTGGGGGTTGCCTGGCTGTGTGCTGGGGGTTGCCTGGCTGTGTGCTGGGGGTTGCCTGGCTGTGTGCTGGGGGTTGCCTGGCTGTGTGCTGGGGGTTGCCTGGTTGCCTGGCTGGGTTGCTGGGTTGCCTGGCTGGGTTGCTGGGTTGCCTGGCTGGGTTGCTGGGTTGCCTGGCTGTGTGCTGGGGGTTGCCTGGCTGTGCGGGGTGCCCGGGTTGCCTGGCTGTGTGCTGGGGGTTGCCTGGCTGTGCGGGGTGCCCGGGTTGCCTGGCTGTGTGCTGGGGTTTGCCTGGCTGTGTCGGGTGCCTGGCGGTGTGCTGGGGGTTGCCTGGCGGTGTGCTGGGGGTTGCCTGGCTGTGCGGGGTGCCCGGGTTGCCTGGCTGTGTGCTGGGGGTTGCCTGGCTGTGCGGGGTGCCCGGGTTGCCTGGCTGTGTGCTGGGGGGTTGCCTGGCTGTGTGCTGGGGGTTTGCCTGGCTGTGTGCTGGGGGTTTGCCTGGCTGTGTGCTGGGGGTTTGCCTGGCTGTGTGCTGGGGGTTTGCCTGGCTGTGTGCTGGGGGGTTGCCTGGCTGTGTGCTGGGGGGTTGCCTGGCTGTGTGCTGGGGGGTTGCCTGGCTGTGTGCTGGGGGGTTGCCTGGCTGTGTGCTGGGTTGCCGGTTTGCCTGGCTGTGTGCTGGGGGGTTGCCTGGCTGTGTGCTGGGGGGTTGCCTGGCTGTGTTCGGGGTTGCCTGGCGGTGTGCGGGGTTGCCTGTCGGTGTGCCGGGTTGCCGGGTTGCCTGGCTGTGTGCGGGGTTGCCTGGCTGTGTGCCGGGTTGCCTGGCTGTGTGCCGGGTTGCGGGGTTGCCTGGCGGTGTGCGGGGTTGCCTGGCGGTGTGCGGGGTTGCCTGGCGGTGTGCGGGGTTGCCTGGCGGTGTGCGGGGTTGCCTGGCGGTGTGCGGGGTTGCCTGGCGGTGTGCCGGGTTGCCTGGCGGTGTGCCGGGTTGCCTGGCTGTGTGCGGGGTTGCCCGGCTGCAATGCTAAGTACTCAATAAAGGTTGATTTGCTAAAACAGACGAAATCTGGTGCCGCTCTACATAGAAACCAATCGGCTTCCAGGTTTTATTATCAAAGCTTAATTGAACAAGCTGAAGCTAGAAGCTGATTGGCTACCACGCACAGCTGCTCTCCCCCAGTGTGGTGAGTGGCTGACCCGTGGCCTGGCTGTGCCGAGTTCTGATGACTAAGCGCTCGGTCTGTTCCAGGCTCATCAATGGTCGCTCTGAGTCACAGGCAAAGTATTTCTCTGGAAATGGCTCATCCTGCATCCAATCTGTAAATGGTATTTGTTTGGATCTTCTGTCACTAGGGAGGGCTGATCTCCGGAAACGGACTTTGTGTCGGATGTAATGATGTGCAGTAACCCTTCGCTGTCACCCAGACCGCAGGCTTTGTGTACACCCAGTCCCTGGAATTTCATAGAAGCGTGAATATCATTTAAAAATAAATTTTCAGCCTTAGGGCCCTTTCACACGTCCGTTCAGTTCGTCCGTTTTTTGGACGTCTGTTAACCACTTGCATACTGGGCACTTACACCCCCCTCCTGCCCAGGTAAAATTTCAGCTTCCGGCACTGCGTCGCTTTAACTGACAATTGCGCGGTCGTGCGACGTGGCTCCCAAACAAAATTTACGTCCTTTTTTCCCCACAAGTAGCGCTTTCTTTTGGTGGTATTTGATCGCCTGTGCGATTTTTATTTTTTGCGCTATAAACAAAAAAGAGCGACAATTTTGAAGAAAAATACAATATTTTTTACTTGTTGCTATAATAAATATCCCAATTAAAAAAAAAACACATTTTTTTTTCTCAGTTTAGGGCGATACGTATTCTTTTACATATTTTTGGTAAAAAAAAATAAAAAATCGCAATAAGCGACTGGTTTGCGCAAAAGTTATATCGCTTACAAAATAGGGGAGAGAATTATTATTTTTTATTTATTTTTTTTACTAGAAATGGCGGCGATCTGCGATTTTTATTGGTACTGCGACGTTATGGCGGACACATCGGACACTTTTGACACATTTTTGGCGCCATTCACATTTATTCTGCGATCAGTGCTATAAATATGCACTAATTACAGTATAAATGTGACTGACATTGAAGGGGTTAACACTAGGGGGTGAGGAAGGGGTTAAATGTGTATGCTAGGTGTGTTCTAACTGTGGGAGGGGGGGGGGTGACCGATCTGTGTCCCTATGTAGGAAGGAACACAGATCGGGCTCCTCCCCTCCAGAGACAGGACATTGTCTCTGTGTGAGTCGGCAATGAGAGATGATCTATGAGAGATCATCTCTCATTCGCCCACAGATCGCATCACAAACGGCCGCTCTGATTGGCCGTTTGCCGCGATCTGTGATTGGCCGTGTCCAAGGGACACGGACAACACAGGGCTTCCCCGCAGCGCGCTGTACAGCGCGCGCTGGAAACGCCAGGAAGACATGACGGCATGTTGGCTATTCAGGCCCGAGCTGTTGCCGTCATCCGACGGTAGCGCGGGCCTCAAGTGGTTAACGGACCTCAATGCTTCCCTATGGGTTAGCATCCGTTAGTGGATGAGCATCCGCTAACGTCCGTTAACATCCGTCTGCGGTAAGCTCCGTTTTTTTGGACGGAAGAAAACCCTATTTTTCTTCCGTCAAAAAAACGGAACGGACGAAAAACGGACGTTAGCGGATGATCCGTTTACCATCCGATCCGCTAACGTCAGTTTTACATCAAAATATGTACAAAAAAAAAAAAGTTCTAAAAAAAAAAAAAAAAAACGGATGAAAAACTGACGGAAAACTGAACGGAAACGGATGTAAACGGAAGGAAAACTGACGAAAAACTGATGCAAAAACAGATCAACTGAAGGGGGAAAAAACTGATCTAAAAAACTGAACGGACGTGTGAAAGAGCCCTTAAATCTGCAGTTTTCATTCAAATACCACCAGGTGATCCTCCGGGCGTCTCGTGTTACAGGGTGACCCCGCTCCCTTTCTGTAAAGGTGTTGTCACCCAGTCACATGTACTGCCAGCAGAGATGAGCGCCCATGAATATGCCAAGCATGTTCTGTCATAACCACTCATGTTATGTAGAGTGACAACACTCTGTCCCCATCTCCCAGTTCTATGTCTGTGTTGTCACTGTCACATGCACTTTCAGAAGGAACTATGGGATAGCTTTACTAAAGGTGAATAGGCTGTTTACATTGCCAGGGAGGTGGCACTTTGCCAGGGAGTTTACCACAGAGCTTGGGGTATGTGGGGAAATTTCACTATGCAAAGAACACCCAATCGCCTGAAATGAATAGAAAACTGTAATTGTGCTTGCATATGATAGAAGTTGGCAGTCAGTAAAGGGAAATTTCCCTTTACAAAGTGCAACTAGCACTACACACAAGCTTGCACATGCTTGTTGTCGGAGACACCTGGGCATCCCCATGCAGGCAAAAACCTTGTATGGCTGTACGCTGTAGTATGCCAATGTGAATCGGGCCTTATAGCTGTAAATTAATGGCTTAATGAACACTGGGCATGAGATTCCAGTATTTTTGTGCATGTGACAGAGGATAAAAGCTTCTACAGCTGGCCTATGCACCGAGTGATACGACCGTTCCTGGCAGTATGTGCCGGGGGGCGAATGTCTGGGATGCAGACCTCTTGCGTACTTCCCAAAATCCATTTGGCGCACCAACCAGTAGAGCACGATTCTCGCAGCGTAAAATCTTTCACAAATTAAAAAAAAAAAATTGAGCTAACTTTACTGGTTGGTTAATTTTATTTTTAAGTAACGTTCCCCCCTTTTTTCCTTTGATATAAAAGACAAAGGGGCAGATTTACAGAGAATTAGATTCTCGTAGAGTATCAGAAATACACTGCGCTGCCGTTTTTTACCTGGCTCTACGTGGAATCCAGGTAGATTTTGTCCAGTAAACGACGGCAACGTAGTGTATTTCTCCCGTCGCAATCCATCTGCGCGAGTAGGGGGCGTGAAGCATTTAAAATAGGCGCGTTCCCGCGGCGATCGAACTGCGCATGCTCCGTTCGCAAATTTCCCGCCGTGCATTGCGCGAAAACACGTCGTAGTAGCGTCGTTTACGTACATTCCTATTCCCGAACGAGTTACGTTAAAAAAAAAAAAAAAAATTTTAAAATCGACGCGGGAACGACGGCCATACTTTACATGGGTTACGCACTGTTAGACCAGCAAAAAGCTCCTCTAACATTACGTAGCCAAAAAATGACGTAGGCGATAGCGAGGGACACTCGTACCTTCGTGGATCGCCGTAAAAAGTCATTTGCATATCCCGACGCATGAAAACGACGCGAACTCCTCCCAGCGGCCGCAAAAATATCGCAGTGTAGATCCGAAGGCTTACGAGGACGTAAGCCTCTCGGATCGAAGCCCGAAGCCGCCGTATCATGGTTTGAGGATTCAAACTAGTGATACGGCGCGCAAAATTTGAAATCACCCCTGTCTAACACCAGTTAGACAGGCGTAATTGCTCTGTGAATCTGGGCCAAAGTGTTACAATGTTTAGACTTAAAGTGGATGTCACAATGTAGAGTATACAATTTCCTATCATCTGTGCCCAGTCTTGCCACAGAGTTAATCCAGCGCTGAGTAATCCTCTTTTATGCTCAGTGAAAATGAACAGCCTTCCAGATAAAACCCTGCCTAAATCAAAAGTCTGTTTTCTCTCTTCTTGCTTTGAGTGAGAGGTTATTTACAAATATAGCTAGGACATGTTTATCATATGTTATGTTTTGTTTATCATAATATGAGGTGATATAACATCATAACACATCCTAGTAATATACAATGAACTTTCGATCACCTCTTGTTATGATAAACATGTCCACGCTAGATTTGTAAATAACCTGTTACTGAAAGCAATAACAGAGAAACGGACTTTATAATTTGGCAGGTTTTTAGCTAAAATTCTGTTAATTTGCACTGAATTTTAAAAGAAGATTACTCAGTGCTGGATTAACTCTGTGTGGCAAGACTGGGCACAGATGATAGGAAATCTTATACTCTACATTGTGACATTAAATTTTTTTATTTTTTTTGGGGTTTACAACCACTTTAACATTCCACTGATAAAGAATGTTGTGATACTTGGCAGACTTCCCAGGTTGTTTCTTCCTATCTTTATGGAGAGCAGAGAGAGTTTTCTGCATACAAAAGATCGGGAAATACTTTGTCAAGATCGCAACGGGGAAAAAAATTGCGATAACGATTCTTGGCGATTAATCGTGCAGCTCTACCATCCAGGTGCTTCAGCCTTCTATAGAGTTTTACAGGCTGATGGCAGCAGGGCTTGTGCCCTCCACCCATATGAAACCGCACAGGGGTTAAACACCAGGGGCAAAGGGTTGTTTCAATGTCAAGCCAAATATCAAGACCACAAAGCTTTCCCATCGCATTGGCATTAGAAATGGGGCATTTTTTGCAAAATTTGTAATGCAGTGTTTCTGGGACTATAATGGGCCCCTTTCTTAAAGCAGTGCTCCACCCTAAAGTGGAACTTCCACTCATCGGAACCCCCCTCTGGTGTCACATTTTACACCTTTCAGGGGGGGAGGGGGTTGCAAAAGACAGGTATTTGCACCCACTTCTGGCCACACAGTCTGCGGGCAGGACGTCAGATGCTGACGCCCCCCCTTGTGTTCTGGGAAACACATGGCTCCCAGAACACAACGGGGTCCAGTGAGCACGGCGCATGCGCCGTAGGGAACCTTGCAGTGAAGCTGCAATGCTTCACTTCTTGTTCCCACTCACTGAGGATGCTGGTGGGGGCAGCAGAGTGACGAGCGATCGTCCTCTGCTGCCAACGGCGCTGGACTCCAGGACAGCTAAGTGTCCTAATATTAAAAGTCAGCAGCTGTAGAATTTGTAGCTGCTGGCTTTTAATAAAAAAAAAATATATATATATATATTTTGGCGGAGATCTGCTTTAAGGCATATATATAGTGACCCTTGACTTGAAGGGGTCCTTTGTGACCCGGGCACTTGCTTATGCTGGTGACTGTTGGCTATCCTGATATTGGCAAAATAAATGGGTCACATGCTTTTGCTCACCACTACCCAAGGGAGCATGGAAAGACCTCTTCCATTAGAGGTAGGGTTGTCCTGATACCACTTTTTTAAGACCGAGTACAAGTACCGATACTTTTTTTTTTTCCAAGTACTCACCGATACCGAATACTGATACTTCTTTTTTTTTTTTTAATGTCATGTGACAGTGGCGGTTTTTTTTTTTTTTACTATTTTTTCTATTTTTTCTTTCTCTTTTTACAGTGGCGTGTTTTTTTTTTTTTTTTTTTTTACTATTTACATTTTATTTTTAAATTATTTATTGCAATTTTTATTTTAATGGGGGGGGGGGGATGGGGGGGCTTTGGTGAGATATCAGGGGTCTTGACAGACCTCTGACATCTCACCTTTGAGACAGAGAAAGGGACTAGGGAAACAGATTCCCCTGTCCCTTTCTCAGCAGCCTCAGCTGTGCTAAAAATGAATAGAGAGAAGACCGCGTTTTCTCTTCATTCATAAACTGAAATATTGTAATCACAGTTTACGATGTTTAAGTTCTGTGAATGGAGAGTCCTCACTGACTCTGTCCATTCGGAACAGTAAGGAGCCGGGTTTACCGGCTCCTACCGCCGCTCTCCATCCTGACAGATCGAGGGGTACACGGAGGAGAAGGAAAACACAGCAGGGGGCACAGAGGGAGAGAGAGAGAGACTGCAGCAAAACGGAGGGGGGCTGGAGGAGAACACGGGACAAGTATCGGGTGAAGCATCGTGAGCGTTTGTCCGAGTACAAGTACTCGGACAAATGCTTGCTATCGGTCTCGGTACCGATACTAGTATCGGTATCGCCCTAATTAGAGGCTTCTCACACAAGTATATTGCTTTGTGACAGATTTATGATCTGCTTTTTCTCCAATCTGATTGGTTACATAGCTAATGAGTTATTCTGTGTGTGTGTGTGTTTTGGGACATAATGGGAAGGGTTAGACCTTTTGTTAGGTTTGTATAGCTTCCCCCCACTATTATGGTGACCGTGGTCCCTGAGACAAAGTGAAAGGGAATCCAATAAGAGTTGTCGTGAAAACAAGAGATGAAGGAACATCTTCCAGTGGCACATTCCCTTCAGTTTGGGGAGACTTTTATTTTTTCCTTCCTTTGGGCACAACACGAGGTGAAGGGAAATCTCCCCAAAATAAAGGGAATTCCAACGGAAAGATTTTCCACGACCTCTTGTTTTCATTTCATTGTGTTATGCCCTGTACATGCGATCGGATTTTCCGTCGGAAAAACCTTGGATGGCTTTTGCGACAGAATTCCACTAACGCTTGGCTTGTAGACACACGGTCACACACGTTCTCTGAACTTTCGAACGTCAAGAACGCGGTGACGTACAACACTACGACGAGCCGAGAAAATGAAGTTCAATGCTTCCGAGCATCGGAATTGCTACAGATCGGATTTTCTGATAGGAATATTTTTTTCTTTTTGAAAATTTGAGAACCTGCTCTCAATCTTTTGTTGGTGGAATTTCCGACAGCAAAAGTCCGATGGAGCATACACACGGTTGGAATTTCCGTTCAAAAGTTCACATCGGAATTTCCGATCGTATGTACAGGGGGATTATTGGACTCCAAGAGATAATGGAAAATCTTCCAGTTGGAATTCCCTTCATTTTGGGGGATTTCTCTTCATCTTCTGTTTGTGCCCTAATGAAGGAAAGAGAAATCTTCCCAACAGGGCCCAGACAACAAAACTAACCTGAAAGGGTGTATTCTGTATACTAGGGTTGTCCTGATACCAATTTAAGTATACTTTTTTTTCCAAGTACTCGCTAATACCGATTACTTTTTTTAATCCCATGTGACAGCGGCAGTATGAGGATAAAGAAAAATGGATAGCCGCACTCCAAAACCTGATGGGTGGTCTTTTATTCAATAGACAGCATGTACAAAAATAGGGTCACAGCAGTAAAAAACAAGGAGCTTCTGACGCGTTTCGCACTGGATCAGTGCTTATTCATTAGGGCTGCGCATCTTCACCGGTCTCACGATTCGATTCGATTCCGCGATGCATCACGATTGCAGCGCAAGTGCGCATTGCTTTCATCAAAAAAAAAATTAAGTACTCCTCTATTTATTTATTTTTTCTATCTGTTCTTAAAAAAATAAATAAAAAAAAACACATACACACACACACACACACACACTAACACTTCCTGCATGTAGCAAAGTTTAAACACAGCGGACATGCTACAGGAGACGGTCAGAGACTGCGGAAATGCTACAAGAGACGGTCAGAGACTGCAGAAATGCTACAAGAGACGGTCAGAGACTGCGGAAATGCTACAGGAGACGGTCAGAGGCGGCAGGCATGCTACAGGAGACGGTCAGAGGCGGCAGGCATGCTACAAGAGACGGTCAGAGGCTGCAGGCATGCTACAAGAGACGGTCAGAGGCTGCAGGCATGCTACAAGAGACGGTCAGAGGCTGCAGGCATGCTACAAGAGACGGTCAGAGGCTGCAGGCATGCTACAAGAGACGGTCAGAGGCTGCAGGCATGCTACAAGAGACGGTCAGAGGCTGCAGGCATGCTACAAGAGACGGTCAGAGGCTGCAGGCATGCTACAAGAGACGGTCAGAGGCTGCAGGCATGCTACAAGAGACGGTCAGAGGCTGCAGGCATGCTACAAGAGACGGTCAGAGGCTGCAGGCATGCTACAAGAGACGGTCAGAGGCTGCAGGCATGCTACAAGAGACGGTCAGAGGCTGCAGGCATGCTACAAGAGACGGTCAGAGGCTGCAGGCATAGTACAGGACAGTCAAGAGACTACAGACATAGTACAGGAGACAGTCAGCAGGTAAATATGATATTTTTTATTTTTAAGGAAAAAATAATACCCTTTAGTCTTTTGGCAGCAACTTAGTAAACAGGTCAACATCAGTGCAAAAAAAAAGGGGGAACGGCGCCAGACGCAGCCAGCCGATCTCTACAGTGTCATGACCGGAAAAGACACTGCTGTCCGGGCGAGGGGGAGGGGCCAAAATGACGTCATTAATAATCGATTATGCTGCATCCCCGCATCGATGCAGAATCGGGAAAGGAATAATCTCGATGCGGCGATCATTTTCAACACCCCTATTATTCATGGCTGATCCTATTTTTGTACATGCTGTCTATTGAATAAAAGACCACCCATCAGGTTTTGGAGTGCGGCTATCCATTTTTCTTTGTCCTCATTTTCCCTCGGTATCCTGCACCACCTGTAACCACATAGTGATCCCATCTGGAGCGGTGACTCCTTTCTCTCTGACAGTGGCAGTAGTTTTTTTTTAAAATGTTTTTCATCTTTAACAATTTTTTTTAAACATTTTTTATTGTATTTATAATGCGTTCTTCTTTCTTTTTATTTGTGTTCTGCAATATTTTTATTTTTAGCCCTGTTGGGGGGGGGGGGGGGGCTTTGGTGAGATATCAGGGGTCTTAACAGACTTCTGACATCTCTCCTTTGAGACAGGGAAAGGGACTAGGGACACACGTTCCCCAGTCCCTTTCTCAGCAGCATGAGCTGCGCTGAAAATGAATGGAGAGAAGACAGCGGCGGGGGAGGAGAGAAGCAGAGAAATTACTTTTAAATCTATATAGCGGTGATCGGTGCTTGTAACTTCCCCATGCACTGATCACCGCTGACAGTACAAGTACTCGGGCAAATGCTTGGTATCGGTACTGATACTAGTAACGGTATCGGGACAACCCTACTGTATACCCTTCCCTACTCATCCAAAATAAAAGATTTTGATTATAGGTGCTCTTGTTGCTGATCTTTGGAAAATGCTAGGTGCCTGGCAGTCATGTTGATGCTCTGGCGCTTTCATGTGCATTCAAAGGCCTCGGAACAGGTATATATGTAAAGATATGAAAGGAATTTCATGTTTTTTGTGCCAGCTTTAATTTTAATTTTGTGTTGGTGATTCCAAAATCTAGAAGGCCTGTACCATCCAGGGAACTGGCATTTTCAGAGGGATATCGTTAATGATAAAGATGCCTTACTTTTTCCACTATTCCTAGAAAGACCTGTGTAGTTGTGGTAGGCCATAGCTTGCAGGAGAAAGGTGTGAGCCTGGCTGTGTAGAACATCATGGCTGCCCGATGTCTGTGTGGGCGGGGGCGTAAATTGACTTGGGAGCGCAAGGTGGGCCAACTGAATGTAAATGATGGTATCCAGCAATCTGTGAGGAATTGTCTATTCCCAGAAATCTGGCTGCTTTACAGTAAATGGATCATTATTTCCTGAAAAGAGACAGGTGTGTTTTCCTGTCATTTGTCGGTTCTCACTGTCGGAAGGTTTCACAATGGAAATCGGATTTCCTTCTAGTGAGCACCTGGACTGTACATTGAGAAGGGACTTTCCTCACTTCTGCTATGAGCGCAATCTCGCCAATATTCATTTCTCATTTCTTTTGAAACGAGAGATATGTGTATAATTTTTATATATCGGTATGTTTGGCTTTATTCTATTTGTACATTTTACCCCATAGCTTACACTTCTGTCAACCAGAATTGGTTTCTTATTGTGCCCATATGCATGCAGACAATTGGGTGCTGTGCCATGGGTGGCGTATACTAGAGCTGCACAATTCAATTTTATTTTATTTTTTTTGCTTCTCACGGCATAAAATCTTTCACATTATACAAAAAAAGGGGCCAACTTTCTGGTTAGCTTTTTTATTTTAAATTCATTGAAGGTAATTTTTTCCCAAAAAATGTCATTTGAGAGACTGCTGCGCAAGTGTGACATAAAATATTGCGTATGTGTATATGTGTGTTTGGGGGTTCTAAGTAATTTTCTAGCAAAAAATTTTTTTTAACTTGAACAACAATTGTCAGAAAATGGTTTAGTGTTTTAAGTAGTTAAACTTTTCTAATTTACATACAGAAGTTTATTCCTTTGATGTAAAAGACAAATTGATACAATGTTTAGACTTGGTGTTTTAAAGAATGTTGTAAAACTTGGCAGACTGCTGGACTTTTGACAGGTGAGAGCAGAGTAAATTCTCTGTATACAAAAGATCAGGAAATACTTTGTCAAGATCGCAGGGGGGGAAAAAAAACGGGATGACGATTAATCGTGCAGCTCTAACGTATATTAGTAGGTGAATTGGCTCCCTCCAATATTGGCCCCTTAGTGTGTTCTGCAGAAGGGTTTTGGGACTGTGAGCTGCTTTAGGAAGCGCAGGGGCCACTATGTGGCTATATAAAGACTGGAAATCCAGTTAAATGTTTATTTTTATTTTTTTCCCCACACTTCTACAAAGATTTAGGTACTTTTGTATCTTGCTGGAACTTGTACTTCTGCTACAGAACTTTTTAATCAAATGAATAAGCCTTTGCTGTTAGTCATCTTGTTGCATGTAGGTACTGCTTTTTGGGAAGTGGGTTCCCAGGTTGTTAAAAGGTTTTATCAATTCACAATTCTACGTGTGTTGGAATCGCAGCGACGCCCATTAGTGAAAACGCACTACTCTGCCGACATGCCTGGGGCTGTCATTTTATACTGAATGTCGCCCCCCCCCCCCCAGGCATGTAAAATCGCAGTGCGGCTGTGGGAGCCAGAGGGAAATTGCATGGTCAAAAAGACCATACGATTTTCCTGCAGCCACATTTTTAAATAGGTGGAGGTGCATGCACCTTTTTTATTTTGTGGCATGGCAGCCCATTCACTTGAGTGTGCTGTTGTGCCCGTGCAAATACGGCACACACTAAATGCATAGGTGTAAAGGAAGCCTGTCCTGAGAACAATATGGAGGGTGTCATTCACCTAACCTTCTGAAAAAAGCTAGTGGTCTGTCATGCTGATCCTATGGCTTCCAGCCTAGGTTCACACTGAGCTGCAGGAATGAAGCCATGCGGTTTCAGCTGAACTCACACGATTTTACTCCTGCATGTCAATTGTGATTTTTGGCGGCGATGGAAATCGTACCTCCGAAATCGCAAAAAGTAGTACTGAAACTATTTTTTGAAGTCTTGGGCCGGTGCTATTACTGTTGATTTGACATATCAAATTGCATGTCAAAATGCACCAATATGAACCAGGGCTAAAGGACATCTGTACCTCCCCAGTGCAGTTCATAAGGAGAAATGCTCATGTTCATCCTCCATCTTCACCATAAGGATCTTCCTGTAGGATTGAATGGGGCTGCAGCATGAAGGATGGAGAGAACCAGGCTCCAAGAACAGGAAAAAAATGATCACTGGATTGAAGGAACGTATTTCTCCAAGTTAGCTGCACTTCTAGGATAGGGAATACATGCCGTAAAGGACAGTAGTATAAACAAGAACTGGTGTTCTATCGAAAAATGCCTCCGATGGGTATGCGCAGTACGCAACATCGCTCGAGCTGGTATGTTGATCAGCTGGTGTGACGTCCCTAAACCCGCCCCGCAACAGTGAGGAAGAATCTGACAATTTAACTCTCCCTCCCCTCTTAGCAGATTGTCAGATACTGCCTCAGATGATCTGCGCATGCGCTGTGTTATCCTCACACCAGCTGATCAACATATCAGCTGGAGTGATGTTGCATACTGTGCATGCGCAGACTCATTGGAGGGACTTTTCAACGGAGGGCATTTCACGATGGAACAAAAAACCCAAGTTCACACCGCTGCGACTTGTATGAATTCAGACTTCAAAACGCATTATTATAATGGGTGCTGCCTTAAAGGAGAAGTCCAGCCTGAGCGTTTTAGGCTGGGCTTCTCCTCTGGGTCACAGGAGTGCAATTCGTTTTGCACTCCTGTGACCCATCTTCAGCTGAGAGCAGTCTGAAATCCGCGCTGTGCTGATGTTGCAGCCATCAGTCGAAGTCGGGATGATGGGTAGAGCAGAAGCGATGCTGACAGTCGGCATTGCTCTGCTCGGGGAGGAGTGGGAATCGAGCCATTGGCGATGTTCAGTGGCTCAGTTCTCCGTGCAGAGTCGCTGGGGGACTGAAGCAGCATCAGTCTGATGGTGCATTCACCAAGGTAAGTATGATTAGCCCAAAAAAGTCTCTTTTTAATTAATGCGACTCAAATTGCAGCAAGACAAATTGGGTTCCTGCGCTAAATTTTCTGCAACTGTGGTGTGATTTGAGTGCCATAGACTGTTAAATCACAAAAGTTGCAAGCAAGTTGCACAACTTTAAGGGTCACAGCATTCTTAAACATCTAATAACAGGTGTATTGTGTTCTGTGGGTCCATGCACAAGATTGGAAAACTCTGCCTCTATAGTCGGTCATGTTATGCATGTACGCATCGAAACATGTGGACATGCGAGGAGGCATGGAAGAAGAATATTGTAGAAATTTTGCACATATGGGCATTGTATATATATGTGTGTGTGTGTGTGTGGTTTTTTTTTTAATGCTAGATTTTTCTGGCAATGAGATCCTGCATAAAGTATTCAGTCATTACAGCTGTGTATGAGCGCCTTATGGAGATCAGGTGTGTGTGTGTGTGTGTGTGTGTGTGTGTTTATTTTTTTCTAAATATGTTCCTTTTTAAAGCGGAGGTTCACCCTAAATATAAGCTCTCCCATGTGATCCAGCATACTGGCGTCAGCGCCAGTATGCTGTTTTTTTTTAAATCCCCCACTTACTGTATTATGTCGAATTTTAATTTCTTTCCCCCGCGGTGGACGGCTCTAGTATAGCGCATCACATCTTACGAAAATACCCGATAAGGACTCGGGTAATCTCGGCGAAAATGTGGCGCCTGCACACAGACCTAGGAGCTGACTGCGCAGGCGCCGTATTTCTCCGAGTCCTATTCCAGCGTTTTTCGGAGGACGTGACGCGCCATAGCCGTAGGACTCGGAGAAATACGGCGCCTGCGCAGTCAGCTCCTAGGTCTGTGTGCAGGTGCCGCATTTTCGCCGAGATTACCCGAGTCCTTATCGGGTATTTTCATAAGATGTGACACGCTATACTGGCGCCGTCCACCACGGGGGTATGTAATTAAAATTTAACATAATACAGTAAGTGGGGGGGATTTTAAAAAAAAACAGCATGCTGACGCCAGTATGCTGGATTACATGGGAGAGCTTTCATTTAGGGTGAACCACCTTTTTAAGCTAGTTCATTGTTGGTTCACTTACCTTTTCCTCCCTTTTCCCTTCTAAATGTTTTTCTTTGTCTAAATTTCTCACTTCCTTTTCCTCCTCAGTAAGCCCTGCTCGGATGATGGGGGCAAGCATACTGAGGAACAGAAAGTGAGAAATTCAGACAAAGAAACATTTTAGAAGGGAAACTAGCTTGAAGGAACCTATTTAGAAAATAAAAAATCAAACCTTTACAACCCCTTTAATAATGGAAGCCCCTGTGTGTCTCTAAGGACCACAATATTGTAGTAGAAGGAACTACGGATTTACTTACGGTCGCGATAGTTCACTGGAGTTGTACGGTTATCTGAAAAGGATGTTTCTTCATATTGGTATTTTCTGAATTTGCTAGAATGTTCTTTGAGTCCTCCTATACATAAAGTTTAACATTCTGAGGCCTAGTAAATGACTGGAAAATCAGATGAAATATTAGTTGGCCCTCGTAGTTGACGAGTGAGTTTTTCTCTTGCCTGGTACAGGAAAGGTTAATGAGAATCACAAGGCAGAAAAGTTGTGTTTGCTTAAATTAATTGTAAAGAGCAGAGTTGCGGAAGGTGTTGAGGGTATAACTGTTTACACAGTCATCTGCCAAGCAGGATTCAAACATTACCATCTGGAGACTAGAGCTTCCATACTTCATTCTGCTGAATAAAGATGCGGTAAACAGCTGCTCACCCGTGTCGCTGATCCTTCCATGGAACCTCAGTGCTTATCTGGGGAAGAGACGCCTGTGAGGGATGTATTGAATATCTGTAGGGTCATAAAAGAGCAAAGCTGACTTCAGAGCGGAGGCCTCCATTATACAAGCTGCTTTTAAAATGGATGCAATTTGATATAGAACAGACAGATCTCTTGTGGTGTTTATTTTGTTTTTTATATTCTACAATGTGAAGCCTTATAAAGGACAAGTTGCTGAAGTTTCAGGGGAAATAGAAGGGATTTGAAATGTTAGAGTGATGGAGGCTTTAGGGGGAGTCTGGACTCGGGAGCCAAGTAGGTGGTCCACCCTGCAGGGCAGAAACCTTCCTGTCCCTGACTGGATAACCCCTCGATCCTATACCCACACTTTCCTTCTAAATACCCAGTCTATATGCATAGTGGGTTTATTACCCTAAAATTTCCCTTTACCCTAAGTCATGAGGCATTGTGTAACTCTGTGCGTCCGCCATAGAAGTTTAGCGCAGAAGACCACTTGTTGCGCCTTTTTGGTGGGACACATATTCTGCTATTCTTTGTGTTTATTTTTTATTATATTTTTTTTATCAGTAATTTTCATTTCTCTTGAGAGGGGGGAAATGATTAAAAAAATATTGGAAAAAAACATGCTAATGCAGTGAAACTGCTGCCAGAACTCTAGTTTTTGTCTTGGCGTGAAGTGATACTAAACGCACGGGAGATTAAGACCCCCATCACACTGAAGCACTTCTCAGGCACTTTCACACTAAAAAAAGCACCTGAAAAGGCATTCCCATTAAAATCAATGAATGCTTTCACACTGGTGCAGTGCACTTGCAGGGCAGTGAAAAAACAGCCTTCTCCATTGAAATGAATGGAAAGCTCTTCAAAAGCGCTCAGTGTTTTACTGGCAGTTTGTAAGAATATCAATGTGAAATGGGCCTTACTAAATCTAGGGGTGCAATGGATCAAAAAACTCACGGTTCGGATCGATCCTCGGATCAGGAGTCATGGATCGGATCATTTTTCGGATCAGCAGAAAAAAAAAATCTCCCCTACTGTAATAGCCACATCCTCCTCCCCTACTGTAATGGCCACATCCTCCCCCCCCCCCCCCCACTGCAGTGGCGTCGCTCGGTGCAAACAAATAAATGGTCACCCCCCAGTAGTGCAGACCTCAGACAGTAACCCCCACAGTAATCCAGACCTCAGACAGCGGCGTGTTTCCCCCTCGAGCGCGGGCTCCTCCTCCGTGGGTGTGAACAGAGAGGAGGGCTGCCGCCGAGTGTACCAAGATGGCCGCGGCTCTGGAGCTAGGCCGAAGCAGCGGCCTTTCCTAATGCTATGGCCGCGGATCGCATAGCGTGCCGATCCGTGATCCGAACGGTTCTCCCCCTTTCGGATCAGGGCTGATCCGCTGCACCACTAACTAAAACTTGAGTGCAAAAGCTGGTGCAGCTCTGCAGAGATCAACCAATCCGCTTCTAGTGCTTAATTGAACAAGCTGAAGTTAGAAGCTGACTACCATCGGCTGTACCAGATTTTGCACACTCTAGTTTTAGTAACATCCCTTTCACACTGGGTCGGTTTGCAGGTGCTATAATGCTAAAATGGCACCTCCAAAGCAGCCTGTTGCCCAAGGGCTTTCACACTGGAGTAGTGCACTGGCAGGACGGTACAAAAAATGTCCTAGCGGCATCTTTGAGGCGCTGTAGGAGCTATGAATACACCGCTCCTAAAGCGCCCCTGCCCATTGAAATCGAACTGCCGAAAAAGTGGCGTTTGTGGCCGGCTTTAACCCTTTTTTGGCCGCTAGTGGAGGGGGGGGGGGGGGGTTAAAGCGCCCCGCTACCAGCCAAATAGCGCCACGAAAATGACGGTAAATCGTCACTACAAATAGTGGTGCTATGGCAATTGGAGGTTTAAATTGGGTGTGAGGAGGCAAATTTTGGAGACTCTGTACCCGGTGATTTTTGACTTCCATTTTGTTTAGGTAGCTCTCCTGGAAATGACTATAGTTCGGTGTTTTCTGATTGGATAAGGTGGAGATTGTGATGCTTTTGCCCCCTTTTGTCCACCTCATCCAATCAGAACATATTACGTTCATTGAGAAAATGGCAAGTGTTCCCTGACTGGTGCTGGCACTAAGCAACCTCCTGTTTGTAAAGCAGCAGGGCAGGCACTTGGCTCGGGATCTGGAAGCTAGTGGAGATCACTGGAGTAATGGTGGATTACCAGGGTTCATAGGGATCCCAGTTATGGCACTTTTTATGCTTTCTAAAGTTGCAAAAAAAAAAGCACTTTTTTTTTTTCTTCTTGGGCTCTTGTAAAGTATTGCACCCACAATTACCAGATTGCAGCTGCAATGTCGGGCTCCTGCCGACTGTCTGTATAGCTGTCTAACTGTACCTCTGATATAAGTAAATGGTTACTGAAGTCGAGGAGGGTCAATTAACCACAAGAGTGCTCACCAGCGCCATTGCAGTCCATTGAAAACTAGAAACTGTCTGCTGCGGTGGAAGGATGTTCTTGTAGAAATCTGTGAATGAATAATGTGGCTGTGTGGGCTGTTCTTGAATCGTGAAAGCGGGTTCAGGGACAGGATCCCCTGCCTGCTGTCACAATGGGGGGTCGGGTTGTGGGAAGGTGCTTTAGTAACATGTTACACCCTGCATATGGGCCTAACATGTTACTAAAGTTGAACTTCTCCTTTAAGCTTTGAATAACTCTTTCTTACCATGACAGACAAGCCAAATTGCCTAAAGCTGACAACCACATGAAGGCCTCATACATATGGACACAATCTCTAGAGTAAAATCCCAGGAAGCTGCAGGTAGCGCATACAGCCAGCCATAGACTTGACTGTGCTTGGATTTATGTCGGTGCTTTCACACATTGCCCTCTACACACACGTTGTTGTATTCCCTGAATGTACAGCTTCTGAGTTTGGGGAATGTCTTGCACATCCAATTTCTGAGTAAAAGTGCATAGAGCCATTCACTTCTATGGTTGCTTGTGGGGCTCCCAGGGTGTAGAAAAATTAATATGGCAGCTAACATTTGTGCCAACTGTATTGGTCTAAAATATTGATCTGGTCTTTGTCTTTTTCAGGAGGGATTCCACAACTTTTGTAGCAAGCATGAGCCGGGCCAGGTACAAGATAACAGTAGATTTTCCAATGCCTTGATGGCAGCTGCTGGTTTTGGGATTGCTGGATTGGTCTTTCTGTTGACTGTAAGATGAACTATATGGAGGAAATACCTGCCACCAATGACTTCATGGACCATCACATAGGACTTGGTTCTCAGCTGTTGTTGCCAAAGATCTTGCGTCAAGACTTTCAAAAGGACTGATTTGGTTGACCGTGTAGCTTGGAACAATTGTGCACTGCCAAATGTTCTTGTGGTTTTTTTTTTATTTTTATGGGTGCACAAACAGCTTTTTATTTTTAAATGTTGTGATTGGTGAATTGACAACTAGACCAAAAAGCAATTAAAATACCTTCTATGATATCATGGAAAACGCACCAGATGTGTTTTTTTTTTTTCCAAGGATATACTGGTAGCAGTTAAATTAAAGTGTAATCCAGGGGTCTCCAAACATTTGAAACAAAGGGCCGGTTTATTGTCCTTCAGACTCTTGGAGGGCTGGACTTTGGCCAGTGGAAGTGGAAATGTTCTTGGCATCATTGTTAGTAAACATCTGGTATTAGGGGGAGGAATAGTGCCCCATTGCTGGTATCATAGGGAGGAATAGTGTCCCATTAGTGGTGTCAGTGAGAGAAATGGTGCTCCATTGTCGGTGTCAGAATAGTGTCTCGTATCAGTTGGAGGGATAGTGCTCCAAGGGCCAGATAAAGGCAAGCAAAGGGCAACATCCGGCCCTCGAGCCGCAGTTTGGAGACCACTGGTGTAAACCATGTTTCTGTAAGACTAACATTTTAGGGTGGTCTTACATTTTAGAAAGTTACGTTAGAATAATTTCGCCTTCTATTTTAGATAACTTGGATCTAAGATTCGTGAACATACCATAGTACTTTATTAGAAGGCAAAGAGCAGGTTAGTGTAGATCGGACACAACCATTTTTACTTTGGCTTTCATAAGTTCAGCTGTCACTGATGGAAAAGGATTCCTGATTGGCTGCTTTGTATTGCGCTTTTCTTAGAGAAAACAAAGCTGGTGCCTACTACAGCACACCACCTAATGGTCCCATAATTCCTGTGGGACTTGAAGTCGCAGATAACAGTACATATTTCCCAATCCAGGATAATGATGCTGAACATACAGCGATTTGTAGTCGTGCGTATTGTACATTTTAAATTGGGTAACACATGTTCTTCTTTTGAAACCTTCAAGGCAAACTAGTGGAAGTTTTTGATAAACATTTCACTGCTAATATATTAATTTTAACCAATACTTGGCAAAATTTGTATTTATGCTATAATATATTCAGCTAGTTCAACCCATGGAGATCTGGTATCTCTGTGTAAGCATTTGTAACTTTTTTCCACGGAAAAAACAATAATATATTCTATTGTGCTTATTGTATGATCTGTACCATATTTTTTTATTTACACATGTCTGTTTTAATAAATATTAGCATTTGTGATACCCCGGAGTTGTGTTTTTTTTTTTTTCTCCACTTACGGACACAATATACTGTATTTATTGGCATATAACACTCACTTTTTTTTTACCCTGAATAGAGGGTAAACTGTGCCTGCGTGTTATACTCAGGGGGCAGTGGAATTTTTTTTTTTTTTTTTTTTTTTTTTTTTTTCTGAAACTTTTCTCTAAGGCCGCGTACACACGACCAAATCTGTCTGCTGGAAACGGTCTGCCAGACCGTCCCAGCAGACAGATCCGATCGTGTGTACGGGCGAGCCGATGGATTTGGCCAGCCGACAGATTTGAAAGCCTGGGAAAATAGACGGGAAATAAACCAATTTTACCAAATAGAAATAACTTGACAGCAGACAACTTTATTTGGATATTAAAGGCCGCGGATGTTTATTATTGGTTTTAAAACAAATAAATAAATAAAAAGGTAAATAAACTCTTGGGTAAACAATAAATTAAGATAGCAATAAATATATATATATAACTTTAGCAAGCCTAACCACCACGGCTCAGGCTGCAAAATACCCAAACCAACTTACAAAAAACACTTAAATTGTAAGCAAAACTTTTTATAAACTTTATTCAATAAAAATTATTATTTATTTTTTTATTTATATCCAAAAGCTTGTCCCCCCTATGCAAAATGCAAAGGTGACCCAACCACATAACAACAACCACGACATAGTAAATTGGGGGAGGGGGGGTGGGGGGAGAACACCACAGTTCTTCTGTCCTCTGAAGCGGCTGAGCCCTTCTCCTACGGAACCCGCTTTATATAGCCCTAAAAATCGCCAAGATTAACTAGTTTGAACTGGATTTGCGCAGGCTTTTCCCCATGGCTAGTAACTGACCTAATTCTGACCTTTATTTGAGCGGGCTTTCACAGGTCACAGAGAGGTCACTTAACCCCTCAGACCTGAGCAGCAGGCTCAATTTTAGCCTTCTAACTCCTCTATCCCGCCATTTTCCCATGAGGAAGAGGGGGGCTAGAGGCTGCCATTCCCCTCTTCCCTTCATTCTTTAAAATCTGTCGGCTGGGAACCTGTCCGCCCGACATGTCTGCTGGTTAGTACGCTAACCAGCAGACATGTCTTCTCGCACACGCGTCAAATGGTTTCGACGCATGCGCGGAAGTGTTTTACTTCCTGGTGCGGTGACGTGGCGGCGTCAACGTCACCGCCACGTCAGCGCGCCGGCCGACCGATTTGAACAAATGTGTCTGCTCGTGTGTACAAGGCCTTAAAGTTGGGGTGCGTGTTATATGCCGATAAATACGGTAGATCAGAATGGTCATCAAAATGTTTTTTGCTGTAAAGATTACCAGGTATATCACAATCTAAATTGCCGGGGCATAATGCATTAAATCTATTGAGAGTTTGTTATGCATAATCACTGAGTGTTGCTCTTCAATGCAGAGATATAATAAGTTGTTGGGTATGTGCACATCTAGAAACCATTTCTGAGTTTTCATCTTTCGGATAAAAAAAAAAAAAAAGTTAGACAAACAGTTTGGCAATTCAGGACAAAGTGCTACAAACAATTTGTACAGATAAGTGTATATGGATATAAGTACCATCCAACCAATCTCCAGCATACCATCCAATCAATGAAGCCATAATGGTACTCAAAAAGGTATTATCTCAGAGGGCAATCCTAACTAAATAAACGTCATGCACCTACTGTATGGCCTACCCGAGCACGGGAAAATTCTCTGGTATTCAAGCTCTCATGGGTGGAATCCAGGGGTATCGAGCCACAGCTTTTCCAGGGAACTTTCTGCATTGGTAAATATGGCTTTTCAAAAGTAGCGTGTTGCCTACAAGGGGTTACCCAAGACTTGTGCATAGGAGGAGATTTTGTTGTAGCATTCATTTGTGTGCATGACAATGGCTATACTTGGGATCTCCTGTACAACCTCCTCAAGGCCAATAAAAGCAGTAGTAAAGTCATGTTAAAAGAAGGAAAAAAAATAAAAATTCTCCTGCAAGGCAATATCGTATTGTGTTGGTATGCACCCACATACTAGCACAATGAGAAACTTTCCTTGAAAACAAAGCCCTCCAGCAGCTCACTGTCACCGCTGCAAGCGCTTCCGTCTTCCTTCTAGGTTTGGGGCTCTCGGGTTGCCTGACTGGACGAGCCTAGATTCGCAGAAGATTCGGTCATGGCACACTTAAGTTATGCTGTCCCTTCAGAGCACATGTGTTGGTGACATCGCCATCTGCTGCTCACCTGAAAATCTAAACAGTGCTCATCTAGGTGATATATTCATTTTACCAACAGGTAATGTGTGTCGGTGTTTGTGTGGTGTTTTTTTTTTTTTTTTTTTCTTACGCTTTCCTGTAGGTAAAAATCACAAATGAGTTTACTACCACTTTAAAAACAAACAAAAAAAAAACAACATAATTTTTGGATCCAATGTTTACCTGGAATACCACATTCGGAGTATCCTCCTCCAATAGTTGTGTAGCTTGGTGAAGAGCCAAAGTAAATGAATTCAATCCCCGTGATCTTTTATATGTATGACGCCGCATTTACCCATCCTATAGAGCCTGAGGGGAGTATATAATGAGATCTCAATAGAATGGTAGAGTGGAGAGAGCTTCTGGGTCACATTAGGTAAGTGCATTACCACAGCCTGAAACTCCTCTTACCATTGGTCAGAGGGCCTTTCTAGGATGCCCTTTTAAGGAATACATTTTTTTTATTGGATACAAATGCTATACACCTTACAATTTTTTATAATAAAAAAAACACTGCAGTGTATGAACTATGCACTTAATAAATTGTGAACTTGACACCTACAATAAAGTTTCTACAGTGGACAAATGCAGCGTCTGTCGTTTTTGTATATTATGATCCTAAAGACAAAATAAAAGCAGTGATTTGAGAGGCATCTTTGGCCAAGAGGGGATATCCTGTTGTCAATGTAAGGAAATGGTTTATTGTCTATAAACGCACCAAAAAAAAAAAATCTGAAACCTCTCGATTTCCAATGAATGTACAATAATGAATGCCACTTGGCCAATTGCTGGCATTTGGGTGCATTTGGTACCTTTTTTCAGTGAGAGAATTATTTCTGAACATATGACTTCTTACGCCGTGTACACACAATCGGTTTGCCTGATGAAAAACAGTCTAATGGACCGTTTTCATCAGACTAACCGATTGTGTGTGGGCCTCATAGTTTTTTTAACCATCGGTTAAAAAAATAGGAACTTGTTTTAAAATTATCTGATGGTTAAAGGGTCACTAAAGGAAACAAATTTGAGGGGGCGTGGCCAGCACGGCATGTGAACGGACGCAGGTTCACTGAGCTCCGCACTGATCCTGTAAGAATCCGGTTTCTGGCACCGTTTACACCCGCTATTTTTCGGTCTGGCTGACAGGGGAACACTCCCCCACCACTTGGTTGCTGTCGGATCACGGCTGGAGGGTATGATGACCCGGGGATAGAAGACAGACGGCGGCAGGCTGGACTCTCAAGATGGCGCCGCTCCACCATCAGCACAGAAGGCGCGCGGAGGAGACAAGGGGAAGGAGGGGGTGAGTAAAGCCCTGAAAAAGGCTAAAGAGACCCCCGGGGACCCCCCTAAGGACATGAGATACTATGCCCAGAAGCTGGCAGGGAAGCCCGGAGTGGCAGGTGTGCTCCCCCTGGATGACTGTGCCCCCCAGAGTGACATGGAAACGGAGGAGGAGGAAGAAGTACAGGGAGCAGGGGCCATAATGGAGCAGGCAGGGGGAAGCTCTGGTGACCTGCAAGGGGAAGCATACGACACTGAGGCGGAGGGGGGAGAACAGCCCACATTGGCTGCCATACTGAAGGCAGTGAACAAGTGCACAGCGTCAGTCAACGGCCTGCAGCTCAGGTTTGGGAGTCTGGAGGAGGAGGTGTGCCTGATCCGCCATGACATACAGAAAATGAGGGAAAGGACCACAGCTGCGGAAGGAAGGATTAGTGACCTAGAGGATAAGTTGCCCCCATTGATCAGAGAAACCCAGGCTACCACACGGCTGGCCAGGGCCGTGGATATGCGCGCAGAAGATTTTGAAAACAGACTTAGACGCAATAATGTGCGCATAGTGGGATTGCCGGAGAAGGTGGAGGGACGGGACCCCACGCAGTTTGTGGAAAAGTGGATGACTGATGTTTTTGGCAAAGAAGCATTCACGCATCTATACGCAGTGGAGAGAGCACACAGAGTGCCCTCAAGGCCTCTTCCGCCGGGCAATCCTCCCCGCCCGATCCTTGCCCGTCTTTTAAATTACAGAGACAGAGAAATAATATTGAGACTTGCCAGGGAAAAGCGGAATGTCCAGTTCAATGGCACACGGGTCTCATTCTACCCGGATTTTTCGGCCGCAGTGCAGAAGAGCCGGGCTCGGTTCACTGAAATTAAGAAACGCCTGCAGAGGGTGCAGGCACCATATGCTATGCTGTACCCGGCGAGACTCCAAATCATTCTCAGAGGACAGGCCCACTTCTTTGAGCACCCTGCTGATGCCTCAGACTGGCTGGATGCCAACGAAGGGGCACTCCGTCAGGCCAGGAGACCACCCGCGGCAGTAGATGGACACTCGGACTGAACACTGTCTACCTTGCATACTTGCTCCCTCGCATGAGGGTAATGCCGGAAACACACATTACCCCTATATTTTGGTGCTAAAATGTGAGTTCGGAAATGCTGTTACTACCACACCCAGCGAAGATGATTGCTGACGGGGCTGCCACGGTTGGTGGCCGAATTGAAGTTCGGAGGGACCTGTTGTCCCGCAGTTGCCGGGATTGCCTGTTGGCTCCCCAAAGTTTGAGCCCACAAAGGGCGTATGTGCAGATGGGTGTATACCCCTTACAGGCGGATGGCCTGCTACCAGAGGAAATTGTTGCACAGTTGTTCATCTCAGCTTGCTCCCAGTTTTCAGTTTACTCCAGAGCCCGCTTATACTTTTCTTTTTCTAATTATGGAAGATCCTCCTTTATTTTTTCTGCCACCTGGATGTTTTCCCTGTCCCTATTCCTGGCCTGGCTTACTGCGCTGACACCTTCAATTGGGTGGGTGGAGGGTGGCTGGGGCGGTGATGTCTTTTCCCCTTCTGAAGTTATGCATCAACCCCCCTGATGGCGACAGTAACTGTGTTATCATGGAATGTCCGGGGACTGCAGGACCCCCTGAAAAGATCAATGGTGTCATCCCTGATGAGGAAACGGTTACCAGCTATTTGTGCACTCCAGGAGACTCATTTGACCCCTGATTCTGTGTCCTGCTTGGGGTATCGGTGGGCGGGCAGGGTGTACCATTCCACTCACACCTCGTATTCTAGGGGGGTGAGTGTGCTGGTGCATAGTGCACTGGACTTTGAAGAATTACAGGCGGATGTGGATGCTGAAGGCAGATATGTTTTTCTTTTATGCAAATTGTTTGCTTTTAAATGTATTCTTGCTTTTGTATATGTGCCTCCCCCGTATAACAATCAGGTGCTGCGGGCTTTGGTGGAGTTCCAGGTGAGGTTCCCGGAGGTACCCTTGTTTGCCTTCGGGGACTTCAACTGCTACATGGACCCTAACATGGATAAACATCCGCCGGGAGGTGGGAGGAGGGGGGTACGTTGTACGGCCCTACGGAAACTAGTAGAGGAAGTGGGGTGGAGGGACCCTTGGAGAGCTAGACACCCAGGGGAGAAGCAGTTTTCATGTTTCTCTAAAAGCCATTCGACCTTATCTAGGATAGATCTCTGTCTGTGTTCTCATGCTGCTGAGAGGTATGTTGTAGATGTGGCGTATGGCCTGAGAAGTGTATCAGATCATTCCCCACTGATTGCATCCCTGGAGGTGCGTCCCCCTTCGGCGGTGGCCAAGGCCCCGTGGAAGATGAACGCCTTCTGGTTGAACCTTTTCACTTCCCATGACCACATAGAGGCCCGCATTGAGGAATATTGGCGTGTGCACGCTGACTTTGACAACATGGCGGTCAACTGGGAAGCCTTTAAGGCGGTCCTGAGGGGCTTACTTATCAAGGAGATCCAGGCCACCAAGGGACGGTCAAATGCACACCGGGAGGGGGTGGAAAGGATGGCAGAAAGGCTAGAGACCAAATTCATTGCAGACCCGTCTGACAATAATAGAGAGGCGTGGCTGTCGGCGCAGGATGCCCTGTACCGGGTCACGACCTCGGGAGCGGAGAGGAAGCGCTTTTTCCAAAAGGCGGCATTCTATGAGGAGGGTGAGCATACTGGTCGCATGTTAGCAACTATCGCCCACGCCCAGCAGTTGTCGCCCTCTATAGGGGCGCTGCGCACTGCCGGTGGTGGGGTGACTAATTCCCCTGATCAAATCCTTTCCGAACTAGTAGGATTCTACTCCTCCCTGTATGATTCCAAAAGGTCATATTCACTAGACTCCCTGGCTGAGTATTTAGACCCTGTACAACTACCAAAGTTGTCGGCCTCCCATAGGGAGATGCTTGATGCCCCGCTGTCCCTCGGTGAGTTGCAAATGGTGACCAGCCTGTTCCCTAACTCGAAGGCCCCAGGGGACGATGGCCTTCCAGCGGAAGTATACAAGCAGTATGGGGAGTTGATACTCCCACACCTGCTGAAGGTCTTCAATGCTGCGAGGGAGGTGGGCACGCTCCCCCTCTCTATGACCAGGGCAAACATTGTTCTGATTTTGAAACCTGATAAGGATCCTCTTGACCCGGGATCATACAGACCGATCTCCCTACTACAGAACGATGTAAAGATTCTCGCCAAGGTACTGGCGGTCAGACTGAATGAGGCTATCTCCACTATAATTCACTCTGACCAATCAGGCTTTATGCCGCAGAAGTCGACGGCGATAAACTTGAGGAGACTCTTTATTAATATGCAATCACGGGCAGACAAAGTTGGGGACAGAGCCTTGCTATCGCTGGACGCCCATAAGGCGTTCGACAGCGTAGAATGGGAGTATCTTTGGGCAGTGATGCGGAAATTTGGTTTTGGGGAGGGATTCATTACATGGGTCCAGCTCTTGTACTCATCCCCGGTGGCGGCGATAAGGGAGGGGGGGGAGTCTCGCATACTTTTGATCTTCACAGAGGCATGCGGCAGGGTTGCCCCCTGTCTCCCCTTCTCTTTGCACTGGCCATCGAGCCCCTCGTGGATATGATTTGGACTAACCCCTTGGTACGGGGATTTCAATATGGTGATCTGCATGAGAAGATTATGCTATATGCGGATGACACCATGCTGCTCCTGGGTGACACCTCTGAGTCACTAACGGAGGCCATGAAGGTAGTGCGAAGGTTTGGGAAATACTCGGGTTTGACTATTAATTGGACCAAGTCCTCCCTCCTTTTGCTGGACCGACGGCCCGCGGCGCCCATTGGCACTATACTGGACATCCCTGTGTCTGAGTCTTTCAGATACCTGGGTATTCAGGTTACCGCTTCCCCATTGGATTATATTGGCCTTAACTTGACCCCCTTGATCAGTCACTGCCGCGATCGGGTCAAGGTATGGAGCAAGCTGAAACTGTCACCGGTTGGGAGGGTGAACCTCATAAAGATGATCCTTATGCCACAGCTGCTCTACGTTCTACACAACGCCCCAACACTTATCCCCCTGAAAAAGTTTAGAGTCATTAACTCAATCTTTCGTTCCCTGATCTGGCTCACAAAGCCCCCGAGGGTTAAACTTGAGCAACTACAGCGCCCAAAGGAAGCCGGTGGATTGGCGCTGCCCAATCCATGGCTCTATTACCTGGCCTCTCAGTTGCAACATATCGCAAGGGTGGCGGGACCCCAACGGGACTTGCAGCTGAACTTGAGGGACTCCTCGGCTCGGCTGCTCAGACTCACGACTGGGGGAGAAGTGATGGAGGGTTTGGAGGCCTTGCAATATGCTAAATCTAACAAACGGTTCCCCACGTACAACCTCATGCAGAAGATCTGGAATAAGGCTAGGATGATGCAGGGAGTGACAGGGTACACTAAATACAGCCCCATTTGGGACAACGCGTACTATCAAGAAATAGCTAAATTACCGTATGGGCAGAAATGGAAACAGTATGGGATATCCCTGTTATCACACATAATTAGAGCGGGTGGGCTGAGGCCCTTCTCGGAGCTCAGAGAGGACTTCCAGCTGCCAGCATCCATGTATTTCTACTACTTGCAGCTTAAACATGCATTTGACACACAGAGGGAAGCGGATATATGGTCCATGGATTTGGCACCGGTCTTTAACTTCCTGTCTGATGTGTCTACCTATAATATAAGGGTTTCATATCTAATTGCTATGCCATGCTGCTGAACCTCTTTCTGCCGGGGGCCCCTCTCAAGGTCGGTAGCCCGGTGGGAACGGGATGTGGGCGTGTTCGAGGAGGAGCAGTGGGAGGAAGCCTTACAGGCGGTTCCTACATGCTCCCTGAACGTGGCGCACAGACTGTCACACCTCTACATTCTTCTAAGGACACATTACACACCTGCCAGATTAGCGCATATGGGTTTGGGGGTAGACCCCTGCTGTACTAGATGCTGCAGGAACCACGGAGATCTCATCCACCTTCTATGGCGCTGCCCGAAGCTTCACCTGTATTGGACAGGGGTTGTTGACACTATTAGTGGGGCCTTCCAGATACAGGTTCCATTGGAACCCAAGATCTGCCTGTTGGGGATAACGGATGGCTTGCTGGTGGAGGATATCCCAAAACAGGCTATTGGCAGGGCTCTGTTTCAGGCTCGTTTAATGATACTGAGACACTGGAAGGACACTGAACCACCTAAGGTACAGGAGTGGATTAAGCAGATGGGGGTCACGTTGAGGCTGGAGAGGGTGGTGTATCAGAGAAGGGGGGCCAGTGGTAAATATGAAAAGTTATGGGCCCCGTGGCTCAATGTTCCAGGTCTGGCTCCGATAGATCTTGTGTGGGATCGTCTATTTTAGGACCCTGATAACTTGATTTTTAGCTATCTATATGCATCCACTGGAGAGGTGGGGGGGAGAAGGTGATAGAGACCCTGCAACGGGAAATGATGTTTGGCGTAGTGTTAGGATGCTTTATATGTGTATCATTCATTGTGATATTGGTTGAAAAAATGCTCTGGAGTTCTGTATGTTATTTTCTGTATTTGCTCAATAAAACTTTTGTTTGAGAAAAAAAAAAAGGAAATTTTTTTTTTTGCTGAAATGACTGTTTACAGGGTATAGAGACATAAAAGTTAACTGATTCCTTTTCAAAATGATTAAAATTAGATAAAAATCAATCCATATAATGTGCCTGCAGGTTAGTTTCACTTTTGAACTGGCTTCATGTTTCTGTGACGTAGAAATAGAAACACAGAACAAAAACAAACAAATCCAGGGCAGTGTTTTGTTTTTAAAATGAATCTGATTGGTTCTGGGAAGTTTTAGACACACAGTAATGACAGCTTAGAACACCGTGAGAAAGCTCCCAGTATGGTGGTTATAAGGAAATGGACAAGCAGGAAGTGTGGAGATCACAGCAGGATTACAGCAACTTCAAAGCAAAAACGAACAATAAGGACATATAACCAGTACTGCAGTAAGGTAAAGGAAGCTATTTAGCTAAAAAAAAAAATGTCCTTTAGTGATCCTTTAACTAACCGATAGAAAAAAAAAACAATCGTCTGTAGGCACGTCCATCGGTTAAAAATTCATGCATGCTCAGACTAAATTAGGGGACAGAGCACTCGTTCTGGTAAAACTAGCGTTCGTTATGGAGATGGCACATTCATCACGTTGTAACAGACAGAAAAGCGCGAATCGTCTTTACTAACACGAAATCAGCTAAAGCAGCCCCAAGGGTGGCGCCATTGGATTTGAACTTCCCCTTTATAGTGCTGTTGTACGTGGTTTACGTGACCGCATTCTGACACAATTGTTTTTTTTTTTTTTTTTATATTAAACCGATTGTGTGTAGGCATGACTGATCATCAGTCAGCTTCATCGGATAACTGATGTAAAAATCCATCAGACCGTTTTCATCGGATGGACCGATCGCGTGTACAGGGCATTAGTCTTTTACATTCTTTCTGCTCTAAAGAGTTATTCTTGATTGACTACTACAAGTTTGTTTTTTTGCAGCATTAAAGGGTCACTAAAGGAAAACCATTTTTTTTGCTGAAATGACTGTTTACAGGGTATAGAGACATAAAAGTTAACTGATCCTTTTTAAAAATGATTAAAAATCAATCATATAATGTGCCTCAGGTTAGTTTCACTTTTAAACTGGTTTCATGTTTTTGAGACACCCAGAACAAAAAAAAAACAAATCCAGTGCAGTGTTTTCTTTTTAAAATGAATCTGATTGGTTCTGAGGAGTTTTAGGCACACAGTAATGACAGCTTGGACCACAGGGAAAAGCTGCCATGAGATTTTTCATAAGAAGCCAGACAAGCAGCAAGTGTGGAGATCAGAGCAGAATTACAGCAACTTCAAAGCAAAAACGAACACTGAGGACATGAAAACAGCACTGCAGTAAGGTAAAGGAAGCTATTTAGTTTAAAAAAATATTTCCTTTAGTGATCCTTTAAATCCTTATTCTGAAATAGAGGAAGTGTTTTACAAAAAATCCCTGTGAATTTTCTATAGAGGTTTCTCCTGAATGATGTAAGTTTTCACGCAATAAAATTTCAACGGTAGATGGCTATTTTTAAATGGTTTCGTATCGCTTTTTCTCATTTGTAGACTAACATTTTTAACCCCTCATGTAAGAAGAATAGAGGGTGCCTAGGCACTGTCACATTATATTACTAAAAGTATTGGGACGCCTGCCTTTACACACACGTGAACATTAATGGCATCCCAGTCTTGGTGTGTAGGGTTCAATATTGAGTTGGACATGAAGAAGAAAAGCGAGTCCTGACGAATCAAAAGTCAATGGTATCAAAAATTCAGACCATGATGCCACTTACCAAAGTGTGGTACTGTTGCTATAGCCATACCAAAATATGCATACAAAAGAAGGCCCGGGTATCTCTACCGGGGTTAGAAAGCGGCTACTTCCACAACAGAGGGTCTTAGTCTAGATTAGACATGTGCATTTCGTTTCATTTCGAATTCGGACAAATTTTTCATTACTCGGAAATTCGGATGCATCCGAATTTTCGAATTACAAAATTAACGAATTTGAACAAATTCGAAAAAACGTGAACGAAATTCGAATTCGGAAAAATTCGAATTGAATTCTAAAAGAATTCAAATTAAATTCGAAAGAAAATTCTATTCGAATCGAATTCGAAAAAAAAATTGAATCGAAAACAAATTTGAATGAAAATTGAAAGCAAGTTTGAATCAAAATCGAAAAAATATAAATCGATTTCTAAAAAAGAATACAATAAAATAGAATATAAAATAATAAAACAATAGAATGAAAATCAAAGAATAGTAAAGAACAGAATAGAATTTAATAGAATGTAATCAAATCCAATAATACAAATACAAATACATACAATCAAATCCGGTTGAAATAATTTCAAATTCGGTTGAAATCATTTCCAATCCGGTAGAAATTATTTCCATTCCAGTAGAAATAATTTCAAATTCAGTTGAAATAATTTCCAAAGCGGTTGAAATAATTTCCAATCCGGTTTAAATAATTTCAAATCCGGTTGAAATAATTTCCAATCCAGTAGAAACAATTTCAAATTCAATTGAAATAATTTCCAATCCGGTTGAAATATCATCGAATTTGGTTGAAATATTAACAATAGCGGATGAAATATTGTTGAATTCTGTTGAAATATCAAATATCAAAATATGATCGAATTCGAATCCGGTAGAAATATTATCAAATAGGCTAGAAATCTTTTCGAATTCGACCGTTTTTCGAATTCGGTTGAAAACGATCGAATTCGACCAGGTTTTTTCGAATTTTTATTGAAAACGATCGAATTCCGAAAACGAATTTAACAAATTTAACTAATTTAACTTAACGAAATTAATTAAATAACGAATTAAAACGAAACAAAAATTTTCCTTTTGCACATGTCTAGTCTAGATTTTGATTAAAAAAATTGCAACGTTTATTGATTTCATAAAGGGCGCAACAATGCATTAATTCATGATGTGAATGATAAGACGGCTTCAATCACAATACTTTTAAAGGGTCTCCTTCCCGAAAGGGAACGGAACCCTAATAGATGCATTGTGCGCCCTTTGTGGAATTAATAAACATACTTTTTAGAATCAAAATCTAGACTAAGAACCTCTGTTGCAGAAGTAGCCGTTTTCTGACCCCGGTAGAGATTAGAGGTCGACTGATATATCGCCCGATATTTGGCGTTTTTTATTTAATCGGCATCGGCCGATTTATGCTGTAAGAAAGAAAGCCGATTTTAAACTTCAGCAGCGCGACTGTAATAGAAGTCAATGCAAGTTGCCTGAAGTTTCCCGTGGAAGACTTCTCTCTCCTGGTCAGCCTGCCAAGTTTTGAGAAAAGATATACAATGTTGCTACTTATCAATTAACTGAACTCCATGAAGGAGAGTTCTCAGTTTAACCATTTAAAGGCTAAGGCCTAGATTCACAAAGCGATTACGCCTGTGTAAATGTTGTTAGACTGGAGTAATTTCGACTTACGGGCGTTTTTAAGCTAGTCGAAATCCTCAAACCATGAAAAGACACCTGCGGGCTTCATTTCGACTGTATTACGTGTTAGTACGCCTTCAGATCTACGCTGCAAGAAAATTGCGGCCACTGGGCGGACTTCCTGTTGTTTTTCGCCGTCAGGGTATGCTAATGAGCTTTTGCCTGCAATCCACAAAATTTCGCACTTTAAACGCAATCTCTTACGGCACCTTTAGTCATCTTTTTTTTCCGTTTCACTATACCAGCTTTTTGCTGCTCTAATATTAGACAGCCCATGTTAAGTATGGCCGTCGTTCCCGCGTCGAATTTCAACGTTTTCCGATGTCTTTTATTATTTTTAACGTAAGTCGTCCGGGAATAGGAATGTTCGTAAACGCCGCTACTCAAACAACGAATGACGTCACGACGTGATTTCGCGCAATGCACGGCGGGAAATTCCTGAACAGAGCATGCGCAGTTCGATCGTCGCGGGGACGCGCTTAATTTAAATGCTTCACGCCCCCTAATCACGTATTTCGATTGCGCGGCGGAAAAAAAATACGACACAATAGCGTACGCGCAAAAAAACTACCTGAATTCGGTGTAGAGTCTGGTGAAATACGGCAGCGTACCGTATTTCGATTACGCAGCGGAATATTACGTCTTTGTGAATCTGCCCCTAAATCTTTTTTGACACTTGGTGCTTACAAGTAAAAATCCTGTATTTTCTGCTGGAAAATCACTTGGAACCCCCAAACATATATTTTTTTTAGCAGAGACCCTAGGAAATAAAATAGCGATTGCTGCAATATTTAATGTTACACAGTATTTGCGCAGCGGTCTTTCAAACGCATTTTTTTTGGAAAAAATATGCTTTAACAAATAAAAAAACTAAACAGTAAAGTTAGCCGATTTTTTTCGTCCAAAAGTTTTCATTACCTGTTTTTGTGTATTAGATTTATATATATATATATATATATATATATATATATATATAAAAAAATCTATTATAAATAATATAATTTTTTTTATATCTAAATTACACATACAAGTGCACTGATTGGAGGCTTGTTGTGTTTAAATGTAAGACATTTTCTGTATTACTTAGCAGGGCAATAATGGAACTTCCGCTTTTCCGAATCCTCCCCCCCTCTGGTGTCACATTTGGTACCTTTTAGGGGGGAGGGGGGGAAGATACCTGCGTAATCCCAGGAAGCCGCAAGGCTTCACTTCCTGATTCCCTTACCGAAGATGGTGGCGGAAGCACCCGAGGGAGAGATCGGCTTCAGATGCCAGCATTGCGGGCACCCAGGACAGGTAAGTGTCCATATATTAAAAGTCAACAGCTGCAGTATTTGTAGCTGCTGACTTTTATTTTTTTTTTCCCACAGAATTCCGCTGCCTAAACACTGGACCATCATTCTAGCAGCGCTATTTGGCTGCTAGCTGGGTGCTTATATACCAGCTAGCGGCTGATTAGGGGTTAAATGCTCCCATGTAGCGCCACTGCAGAAGCGCTTTGCAGGCGTTCATCTCAATGGGCAGGAGTGGTGGAGGAGCCGCTCCAAAGATGCTGCTTGCAGGACTTTTCTTTAATGTTCTGCCAGCGCACCGCCTCAATGTGAAAGCACTCGGGCTTTCAGACTGAAACTGCAGGGGAGCCGTTTTGCAGGCACTTTATAGGCGCTATATTTAGCCCAAAAGTGCCTGAAAAACGCCCCAGCGTGAAAGGCGTCTAAACTGTTAGATTTTATGAGATGAGGGGGGGGGGAATCGGCCCAACATATCGGGCCAAAAAAAAATCGGCATCATAAATCGGCTATCGCCCGCCGCGAATTTCTGAATATCGGCATCGGCCAGAGGAAAACCCATATTAGTCGTCCTCTAGTAGAGATACCTGGGCCTTCTTTTGTATCAATATCGAGTTGGCCCACCCTTTGTAGCTATAACAGCTTCAACTCTTCTGGGAAGGCTGTTCACAAGGTTTAGGAGTGTGTCTATTGGAATGTTTGACCATTCTTCCAGAAGCGCATTTGTGAGGTTACCCTGCAGAAGCTTAGTTGGCATTACAACCTCCTATAAAAATGACTCCAATATTTAGATTTACTTGCATACTTGAGAAAAGAAGTAAAAAAATATATATAATATAGTAATGGTACAATGACTTGCGCTTCCTCACAAGGCCATAGATTTAAGAGTAGTCTCTCTAACCAAGCTGTCATTATTTAATAGAACGTTTGCTAATGCTGCTTGCATGTTTAGCTAGGCTCCTCCTTTTTTAGAAACCATAACTTTGTGTTTAAACATCTGTTACTAATGGCTGAAAGCATCAGGCATGTAATATAATTACTGCGTTTATTTACATGCCTTAGGATCTGTAAATAATTCATGTGCAGTACATGATTGCAAGAACTTTCTGTCATGGACATGTGTAGAAACTGTTTCATAAAACCTGTGCCTGCACATTCAAAAGACTATATGCTCATACCACTTTGACTTATCATGTATGATGAAAGAAGAATTAAAGTCGGAGCCACTGGATATCTAGCGAGGAAATATAAATAATGGATAGGCTCGCTCTGAAATATTTTTCAGCCTAGCATACTAGCTCATTATGTAGTACTTAATTGAGATCGAAGCCCCCACAGAGGTCCTTGTTCACCTCCTCCGACGCCGCCATCTCTCCCAGAGTGACTTCCGGGTATCACTGTTCCAGCACAGTGACTGGCCAGAGCAACGATGATTTCACTCCCGCGCATGCGCCTGGGAGCCTTCAGTGACAGCATGATGCCTTCACTAATGACACGCGCCTGTGCCGGTGTTTACGGCGTGTATGCACCGTAGACATCGGTGCCCGTTTTTAGGAAAATATCTCCTTAACCGTGTAGGTTAAGGAGATATTTCTAGCACCTAGAGCTAAGCCTCTAGGCTTACCTGTAGGTCCAAGTGGTCTGTAAGGGTTTATATCAACTGAAATATCCTCCCTACTACTGCCTAGCAGTTTCATACATTCTAAAAGTCTATGGTGCTAAAGACATGCGATTCTGGAGTGAAGCTTTTGGAAACCGACTGAAACCTGAGTAGGGGGGGGGGGGGGGGTCAGCAATCTGTTGATCGTGGACAGGTGTCTGGTAGATGATGGTCTGGGCTTGCCACACGTGCACTTTAAGGAGAACTCTAAGGCCGCGTACACACGATCGGTCCAACCTGATGATCGGTTCACAGACTGATGGTCTGATGTGCGTACACACCATCAGTTCAAAAACCGATCGTGTGAGTATGCGGTGATGTAAAACAATGACGTGCTGAAAAAAATGAAGTTCAATGCTTCCAAGCTTGCGTCAAATTGATTCTGAGCATGCGCGGGTTTTTGGACCGATGCTTTTGTGTACTAACCCAGGCGTCCATCGGTTCGATTTTAAAGCAAGTTTTAAAAGTTTGGTCCGACAGACTGATGGGCCGTACACACGGGCGGTTTGGACCGATGAAACTGGCCTTAAGTCCATTCTCATCGGTTTGGACCGATCGTGTGTACGCGGCCTAACTCTGCACTGAAAGACCTTTTCTACGCTGTAATGTAATTATTCGTTTTTTTGCTTTAGTACAAGTCCCCCATGGAAGTGTCCAGCTACCCATTCCCTTTTTTATAAGCAATACCTTGTAAATTAGCCTTGAAAAGGCTGGATAAAATAGCAAATTTTGTCTCCAACAGACTTTAATACTGTTCATCACTATGTTTGGGGTTTGCCGACTGGGGTTTGCCAGCTGGGTTTCACGCACGTTATGCAAACTGATCTTTGCCTGGTTCGCTTACTTAAAGCTGGGGTCTATGAAAGCTTTGGATATTTTTAGTTGATCATCACGACATGAAAACTTCCATGTGAACTGACTGTTAGGCCCCGTACACACGACCAAGCTTCGGTCGTGTGTACACTTTCGACGAGCGTCCCGTCGGGAAGCTCGTCGAGCCAAAATAGAGAGCATGCTCTCTTTTTCCTCGTTTAATGAGGAAATTTGGCTCGACTACCTTTTCGACCGCTCACCGGGAACCTCGTCGGGCGGAACGATGAGTTTAGCCCGACGAGGTTCTCGGACGTGTGTACGCGGCCTTACATCATTTCATTGTGGAAGTCAATGGGAAATAACCTGATTAAATTTTCAGCGTGTTTTGGAAAAAAAATATGAAATTTCAGGCATAAAAACCTCTTATATACAATATGTTAGTCTTACTTTGCTTGTATAGGTTATCAATTCTGCAAGGGTTACCGCAGGATGAGATACAAATGGGGAAGCTAAAGAAGGAAAAGTTTATAAAGCGTGATCAGATGAATTGCAATTACTGTAATTGCAAAATCCCTCTTTGCCATTAAAATAAACTTAATTCCATAAGAAAATAAAACTATTTCCACTGCATTTGTGAAGATGGCTTTAGGCCGTCCAATAAAGGCCAGCAAGTCGATTCAGCTGCAGGGTCAGGGCACCACCAGTGCAGAGCTTGCTCAGGAATGGTTGCAGGCAGGTGTGAGTGCATCTGCACGCCCAGTGAGGTGAAGACTTTTGGAGGATTGCCTGGTGTGAAGAAGGGCGGCAAAGAAGCCACTTCTCTCCAGTAAAATCATCAGGCTGATATTCTGCAAAAGGTTCAGGGATTGGACTGCTGAGGACTGGGGGACTGGGGGAATCATTTTCTATGATGAATCCCCTTTCCAATTGTTTGGGGCATCAGGAAAAAGGCTTGTCCGGAGAAGAAAAGGTGAGCGCTACCATCAGTCCTGTGTTATGCCAACTGTAAAGCATCCTGAGTCCATTCATGTGTGGCGTTGCTTCTCAGCCAAGGGAGTGGGCTCACTCACAGTGTTGCCTAAGAACACAGCCATGTATAAAAAATGGTACAAAAACATCCTCCGAGAGCAACTTCTCCCAACCATCCAAGAACAGTTTAGCGAGAAACAGATCCTTTTCTGGCATAATGAAGTACCCTGCCATAAGGCTAAAGTGATAACTAAGTGGCTTGGGCAACAAAACATTTTGGGTCCATGGCCACCCCCAGACCTTAATCGCATTGAGAACTTGTGGTTAATCCTCAAGAGGCGGGTGAACAAAAAAACTCACAAATTGTGAAAAACTCCAAGCAATGGTTATGCAAGAATAGTCTGCCATCAGTCAGGGTGTGGCCAACAAGGTTGATTGACAGCATGCCAGGATGAATTGCACAAGTCTTGAAAAAGAAGGGTCAGCAGTGCAACTATTGACTCTTTGCATAAACGTAACCTCCCTGGCGGTATGATTATGTCTGATTTTTGATGCTGAAAGCAGTACAATGTTTCACATGAAAATTTGGCGTTTTATATTGTAGGCCTGCAATTCTTAGGAATAACTCACTTAAATCTGTCCAAACAAGAGTCTAGTAGCTGACAAAGATTGAAACACGGAATCATAAATTATAATATAATAAATAACTATAAATAATTATAACAAATAATAACATAATAGTAATAGAGTGTGGCTCGGGGTTATCGCTTTTGGTAATAAAAATTCACCCCGAGAATTCACTCGGGAATACCGCTAGGGAGATTAATGTAATCGTCATTAAAAGCCTTTGACACTTATGAAATGCTTGTAATTATTCTTCAGTGTCATAGTAACAAGTGATAAAAAGATCTAAAAACACTGTAGCAGCAGACTTTGTGAAAATGAATATTTGTGTCATTCTCACAACTTTTGGCCACGGCTGTAAATCCTCTGTTGTCTATATTGTTACACCTTAAATAAGCAATCTAAGACTAAATGTAACATGTTGTGCACCTGCCTACAGTGGCGGTTGAAGCTCCAAATCTTTTGGGGGGGTGCAAACAAACTGAAAAAAAAAACATCAATTGCCACTGTGGCTCTTAAACGCAGCCACTGTGCCAATCAAACGCAGCCAGTTTGTCCCCAAATACAGCCAGCTTTCCCTCAAATACTACCAGTTTGTCCTCAAATGCCGCCAGTTTCCCCCCTAATGCAGCCAGTTTGTCACCCCAAATGCAGCCAGCTTTCCCTCAAATACTACCAGTTTGTCCTCAAATGCCGCCAGTTTCCCCCCTAATGCAGCCAGTTTGTCCCCAAATGCAGCCAGTTTGTCCCCTCAAATGCCACCAGTTTCCCCCCTAATGCAACCAGTTTGTCCCCTCAAATGCCCCCAGTTTGTCCCCAAATGCAGCCAGTTTGTCCCCAAATGCAGCCAGTTTGTCCCCAAATGCAGCCAGTTTGTCCACCCAAATGCAGCCCACTGGTCCCCTCAAATGCAGCAAGTTTGTCCCCAAATGCAGCCAGTTTGTCCCGCCAAATGCAGCCAGTTTGTCCCCAAATACAGCCAGCTTCCCCTCAAATACAGCCAGTTTGTCCCCAAATACAGCCAGCTTCCCCTCAAATACAGCCAGTTTGTCCCCAAATACAGCCAGCTTCCCCTCAAATACAGCCAGTTTGTCCCCAAATACAGCCAGCTTCCCCTCAAATACAGCCAGCTTGTCCCCAAATGCCACCAGTTTGTCCCCAAATGCAGCCAGTTTGTCCCCAAATGCAGCCAGTTTGTCCCCAAACCGGCACTTACCTTCCTCGGGTCCGCGCCATCCTCCTCCGTGTTCCCTTCGCTCGCTCGATGTCTTCTCCCGTCCTCGATGTTGCTTCAGCCAAACAGGTGACCGGTAACCAGACCCGGTGCTCCTGATTGGCGGGTCAGTGTTAGGGAAGCGATTCCCTAACACAACATGGTTTAAACAGGGAACGCACAGCTGTGCACCCTCTGTTTAACCATTTGGAAGCCGATTAAAGCCCACAGGCTCTAATCGGGAAGCCTATTAGAGCCGATGGCTCTAATCAGGCACTTCCAAAACACACCCATCGCTGTTATTCAGATGGGCTGGTGCTCAACAGGGGGCCGATGACTATAGATATATTCATGCAATGCATGAATATATCTATTGTTGAGTGATGGGTGCAGAAGAGAGGGGGCGGCGCTCTTGCGCCCACTATGGACGCACCGACACTGCCTGCCTATTACCGACATGAAAAAAAAAACATATTTTAATTACATTGACTCTGTTCTTTTTTACAGTTTACAGATCAAGGCCCTTTTTAATAAAGGAAACAATTATGTGAAAAAATTAAAACAAAGAATCTTTCATTATACTGGCCAAATTCTAAAATGTAGTTAGCCATTGGCCACTATGGGTGACTGCACACCACTGCTTTATACAGTACTTTCCAGCTCACATATACTGTATATGTAGCCAAAGAAAGAAAAAAATCAATCTGAAAAAAAGTTGTATTTTATTTTAAGCAAGTTGTACACATATGTAAAATTTGCATTTAGGTATGCATGTATTTAAGTTTATTCAAAGGAGCGTGGCTGATCTATTTCTGGATCCGAGCAATGACAGTGATTCTAGGAAGCATCTCCCTGGGGCTGTAAGATGCAGATGCTGTTTACTCCGCATGGTGCCTTGCTGCAAAGTAATTGTTGATGTGCTGAGCACAGCCTGGTACCGGCACGCACATCACTGCTTCTCCTACTAATATGTCACAGAGAGCCCAAAAAGTAACACAACTTATTAGGTATAGTATCCTGAAAATGCACAATTTATTCTAAAGCCTCATACACACGATCGGACTTCCATCAGACAAAAACAGTAATACACCCGCCCCTTGCACGATATAACAGTAATACACCCGCCCCTTGCACGATATAACAGTAATACACCCGCCCCTTGTGCGATATAACAGTAATACACCTGCCCCTTGCACGATATAACAGTAATACACCCGCCCCTTGTGCGATATAACAGTAATACACCCGGCCCTTGCACGATATAACAGTAATACACCCGCCCCTTGCACGATATAACAGTAATACACCCGCCCCTTGTGCGATATTACAGTAATACACCCGCCCCTTGCACGATATAACAGTAATACACCCGCCCCTTGTGCGATATAACAGTAATACACCCGCCCCTTGCACGATATAACAGTAATACACCCGCCCCTTGTGCGATATAACAGTAATACACCCGCCCCTTGCACGATATAACAGTAATACACCCGCCCCTTGTGCGATATAACAGTAATACACCCGGCCCTTGCACGATATAACAGTAATACACCCGCTCCTTGCATGATATAACAGTAATACACCCGCCCCTTGCACGATATAACAGTAATACACCCGCCCCTTGTGCGATATTACAGTAATACACCCGCCCCTTGTGCGATATAACAGTAATACACCTGCCCCTTGTGCGATATAACAGTAATACACCCGCCCCTTGCACGATATAACAGTAATACACCCACCCCTTGCATGATATAACAGTAATACACCCCCCCTGCAGAGTTGCACGAGTGTGCAGCAGCGGCTGGCACAATGTCGTGCTCGTTGCACAGGCGCTGTGTACAGCTGACTCACAGCTGTTTATCTTCTGCGATTTTCGGCGGCTCCGTTGTACTCCGTACTGCGTAAGAGCTGCACCTGCGCAGTAGAGGGCTGGCATTATCCGCCGGGGGGAACTTTCTCGGCAGAACATCGGCTTAAAGCTACTGCCTCATTAGATCTAATTAATGATACACCCTGCTGACATGTTCTACAATACAGACAAGCCTTTTTCTAGAAAGTAAATAGGGAAGCAATAAAATGATAAGATAAGATTAGAAATCTCTTCCCCGGTATGTACACAGTGAAAGACCTGTGTGCTCATAGTATAGCAGTCTGTCTCTATACAGCGCTGAGAAATGAGTGGCTATGTGTTCACATGACCTAAAAATCTATGGCTTAAAGCCGAAATCCAATTCTGGATTTTATGTGTAGTTACATTGATCCCAGGTAGATTAATGTGAGTATATCCCCTATGGGATCCCTGTGGAAGATGGAAATCCCTCTGATGACCTCCGCTGCTTTGGCGATTATAGTAAAAAGGACAAATAGAAAAGGTGAAGCTCCCTAATCCCTGATAAAAACCTGACAGATGTTCTAATCCCTCTCCATTCTATCCAAAACTGAAAAAAACTTTTGCCTTTAGTTATCCTTATGCTTTTTATATAATTTCTATGGTTCACAAGTTTACTATTAGCGTGTTATTAGACAGTCTGATTTCATTGAAACTTGTGACAGTCAGGTGAGGGTCGGATGGAGGGCTTTTATGGGGAATTTTTTGTGAAGAATCAACAACAAATTGGACACAATCATGAAGTGGAACGAAATTTATTGGATATTTCAAACTTTGTTAACAAATAAAAAACTGAAAAATTGGCTGTGCAAAATTATTCAGCCCCTTTACTTTCAGTGCAGCAAACTCTCTCCAGAAGTTCAGTGAGGATCTCTGAATGATTCAGTGTTGACCTAAATGACTAATGATGATAAATAAAATCCACCTGTGTGTAATCTAGTCTCTGTATAAATGCCACTGTGATAGTCTCAGAGGTCCATTTAAAGCGCAGAGAGCATCATGAAGAACAAGGGACACACCAGGCAGGTCCGAGATACTGTTGTAGAGAAGTTTAAAGCCGGATTTGGATACAAAAAGATTTCCCAAGCTTTAAACATCCCAAGCGATAATATTGAAATGGAAGGAGTATCAGACTACTCCAAATCTAGGAAGACCTGGCCGTCCCTCTAAACTTTCAGCTCATACAAGGAGAAGACTGATCAGAGATGCAGCCAAGAGGCCCAGGATCACTCTGGATGAACTGCAGAAATCTACAGCTGAGGTGGGAGACTCTGTCCATAGGACAACAATCAGTCGTATACTGCACAAATCTGGCCTTTATGGAAGAGTGGCAAGAAGAAAGCCATTTCTTAAAGATATCCATAAAAAGTGTCGTTTAAAGTTTGCCACAAGCCACCTGGGAGACACACCAAAGATGTGGAAGAAGGTGCTCCGGTCAGATGAAACCAAAATCCAACTTTTTGGGAACAATGCAAAACATTATGTTTGGCGTAAAAGCAACACAGCTCATCACCCTGAACACACCATCCCCACTGTGAAACATGGTGGTGGCAGCATCATGGTTTGGGCCTGCTTTTCTTCAGCAGGGACAGGGAAGATGGTTAAAATTGATGGGAAGATGGATGGAGCCAAATACAGGACCATTCTGGAAGAAAACCTGATGGACTCTGCAAAAGACCTGAGACTGGGACGGAGATTTGTCTTCCAACAAGACAATGATCCAAAACATAAACAAAATCTACAATGGAATGGTTCACAAATAAACATATCCAGGTGTTAGAATGGCCAAGTCAAAGTCCAGACCTAAATCCAATCGAGAATCTGTGGAAAGAACGGAAAACTGCTGTTCACAAACGCTCTCCATCCAACAAAGTATTAAATTAAGGGGGCTGAATAATTTTGCACGCCCAATTTTTCAGTTTTTTATTTGTTAAAAAAGTTTGAAATATCCAATAAATTTCGTTCCACTTCATGATTGTGTCCCACTTGTTGTTGATTCTTCACAAACAATTACAGTTTTATATCTTTATGTTTGAAGCCTGAAATGTGGCAAAAGGTCGCAAAGTTCAAGGGGTCTGAATACTTTCGCAAGGCACTGTATATAGAAAAAGCCACCAATACGAACATGTGAAACAAAATGCATAATCTCTCCCCCTTCTCCCATCCTCATACCTCCCCCTCCTCTCTGTGACATCATATAACGTCAGCACACAGTCCAGATACTGAATAAGTAAATCACAAGACATAGGGAAACACTCACCTAGGGGAAATCCGCATATCCACAGTGACAGAATGTTTTATCACCTGTCCGTGTGGACCCTGTGCGTGTGCAGTGGCTAAAGGCTATTATGCCATAAACCCCACCGTAGCGATGTATCACTATTATCATTCTGATGACTCACTTCCTGTTTGTGTTCCATGCTGGTTGTCGTCCCACTTCCGCTGACGTCATTCCCGGGATTCGTACTTCATACTGACCCAGACGGTGTTACTGTGTTCCTAGAGCCTGTAGCTTCCACCGGCTGTTTTTCCTGCATCCTATACTGGAAGTTATACATACTGGGGACCTTCTTGTAATCGGAACACACTTATTACATGCTCCTTCTCATCCTCCATCTTGTAAGTGTTTTTAATCCTTTTACGGATATTGAAAAGTTTTTATTCTGCACTTAGAGTAAGGTGACCAGATTTTTTAAATTAAATCCGGGGACATATTTTTTTTACTAGTAATGGCAGCAATCAGCCTCTCTCTGCCCGTCGCCATCGCCGCCCGCCTCACAGCCTGTCAAGTCTTACTCTCCAGGCTTCGGCTACTACTGGGTGGGGAGCGGAGGAAGATCACTCCGCCGGGGAAGGCAAGGAGATAAGCAGGCAGGCAGCTGCCCGGAACTTGAGCCAAGGCAGAAGAACATGCGAGCAGAGCTGAATGGGCATGCACCCGGAACTGAAGAAATATTCTCTCTGATCCAGCCAGCACATTATAATCAGAAAGGGACACAGATAATGAAAAAAATACTCCCCAAGCTAGTAGGAGTGGCAAAGCGGAGGTGTGTAATTCTGTTTTGTTTTTTTTCTGCACTGACTGTCTTTGAAATTGCCCCAGCCCCTGTTCAAATCCAATCCGGGGGCAAAACCGGGAACAGACTTGGTCCGGGGACAGTGTCCTCAATCCAGGGACTGTCCATGGAAACCGGGGATGTCTGGTCACCCTAACTTAGAGGCGCCTTTTTTTTTCTGTTTATCTGTTTATCATTAGAGATTGCTTTGTCTCTGAGCGTGGCCTGAAGTGTATGAAGATTTCTACCCCTTCCAAAGCAGACTTTATTTGCTAGGTCCTAACATCTGGACTGCCCTTGATATATATTATATATATATATATATATATATAATATTTTTTTTTCTGGATTTCTCTTTTAATCTGTTACCAATCAGGACCGTTATTAGATATCTTTTGTTCCCCCGATTATTGGGGCAGTCAGGGGTAGATTTTTGTTGCTGCCCTTTGGCTCCTAAGTTTAGGGCTGCTTCACACCACAATTTCTGCATTCTGGACACGTTTTTGCTCCTGTGATGGCTTTTTTATACATTTTGGTGCACTTTTGATGCATTTCAGTGCATTTTTCCTCCTATTCTTTTCTTCGTCTCAATTGAGGACAATTAAGGAAATGTGCGTTATGGTGTATGTATTTGATACAAAAGAAATGCAACATGTTTTACTTTTGTTGACTGCACTGGAATGCACTACACCGGGGTGAACTAGGGCCACTGGAATCCAGGCTAAACACTGTCCATGCGTTTTTGATGCAGAATAAAATCGCACTGAACTGTATCTAATGTGAACCAGCCCTGATTGTAGTTTTATGTCATTTTCATATTGATTTTGCAGTAGGGTGGAAACAATGTTTCTCTTGATAATTGCAAATGAGGTTATCTAAGGCTGCATTCACACTGGGGTTGGGGGCGGCGGCGGTAAATGGGGGTTAATAGCCTCCCGCTAGCAGCCGAATACCTCCGCAAAAATTATGGTAAAGCACCGCTAAAAATAGTGACGCTTTACCATAATTTTTGCGGAGGTATTCGGCCGCTAGCGGGATGCTTTTAACCCCCAGTAGCGGCCGAATTTTTTTTAAAAACCACCCGCAGCGGCACTTTTCCAGCAGTTCAGCCACGCTGCCCATTCATTTCAATTGGCAGGAGAGGTATACACGCGGCTCCTTCACCGCTCCAAAGATGCTGCTTTCAGGAATTTTTTTTAACGTCGTGCCAGCGCATCGCCTCAGTGTGAAAGCCCTCGGGCTGATACAGAATTGTGAGACTCCAAGGATAAGAGAAAAAATGTTGACCGCACTCCAAGAAACTTAAGAAGTTCAATGAAGTTTATTATAATCTTCCATATCATACAAACATCAACATCAAAGCTCCAGACTAAAGGGAACAGCTCTAATCATGGAACAGAACTAATCACGATTACGCACGTTCTGCGTGAAATGCGCTTAATGCTGTTCCCTTAGTCTGGAGCTGTGATGTTGATATTTGTATGATATGGAAGATTATAATAAACTTTGCTGGACTTTCCCATTTTTTTTGCCAAAAGGGTCACCCATGGATTTTGTCTGGTTCATCAGAAACTGGATGAAATTCAAATGGTGTATGGTCAGTTTAAAGGGTAACTCCGCTTTTGTGGGGAAAAAAACTTGGCATTTTAGTTGTTGTGTGATACACTGCAGCTTTTCTCATCAGGACACTGAGAGTGCACCACGTGGTTATAATGAATCAGAATCTCCCTTTCAGAACCAATATCCAAAATAGCCAAAGCAACAAAGTTTGTTAAAATCTTTGCAATGTACATTGTTTTTTTTTTTTATTTCAGGAAAAGTGAAATTACTCTTTTAGCCTGGGCTTACACTGATGTGAATTTACAACAGTTTTGATGTGTTTAGGAACACACAGATTCACAGGTCATGTAAAAAGCATAGTATTCCATAGCTTTGGTTCACACCTATGCGTTGAGATCTTGGTGTAAGTAAAAAAAAGGGATTTTTAATAACAGCTTACCTGTAAAATCCTTTTCTTGGAGTACATCACGGTACACAGAGCGCATAGTCATTACATATGGGTTATATGGGTACCTTCAGGTGTGGACACTGGTGTAATCAACTTCACAGGAAGTTCCTCCCTATATAACCCCCTCCCACTGAGAGTGCTTTAGTTTTGTAGCAAGCAATTTCTCTGAGGTTACACAATGTTCCCCAAAAGAGGGGTGGGAGCTCTGTGTCCCGTGATGTACTCCAAGAAAAGGATTTTACAGGTAAGCTGTTATTAAAAATCCCTTTTTCTTGATCGTACATCACGGGACACAGAGCGCATAGTCATTACATATGGGATGTCCCAAAGCAATGCTCCATGAAGGGAGGGAGACCGTAAGGCCAAAATTAGCCAAACAGAATATATATCAGGAGGTAAAAAATAGCTCCACCAACAGAAAAAACAAGGGGGCGTGAACCGGGCCAGAGGATTCTATACTGCTGCCCGAAGGACCGCCTGCCCAAATGCTGCGTCCGTAGCTCTTGTGACGTCCAACTTATAAAATTTAGTAAACGTATGTACGGAAGACCAGGTTGCCACTTTGCAAACCTGTGCCATAGAGATCTGATGGTGTGCCGCCCAGGAGGCACTCATGGCCCTCGTAGAATGGGCTTTAACTGATAAGGGAGGTGGAACGCGCTTCAGACCATAGGCCTGAAAAATCAGCTGCTTAATCCACCTAGCCAAGGAAGACTTGGCAGCCGGCTGACCCTTCTTAGGGCCCTCCGGGAGAACGAAAAGCACATCTGTTTTCCGAATCTTTTCTGTAGCCTTGAGATAGACCCTCATGGCTCGGACCACGTCCAAAGTATGAAGCAGTCTTTCCTCTCTGGACTGGGGAGTAGGAAAGAAGGATGGTAGGACTAGGTCCTGATTCAAGTGAAAACTGGATATGACCTTAGGAAGGAAAGAAGGCTGAGGCCGCAGAACCACTCTGTCCTTATGCAGAATCTTCCCTGCAAGACAAGGCTGCCAGCTCGGAGACCCTTCTGGCCGAAGCCATAGCCACCAAGAAAACCAACTTTCGGGTTAGCAGCACAAGAGGGATTTCTGTCAGAGGTTCAAACGGCTGCTTTTGTAAAGCTGACAAGACCAGATTTAAATTCCAGGGGCAGAGGGGAGCTCTAATAGGGGGATTTACATGCAAGACCCCCTGCAAAAAGGTTTTCACAAGCGAATGTGTGGCCAAAGGCCTTTGAAACCATATCGATAAGGCAGACACCTGCCCCTTTAGAGTACTAAGAGCCAACCCCTTGTCAACGCCAACCTGGAGGAATCGCAAGATCCTGTCAATAAAAAACTTGCGAGGATGCCCTCCTTGAGACTCGCACCACTCCACATAGGTTCTCCAGACTCTGTAATAGATATTTCTAGAGACTGGCTTTCTAGCTTGAATTAACGTAGATATGACTTGGGCTGAGAGGCCTCTGCCCTTGAGAATTAGGGATTCAGCCGCCAAGCCATCAAATTTAGCTGCTGTGAAGCAGGGTGGTAGATCGGGCCCTGAGACAGCAGATCTGGGCGCAGGGGGAGTGGCCACGGTGCCCCTACTGACATCCTCACGATGAGTGCGTACCAAGCCCTTCTGGGCCAGGCTGGGGCCACCAGGATCACCGGCCTGCGCTCCACCCTGATCCTTCGTAGAAGGCGGGGAATCATCTGTAGTGGAGGGAACGCATACAGGAGAGAAAACTGGTGCCAGGGGCAAACCAACGCATCGGTCCCGTAGGCCGAGGGGTCCCTGGCTCGGGATACGAATTTGTCCAACTTCTTGTTGAATCTTGTTGCCATGATGTCCACATCGGGAACTCCGAATCTTTGGCAACTCTCTTGGAATACCTGGGGGTGAAGAGACCACTCTCCCGGGAGTAACTGTTGACGACTCAAAAAATCTGCTTGAGAATTGTCTATCCCTGGGATGAACACTGCTGAGATGCAGGGTACATGGGCTTCGGCCCATGAAAAAATCAGGTTTACTTCCCTTTGAGCCGCTAGGCTCCTTGTGCCCCCCTGGTGGTTTATGTATGCCACCGCCGTGGCATTGTCGGACTGTATCCTTACTGGCAGACCCTGCAGGGGGAGAGTCCAGGCGACCAGGGCCAACCGAGCAGCTCTGATCTCTAGGACATTGATGGGAAGCAGACTTTCTGCCTCTGACCACTGTCCCTGCTGGGTCCGTTTTCCTAAGATTGCCCCCCAACCTGTTAGGCTGGCATCTGTGGTTACTATTTTCCACGAGATGGGGCAAAAGGTTTTCCCTTTTGATAATTTTTGAGGGATCAGCCACCAGTACAGGCTGCGCCTGACTCCTGGGGAAAGAACTAATGGACGGTCTAATGCCTGTATGGACTTGTTCCAAGCAGAGAGAATAGCTGCCTGCAGAATTTTGGTATGGATCTGGGCATAGGGCGCTGCTTCGAAGGCGGCCACCATCTTTCCCAGCAGTCGCATGCATAGGCGAATAGTCGGCTTCTTTTTGCCTAAGACTATTTGAATCAACGACCTGATCTTCTCTTGAGGTAAAAATACCCTCTGGCATTCTGTATCTAACCGAAAGCCTAGATATTCCAACTGTCTTGTGGGTTGTAACCTTGATTTTTCTTGGTTCACAATCCACCCGAACTCTTCTAGAACTCTGTGCGGACTACTGCATGATTGAGGTTGGAAGCTGAGCTGTCGATAACCAGGAGATCGTCCAGGTATGCCAGGACCAAGATGCCTTCTGTCCTTAGGACGGCTAGCACCGGGGCTAACACCTTTGTGAATACCCGTGGAGCTGTTGCCAACCCGAAAGGGAGGGCTACGAACTGGTAATGACTTTGATTTATCGTAAAACGAAGAAACTTGTGATGTGCTGGGTTAATTGGCACATGCAGATATGCATCCTTTATGTCTATAGATGCTAGGAAGTCGCCCTGATGCAGGCTGGCTGTCACTGACCGTATGGAGTCCATACGAAAGGTCTGAATCCTTAGAAAGCGATTTAGGCGTTTGAGGTCTAATATAGGCCTGACGTCGCCATTGGGTTTTGGTATAACAAAAAGGTTGGAGTAAAATCCCAGACCCCTTTCTTGGGTTGGTACTTCTACAATTACTCCTTGGAGCAAGAGGCGATCTAACGCCTTTACGAGAGAGGCCCTCTTTAACGGGTCGCTTGGAAGACTTGACCCCTGAAAATGAGGAGGGGGGATTTCTCGAAACTCTAGTTTGTAGCCTGAGGCTACTACGGACCGAACCCAAGCGTCGGGAATTCTGGCCTTCCAGACTTCGGAGAAAAACTGAAGTCTCCCCCCCACCCAAGAGAGTGGGGGCGCCCCTTCATGAATCTGACTTGATGACTGGTTTAGCCGGCTTGCGAGACCAGGGCCTCTTGTTTGCCGCGGCTTGTCCCTGTGGGCGGCTATTAACTGCTGAACGCCCGGGAGGCCGTCGATACTGACGGGAAGTCGAAGGGGCCGAGCCTGCAATGGCCTGTCGTTTAAACGTGGGCCCACGCGGTCTTTTCTTGACCGGTAAGGAAGTACTCTTTCCACTTGATATGGTGTGGATATATTTATCTAGGTCCTCCCCGAATAGTCTTCCCCCATGAAAGGGAAACCCTGCTAAAAGCTTTTTGCAGGGTGCCTCTGCTGACCAGTTCTTTAGCCACAAAAGACGACGCATATGAACCATCAGTAGAGATGAACGGGATGCCTGTTGGATGGAGTCCTTAATAGCATCTATTGCAAAGCAGAGAGCTCTAGGGAATTCTGCTAATTCATGAGTATGCTGAGCCGGCATGTCCTTTAATATATGTTTTGCCTGATCCTTCAGGGCCTGACAAACACCAATGGCTGCTACTGCTGGCTGAACCATGGCACCTACTGAGGTGAAAGCTGCTTTCGGTAGGGTCTCGAATTTTTTGTCGACCGGATCCTTGAACATATGGACATTTTCAACCAGACAAGTCAGGGATTTATTCACGCAGGAAATGGCCGCGTCCACTGTAGGGAGTGCCCATTTCTTTACATATTCCTCTTCCATAGGGTAGAGAATAGAGAATCTTTTAGGAGGGACAAAGATTCTATCAGGTCGAGCCCAATCCTGGTAAATCACGTTCCGCAGAAGGGGGTGCATTGGAAAAGACGCACAAGTTAATGGAGCCTTTAAAGAACCCAATGAGGATACCTCCGGGGCTACTAGTTCTGGCACTGGAAGTTTAAAGGCAGTGCGAACCATATCTGTCAAAGACTGGATCCACAGGCTCTCCGCTTGAGAGGCCGAAAAATATTCATCTATAGTGGAATTTTCCCTGTCTGAACCGTCGGGACTTGGGTCTGCCTGATCCCCTTGTGGGTCCTGTTCCTCTGAAGAGGAGACCTCCGCATCTGAAAACCCCACACTGGGTGAGGGGGATCTAGCCCGCTTGCTACTTGGGCAAGGACATGAAAATAACGCAGTTAACCTTTTTTCTAGCCCACTCATGGTGGCTGCTAGCATTTCTTCCGTCACGTAAACGGGAATGGGTGGATCGGGGGCCGCCTCTGCCCCCAGCACCCCCAATGGCTCTTGTACTATGCCACTCGGTGTCCTGACTGGCGAGGGTGGGGCCGTAGAAGCCTGGCCCAAATCCTCTGACCCCGATGGAGACCCCTTTTGCTTTTTGGCACCTTTAGCCGCCTTGGCTGGTCCAGATCCCTTTGGAGCCATTGTACAACCTTGGGTCACCCCTATAGCCAACACCTGACTGTTGCAGCTAGGAGTAACCAATATGAGGGCAGGTATGAGAAAAATGAAAAAGAACTAATTTCTCTTTTTTTTTTTTTTTTTTACCCGCCTGGGAGGTGGCAATACTGAGGAAACCTGTGAGTATTGACACACCAATGCCCGTTAGCCGGAGTCCAAGGTAGACTCAGATACTGCTGGATCTAAGGCTGAGTCCCTTTAAGCAAAAAACTCTCTTTTTTTTTTTTCTGGTCAATAGTGGACCTAAGTCCTAGACCTGAAGATCCACAAAACCGCCACTAGGTGTCCCTGTGTGGCCAAAAGACCCAGCTGCACGCTCTGTATCCTTTCTTCCTCTGCCTCCAGGAGGGAAAGACCAGCCAGAGAAAAGTTTTCCCTTTTAAACAGACCCTGACGCTGCTGGCCCGCCCCCCCGACGCACGCCGACGCTATAAAAGGCACAATCGCGCGCACACACGCGCGCACAATCGCGCGCACCACGCCGAAACCACATGGAGGAAGCAGAGCAGAGGAACAACATGGACCAGCGTTATGCAGCACCAACAGACACCAGGTAAGCACTAATCTCATTGTAGTGCACACACAGCGAGGCAGCTGTCCCCATGGGCTTCCTAAGAAACAGGAGTTTTTACCAGCAATTTCCTCTTTAAAACATGTGGGGTTGCAGTATCAGTGTTAACAGGCAGACCTGGGGTGAGTAGCAAATATACAACTTACACAAGTATACATATATCTACATGTTATCTGGGTAAACATTAGAATCCCATCCTGCCTCAACAGACATAGTGGCTGATGCACAAGCATACTGTTAGCCAACCCAGAACCCCCAGGGGGATACCTACTGTCGAACCAAGTCCCGCAGGTTCCCTCTTACCTGCTCCACGCCGCAGGGTATTGCAAAATGCAAGAGGCCCAACCTTCCCCCATCTCCGTGGGTATTGTCTTGGACCTTCAGGGACCGGGGTCCTGTGTTAAGGAACCCACACCCCTGGACCTATATAGCATCCTGGCATCAGTAGCGTTTAGTTCTTGGAAGAGACTAAGGCACTGGAGCCCAGAATCCAGCCCTCCAAGGAGAGGCATTATAGGCAAAACCCCACTCCAGCAGGGCCCGGGTACCGTACACCTTGGCTCTGAAGCACTTCGGACGGATCCGGCTAGCTATCCTGGGTCCCGAGACCTCCGAGGGACAGCTAGACGTGACCAACACCTAAGACACTGGCGAAAAAACTAAAGCACTCTCAGTGGGAGGGGGTTATATAGGGAGGAACTTCCTGTGAAGTTGATTACACCAGTGTCCACACCTGAAGGTACCCATATAACCCATATGTAATGACTATGCGCTCTGTGTCCCGTGATGTACGATCAAGAAAAAGGGTCATGTGCGTGTTGACTGCGGGTGCGATGCATATTCCTATGGTGCAGTGCGAATTTTATCTTCATAGGCTTCAATTATACTTGCAGTATTCTCGCAGCACACAGTTCACAGCTCTGCAAATTGTTCACTGCCTCCTGAAATTTGCGGTAAAATCATGGTAAATTCGCACCTGTCTACCACAAATTCGCACCTCATACCGGACAAAAAAAATAATCAAATTTGCAGTAAATCTCATTGCAGTAGTGTGAACCAAGGCTGAAGCCCCATTCAAACTAGTGTGATTTCTCCTGCGTCTAAGGCCGCGTACATACGATCAGTCCAAACTGATGAAAACGGACTGAAGTCCAGTTTCATCGGTCCCAACCGACCGTGTATACGGCCCGTCGGTCCGTCGTCCTTCGGACCAAAGTTTGAAAACTTGCTTGAAAATCGGACTGATGGACGCCTGACCATCGGTCCAAACCAATGGTTAGTACGCAAAAGCATCGGTTCAAAAACCCATACATGCTCAGAATCAAGTCGACGCATGCTTGGAAGCATTGAACTTCGTTTTTTCAGCACGTCGTTGTGTTTTACGTCACCGCGTTCTGACACGATCGGCTTTTGAACTGATGGTGTGTACGCACATCAGACCATCAGGCCACTTCAGCGGTGACCCGATGAAAACGGTCCGTCGGGTTGGACCGATCGTGTGTACGCGGCCTAAGCCTGTCATTTTAAAATGCACGACAATGAGAATCACATTGTTCTCTATGGTGTTTGTTCCCATCAATGCAACATGCTTCAGTGTGATTTTTGAAAAGGTGCATGTGCTTCTTTTGGTGAATTTTGGCCTTATAAAACTCAATAGGAGAGCATGAAAAGTGCAATGATAAACACATGTACAAAATAAATGAAGCATGAAAATGCATCAAAAACACACACAAACACGCTACAAAAACGCACACAAACATGCATATTTATGCAGCAGCACCAGTATGAAGCTAGGCTAAGTCTTTGCAGCATGGTCAATGTCCAGGTGGGTGGTCCATATACTATCCGAACACTCCTAAGCAATATGTTCTTTGGTTCCTGCTACAACATACAAAGGAACAATACCTTGCTCAGTTAGAAAATAAGTTTGCACTAACAAAGTATTTGTGTAATTACTGGCATGTTAAATACTTGGCACAAAAACTTGCTACAGCCATGTGCCAGAAAAATGAAAACAGCGTCACGTGTCACAGACATTAACACACGTGTAAAATGACATATTCACTCTTCAATTGGTGGATGTACAGCTCTGTTTACATTTCAGTACTTGTATCAAAGCTCCCAACTGTCCCTGATTTTGAGGGACTGTCCCTGATTTGGAACAAAGTCCCTCTGTCCCTCTTTCCTCCTCATTATTCCTTCATTTTGGTCTGATCTATATAGTTTTATATAAAATGCACTTTTTATCTTTCAAAAAGTGTTTCCCAGAACTAAACTTTTCATCCAATTTCTATATTGCTGCATTTGTAAATGTCAAAAGCCAATATAAAGGAATAGTAGTTGGAAAAAAAAGCACTTGTGGGTTTAAAGCGGAGTTTCGCCTATTTTTTTCTTAAAGTCAGCAGCTACAAATACTGCAGCTGCTGACTTTTAAAATAAAGACACTTACCTGTCCAGGGCACCCGCGCTGTCGGCACCCTAAGTCGATCTGTCCCTTGGCTCTAGAGTGGAGGCGACGCCATCTTCGATAAGGGAATCAGGAAGTGAAGCAATGCGGCTTCACAGCCTGGTTTCCTACTGCGCATGCACGATTCGTGCTGCGCTATCCCACTGGTCCCTGCTGTTTTCCGGGACCTGTGGGTCTTTCAGAAGACAGCTGGGGGACGAAGTAGGTGCTGGACGTGGCGTAGGTTACCGTGGCAACCTATGCCCGGAAGTGAGAGCAAAATACCTGTATTAGACAGGTATCTGCTCCCTCCTCCCCCCGAAAGGTGCCAAATGTGACACCGGAAGGGGGGAGGATTCTGAAATGCGGAAGTTCAATTATTGGGTGGAACTCCGCTTTAAGTAATTATTTTGTTTGGAAATATCTCATTTAAGGGGGCGTGGCAAGGGGGTGTATCTTATGCATACATACTTATTGCTTATAGGTGTCCCTTGTTCACATCTCAAAAAGTTGTGGTTGTATCTATATTGTTAAGGGAAGCCACTGCCCTCATTAGGAATGTTCTGGATTGTTAATAATTAATTGTCTCAGCTTTAGTATTTGTCCATACATGAACAGCGTGGAGAGGTGGATTTGTCATGCATTTCAACTGCTGACCAAAGCCATGTGAGAGAGAGAGTCATGGAGCAGCAGATGTGTTGCTGGGAGGATTTAGCTAAAGGAAATGATTAATGTCATTTTATAAGTCTGCACACAATGATTCCTCACATGTCTCAACATAGACCAACAGTAGAAATTTCACCTTTGTCATTCCATGAACTCCAGGCAAGTGACTTGGCCTAGGCTGAGATGAGGCGATCAGTCTGCTGCAGGCAGGAGGGAGCATTCCTCAGTCTCCTCTCCCCTGTTGATCAGACTGCAACATTCTAACTTTGTAGCAAGGAACAAGGTGAAAGGCTTTATCAGCGGCTGATCTATTTAAAGTGGTAGTAAACTTTGTTCTACCACTTGTACCTAACAGGCAAGTAAAATGTACCTGTAGGTACTGTGAATATCTCCTAAACTTGCACCATCTAGGATATATTCATGCAGCCGGTGACGTTACTGGAGCATGCGCTCTGAAGGTCTGGCATACAGTGCCGGACCTTCAGAGCCCATGCCGTAAACAGCGGCTCCAGCGCGCATGCGTGCAAGTGACATCATCGTGCCCCGGGCAACTCATGTAGCCGGAGTACACAAACCCAGAAGGAAGACCGGAGGAAGATGTCAGCCCTCTCAGCGATGACAGCGTGGCGTTGGAGGGCTTCATTCTAAGTCATATCTCTCATAATGTGCTAGTATGCGATGCATACTAGTACATCATGACATTGCCTTGCAGGGGATTTTTTTGTCTCCATTAACTGCAGTTTACTACCGCTTTAACCACTTGAGCTCCAGAAGGTTTTTCTACCCCCCCCGGGGGCGTGACCAGGAAGTAAAGCGGAGAGCACATCTTACACAGAGGTTCCTGTTATCATTTGCTCTTATCCTCCTAATAGGAAACTACTTGCCATCACTCTGCTCATCAAACCACTTATCCCGGCCTGGAGATCTCCCACCCAATAAGTGAATATTGATTGTTTTTTGTGTCTACAAATGATGGTATATACTGGAATTTAATTATTTTTATTATTATTATACAGGATTTATATAGCGCCAACAGTTTGTGCAGCGCTTTACAATGTTAGGGCAAACAGTAAAGTTACAACACAATTCAATAAAGGAGGAATCAGAGGGCCCTGCTTGTTAGAGCTTATACTCTAAAAGGGAGGGTCAAAAGATATATAGTAGGACAGGGGTGGCCAACCAGTGGCCTGGGGGCCACATGTGGCCCGCGGAGCCATCTGATGTGGCCCGCGACCTCCTGCTCTGGAATGGTGGGTTGGCAAGTCCAGATCGCAGGTTGCCGACTCGCCATACCACAGCATCGGTGTTGTGAATGAAGCTGGTGGTAGAGAAAGAATGTGGCTGCGGAGCAGAGCCCCATTAGCCAATGCTTCCTCTACAGCGCCGGCTTTTGCCACAGGCGGGGTTTATGGCAAAGTTTAGCTAATCTGCAGGATAGACACGCTGTGTGGGTAAACTGCAGCACATCAGTGTAAAAGCAGTCTTAGGCCCTTTTCACACGACCAGCCTGACCAAATGGGACCCTCAATTTACCTCTATAGCAACAGATGTCTGTTTACGCCCGCCTACCTCCAATCCGAAAAACAGAAGGGAATTTGTCCCCTTTCATCAGGGTGGATCAGAGGGCCTATAGAGTAGCCGTGACCTCCAGGATTGAGTCTGAAAGAGTGACTCCTCCCCAGGGCTAGAACTGACTCCAGTAGTAATCGGCGTGCGTCCTAACAGTAGGACGTACGGCTCCTGGAGCCAGACAGGCAGGGTTTTCCTCCCCCTGCTTCAGCCGCTGCTGTCCGATCCGTCAGATCTGCTCTGACCCTGAGCCGCCCCTGGATCCCTTGGTTCTCTTCTTTCCCACCGTGAGCCTCAAGGTAAGCCCCTGACATAGGGGCCATCCCCACCACCCCCTCCACCTCCGTGAGCATCCTCCCCAGGTAGGCCCTACCTTCCATCACCTTCCCTGGGACCGATTGGCGGCCGTCCTTATCAGGATAAGCCGCCGAATCGGCTGAACGCTGGGGTCTCCTTCCCTCTCCTTACCCCACATTACCACCCACCTGTCAGTATAACCTTTCCCTCGGAGCCTCCCCGCGATTTCCCGTTTGCTCCCCGGAACCGCGCCGGCCGTCACTGATTCGCGGCCGTCGCGGCTTAGGAAAGGCCGCGGCTTCATCCGCGGCCTAGCGGCGCGCCGCATTTTCGGCCAAATCTTTGGCTGTAGCCCCCAGGAGCTCACCCCCAACCACTGCTGGTACTCATCCACCCCTGGCCTCAACAACCAGCCCCCCCCCCTGGCTCACTAATCCACCCAGCTGGCTACATACCAGCCTGGGTCCCATGCCCTGCTCCTGGTCGGCGGCCATCTTGGTACACCCAGCAGTGTCAGCAGTGTCAGCTTCCCCCCCCACCCCCCCGGTCACAACTTAATTGCACTTGATCCAGGGGCTTGCCCGATCGCCTTTCAGGGATCAGGAAGGAATTTTTTCCCCTACCAAAAGCAAATTGGCATAGCATGGTTAGGGGTTTTTTGCCTTCCTCTGGACCAAGCCGGGAGGATTCACTGAATCCTCTCTTCATCGCCACCAAAAGGAACGACTTTTCCCCCCGTGAATGGCGACCATGGCTAATCTGCGGTACTCCGCAGAAACCATTTGGAATTTGAGGCGTTTCGCCGCAATACTGCCAGCCATCACCAAAATGACCCTAAGAATCGAGCACCTGTTGAGGATCGATCGACGATCGACCGTCAAAAATTTTAGCCGTTTACCCCAACCTAAGCGCATTTCATGTGCTCTGATCAACACAAGATCGGCAGTAAAACACCGACTTGAAATCCATGATTTCATTCTACAACACGACCTAGACTGCCTCTTCATCACAGAGAGCTGGCTCACAGCCGACTGTAACACCATTCTAGGAGAATTGGTGCCAGAAAACTACCGTATTATAACGGAAAACAGAATAGGGCAAAGAGGAGGAGGACTGGCGGTGATCCATAAGACGCGTCTTGCGATCACAAAACCAAGCCTCCAAAACCCTCTTCCATTCATGGAAACCCTTACTCTTCAACTGCAAGTAAACGGCCAGGAGACCGTCCGGATTCTACTCTGCTATAGGCCACCTGGCCCCAAGTCGCAGCTGCTCCCATCTTTGACGGACTTTGTCTCCACTTATACCCTGAATAGCAAACACCTTTTGCTGCTCGGGGATTTCAACCTTTGGGCCAACTCCCCGCAAGACCCCATTGCCGACGCCTGCATCGACCACCTGGAAGGATTAGGGCTTCAGCAACTAGTATGTGGGCCCACACATGCTTCCGGTCATACGCTCGATCTTATTTTCAGACAAGATCTGGAAATAAAAATCTTGGAAAATGAACCTTTGCCATGGACAGATCACCATGCAATTAAATTCATTATTTCCGAATTCCCCCCCTTAACAAAAACATCAAATCCAGTGACAACACACTGGACCAGATGTCAGAGGAAGCTCCATTCGGAACTCTTCAAAGCCACGTTAGGGGGAAAAATAAACACAATTCAGCCGCACCAAACAGCGGAAGAAACACTAGAGGCCATAAACACAGCACTATTGCAGTCAGCTGACTTGATAGCGCCGAAACGAAAGACCCAGATCAGGAAAAACAACTCCGGCTGGTTCAACAACCAGCTGGCGTTACTGAAGCAAGAGCGTAGAAGGGCAGAAGCAGCCTGGAAAAGAAACCCTTCAGATGAGAACCTCGCGATTTACAAGGCAATAACCAGAAAATACTACAAACAAATCTTCGAAGCCAAGAAAAACTATTTTTCTGAGGCTATCAACGGTGCCCTAAACCGCCCCCGCGAACTCTTCAAGCTGGTCACTCAGACCATGAATCCAGGATGCCTTGTAGCCCCTAACTTGGATACACAAGAATTTTGCGATGAGTTATCGGATTGCTTCATTAACAAAATTGAGGCAATCCGGCAAAGCATTCAGCAGAACAATTGCTCTCCCAGCCCCCCCCGTAGGCATTTACACAGCACCGGCAGCAATTCACCACAGTTTGGTGAGTTCACGCTGAAACCCATCTCCATTCAAATCACTAAAAATATCATCGGCACTCTGCGCAACAGCACTGCGCCAAATGATATTATCCTCACCAAACTGCTGAAGGAATGCGCCGACATCCTGGCACCTCCTGTCACGCAGCTTATTAACCAATCCTTCAGGGAGGGCAAAATGCCCTCTCAGCTGAAGGAGGGCTTTATTCAACCCATCTTGAAGAAAGCCACCCTGGATCCTAAGGATCCACTTAACTGGCGCCCCATAACAGGCCTAAATGTTCTCTCCAAGGTAATGGAGAAGGCAGTGGTACAGCAGCTGCAACAGCATCTAGATACCCACAATTTACTCGACCCATTGCAATCGGGCTTCCGTCCCGGACATGGGACGGAAACAGCATTGCTTAAGATATGGGACGACGTTCTGGAGGCCGCAGACGAAGGAGAATCTTCTCTTCTGGTTCTGCTGGACCTAAGCGCAGCCTTTGATACAGTTGATCACAAGCTGTTATTGACCCGGCTGGCTAAAATAGCCAAAGTCGCAGAAAGCGATCTATCCTGGTTCTCCTCTTTTGTGGAAAACCGATCGCAAATAGTTAAGCTAGGACCATTCACTTCGGAACAACGCACATTATCGTGCGGGGTCCCTCAGGGATCTCCCCTGTCGCCGATGTTATTTAACATCTATCTGCGTCCTCTTTTTGAAATCATCAGCAGCCAAAAACTGCTATATCACTCTTACGCAGACGACACGCAACTGTACTTCCGCATTTGCAATAAAAAGGATCACCACCTCAATCTAGAGACTTGTCTCTCTGTGATTGAGGACTGGATGACAAAGAGTTATCTCAAACTCAACGGAGCGAAAACAGAACTTCTTCTGTTTCACGCCAAGCGTAGCAATCAATCGATAACAACCTGGATCCCCCCGCCCATTCTGGGCAAAGTCATCACCCCTAGCGCCAAAGTCAAAAGTCTTGGGGTCATCTTTGACTCCGACATGACAATGAACGCACAAATAGGGGCAGTAGTCAGCGGATCTCACTATCTGCTGCGCCTACTACGCAGACTCACGCCTTTTATTCCCAAGAAAGACATAGCGGTCGTGGTGGGAGCGATTGTAAACTCCAGATTGGACTATGCAAATGCCCTTTACCTCGGACTTCCCAAGTACCAAATCGCTCGTCTTCAAGTCGTTCAAAATACGGCCGCCAGACTTGTGACTGGGAAAAAACCCTGGGAATCAATCTCACCCTCGTTGAGATCCCTTCACTGGCTACCAGTCAAAGACAGAATCACCTTTAAAGCACTCTGTCTAACGCATAGATGTATCCATGGGAATGCTCCCCATTATCTATGCGAAAAATTAAAAATGTACAATCCCAATCGTATTCTACGATCCAATAATCAAAATCGGCTTCAGATACCGAAAGCCAGATACAAGTCCAAAGGAGACAGGAGATTCGCTGTCCAGGGTCCCAGACTATGGAACGCCTTACCAGCCAGCATTCGACTGGAGGAGAACTACTTGGTCTTCAGGAGAAAGATTAAGACTCATCTCTTTTGATCTCAAAAGAGAAAGGAACAACAAGCGCCCAGAGGCGATTTATTTCGCATGTGCTGCGCTATACAAGTTCTTCATTCATTCATTCATTCATCTGCCCGCTCCACTCATTGTGGCCCCCGACTGGTTACAAAGTTGCTTAAGTGGCCCTTGCTCTTCAAAAGGTTGGGCACCCCTGGAGTAGGAGATAGTCAGGCAGATTGGGGTAGGAAAATTCCAAAGAATGGGAGAGGCTCAGGAGAAGTTCTGGAGGTGTAGAAAGAGATGACAAGGGAACTAGAGAGCAGGAGGTCATGGGAGGAACGAAGAGAATGATTTGGTTGGTACTTTGAGACAAGATTAGTGATGTAGCTGGGGGGCAGAGTTGTGAATGGTTTTGTAAGTTATTGTTAGTATTTTGAATATAAGTTGTTGGGAGAGTGGCAGTCAATGAATGGATTGGCAGAGAGGAGAGCAGACGCTGAGCAGTTTGTAAGGTGGAGAAGTATGGCAAGCAGCATTCATGATTGACTAAAGGGGGATAGCCCATTTAAAAATAAGGCCAAAAAGATGGGAGTTGCAGTAGTCAATGCAAGAGATAACCAGGGAGTGAATTAGGAGCTTTGTGGTGTCATTGGTTGGGAAGAGTTGTATTTTAGAGATGTTGCGGAGGTTGAGGTGGCAAGCCTTGGGAAGTGATTGGATATGGGGCTAAAAGGTGAGTTCAGAACCCAGGATAACACCTAACACTCTAGCATGCGAGGACGGGTTGATGGTAGTGCTATTGATCTTAAAGCCGTGTACACACGATCGTTTCATCTGATGAAAACGGTCTGATGGACCGTTTTCATCAGACAAAGCGATCGTGTGTGGGCCCCATCGGTTTTTTATCCATCGGTGAAAAAACTAGGTACTTGTTTCAAAATTATCTGATGGTTAAAAACCTGATAGAAAAAAACGATAGTCTGTGGGGAAATCCATCGGTTAAAAATCAACGCATGCTCAGAAGCATTGAACTTCTTTTTTCTCAGCACGTCGTTGTGTTTTACGTCACCGTGTTCTGACACAAACGTTTTTTTAACCAATGGTATGTAGGCACGACTGATGAAAGTCAACTTCATCGAATATCTGATGAAAAAATCCATCAGAACATTTTCATCGGATGAACCGATCGTGTGTACAGGGCATTACAGAGAAGTCAGGGGAAGGGGCACGTGGGAAAGGAAATATGAGCTTGGTTTTGGACACGTTGAGTTTGAGGAAGTGGTGTGACATCCAGAAGGACATGTCTGTTAGTAAATTAGTGATGCGTAAGGAGATTGATGGAGTGAGCTAAGGGGTAGAGAGATAGATTTGGATGTCGTCAGCATAGAATGATATTGAAAGCCCCCCCATGAGTCCATCCCTTTATAACTACAGTGTATCCATGTTCTGATGGCTCCTTCCAGCAGGAAAATTTCACAAAGCTCAAATCATCTCAAACTGGTTTCTTGAACATGACAATGAGATCACTGCACTCCAATGGCCTCCACAGTCACCAGATCTCAATCCAACAGAGCATCTTTGGGACATGATGGAATTTGAGATTTGCATCATGGATGTGCAGCCGACAAATCTGCAGCAACTACATGATGCTATTATGTCAAATTGTCAATATGGACCAAAAAGGGGAAAAGGGGGTTCAACCCGGTACTAGCAATGTGTACCCAATAAATTGGCTGGTGAGTGCATGTCAATATTGTTCAAGCTTATCAATTTCTAAAAGTATTTTTCTTTTCACTCCGTGTAAGATGACAAAAAGTAATACATTCAATATATAATTCCTGATCCAAAATTCAGCCAGATATGCAAACCAAGCTGTTATCTTGGCACCTTTTGGATCCCAATTTGGGGGTGTCTAGGAGCCGACTTGGAGATCCTGGTTGGAATAAATACTAACCAAACAGAACCATACAGAGCTCAGGGACAATAATAGAGTTTTTATTTGATGGAGATCAAACCTGGGTTCAGCCCTCTTCATCTTCAACAACCTTTTCTATAGCCAACATGTTCATGAGGCCCATTATGGTGTTTAAGCAAAAAGAAAAGGATAAGGCACACTGACAAAAAAGTAGACTCTGGTAACCAAGCTGTTTAATTCCGTTAGTTTAATATAAATAATATAAATGGTAGATTCCATATGTTATCACCTTTAAACATTGAAAACACAATACATACAAAAACATTTAATAAAAAGACAATCCGGATTTTGTTACCCTGAGTGCTGGAAATTTACTAATATAATCAGATAAAAATGTAACTGAGTATAAATATACATATATCCCAGACTAATGATGGTAATTAATCAGACTCTGATAGATTCACTAGAACTATGGGCAATGAAATGTTGACAAATCCAAAAGGTTGCTTGACATATGACAACGGTGAATTAGAATTCTATCTAGAAACCAAAGTTTTAGTTATAAGTGAATGAAGGTAGCTTTCCATTGCCTAGGAAAGTACCATATTTATCGGCGTATACCGCACACTTTTTTTCCCTGAAAATCAGGGCAAAATCGTAGGTGCGCGATGTACACCGATACCCGCTTTCCCGCGCCGAGTTTGAATACTGCGCCGGTATAAACCGAGCACAGTACACTCGTGTATAGTCGGGCAGGCTCGGCTCCTCTCGCGCTCACGTCCTGGACGTACAGAACGTGAGCTCGAGAGTAGCCGAGCCTGCCCGACTATACACGAGTGTACTGCGCTCGGTATATGCCGGCACAGTATTTAAACTCGGCACGGGAAAGCGGGGATCGAGCGGGGAGGACGCCGCAGAAGGACGCCGGACCCGATGAAGAGGACACCCGAAGCCGCAGACGGACGCCGGACCCGACGAAGAGAACACCCGAAGCCGCAGACGGACTCCCGACCCGACGAGGCCGCCGATGGACGCCACGCAAGACACCAAAACTGTAAGTACAAAAATCTTTTTTCCACAGGAATGCGGGTCCACTTCAGGGGTGCGCGCTTTATGCGGGAGCGCGCAATACCCCGATAAATACGGTATATTCATAGGCAGATAGCATATAATTACACAGTGCTGTTAGCGAGTGCTCTAGTAGAGCTGCAAATAATGCTTATATAAACACAAATCCGTTGTAATCCTGTGTGTTTAGTTGTGAGCATGAACAACACGGGATGTTTAGAAAGTTGAAGTTGAGTGTGAGGCCTCGTACACACGACCAAGGAACTCGTCGTAAAAGACACGCCGTTTTTTTTTGACAAGTTGGGCACTAGGTACCCAAAAGATGAATAGAGGAAAAAGAATAAAGAAGTAATGCAAAGGAAAAAAAAAAAAAAAGACACATCGTTTTCCTCGACGAGTTCCTTGTTAGGCTTGTCGAGAAACTTGACAAGCTTTCCTTGTATACACACTGTCTAGACCGAATTTCGTCGTTCTCAAACGAGGTGACTTCAACACATACGACAGCAGGGGAAGTTCGATTCCACTGGCATAACCCTTGGGGCTGCTTTTGCTAATCTCATGTTACTGCGTGTTATGTAAAAGTTTGGTGAGAGACGATTTGCACTTTTCAGTCTGTTACAGCGTGACAAATGTGCTATTTCCATTACAAACGCTAGTTTTACCGAAGGTGTGCTCCCGTCTCATACTTTATTCTGAGCATGCGCGGGATTCTAAGCATACACTCGAATGTGTTTCTTATCGAAAACCAGCCCGACGCTGAACACGACAAGGAAATTGAGACTCTCGATGAAAAACATACACACAACTGTTTTCCTCTGCAAAAAAGCTCTACCACCTAGTTTCTTGATGGATTCTGTCGAGGAAAACGGTCATGTGTACGAGGCCTCACAGGGAAATGGTAGATCTTTGCCTTTGTAAAGTTGCTTCCACAGAAAGTTCCCTTCACTCAATCAAACAATTTCCTTATGAAAAAATTGTTATTAGTATCCAAGGTATCGATATACAGGCTACTTTAGCAACAGTCTTCGTGCTATACTTAACAAACAATGACAGCAAATGTAGATAGAAGTTCAGTGTTTGTAAAATGTTTACAGGAGGTTTTCCGCAGAATAGTTACTGACTGTTCAACTTCTCCTTGAGTGCTTCAGCTTGTCCAAATGACTGATATTTATTTTAGTTAGTTAAATACTGGAATGTTGGTCAGTCAAAAAAGTATTCACGGATATTTATGCTGCAAGTAGCACTATTAGCGTGGGTTTCTTTTTCCAATGCCGATGTATTCCAGATGGAGAGCCGGCCGGCTATTATCAAAATCCAACTGGCTGTGAATTTGCTTAGTTGCACATGGGTTCCAAGTCTGGATTGAATGACTTGATGCCGTCCCTTGATTGATGTGTTTCGTCCACTAATCAGTGGACTTCTTTAGAATGGGGAGGAATAGTCTTCCTTCTGGGAAGAAGTTTATTAGACCCCCATTAGTGTTAATTGTCACATTACACATTAGTAAGACCTCATCTGGAATATGCAGTTCAGTTTTGAGCACCAGTTCTCAAAAAGGATATCGGGGAACTGGAGAAAGTGTAGAGAAGGGCAACCAAACTGATAAGAGGCATGGGGGAGCTCAGCTATGAAGAAAGATTAGAGGAACTAAAATTATTCACTCTTGAGAAGAGGAGAATAAGGGGGTATATGATCAACATGTACAAATATATAAGGGGTCCATAAAGTGAACTTGCTGTTGAGTTATTCACTTTACGGTCAACACAAAAGATAAGGGGGCACTCTTTACGTCTAGAGGAAAAGAGATTTCACCTCCAAATACGGAAAGGTTTCTTCAGAGGTGGTTCTGGCCAGCTCAGTAGATTGCTTTAAGAAACGTCTGGATACTTTCCAAAATGTACATAATATAACTGGGTACTAAGATTTGTAGGTAAAGTTGATCCTGGGGAAAATTCGATTGCCTCTCGGGGGATCAGGAAGGATTTTTTTCCCCTGCTGTAGCAAATTAGATCATGCTCTGCTAAGGTTTTTTGCCTTCCTCTGGATCAACTGTGGATATAGAATTGAGTATATGGGATTGTATGATATTTTTTTTTTTTTTATTATTTATTTTCTTATGGTTGAACTAGATGGACTTGTGTCTTTTTTCAACCTGACTAACTATGTAACTATGTAACTATGATGTCTTGCCAACATGTTCATGAGGCTTATTATGGTGTTTACTATAATAGCAAATAAATAAATACTTCATATATACTAAAACAATAAAAAGCTGTTGTAGCAATAGATCATCTACTTAGACTTAAAGGGGTGTTCCACCCAAATGTAATGTTTATTAAAAGTCAGCAGCTACAAAAAGTGTAGCTGCTGGCTTTTAATAAACATACACTTACCTTCTCCACGTTCCAGTGACGCGCCGACCGGGGCTCCTCTCCTCTCCCCCCCTCCCCGGCCGGCATCCTCATTGCGACTGTGGGCACCCAGCCGTGACAGCCTTCGGCTTCGCGGCTGGGCACCCACTGCGCATGCGCTAACCGCACTGCGCATGCGCGCGTGGCCCGCCGCTGATTGGACAGGCGATCGTCTAGGACCTGTCAGTGTCCTAGACGATCGCCAAAGGGAGGGGGTGCAGTAACTTCCTCTTCCTGCTTCCGCCGAGGGGCCTAATCGCCTTACCAGCCCCCTAGGCGGAAGCAGGAAGTGGGACAGGAAGTCCCACTCCTACTGAAGCCCCCACTCCCCCCCCCAAAAAAAATTGCATGCCAAATGTGGCATGTAAGGGGGAGGGTATTAAGCGGAAGTTCCATTTTTGGGTGGAACTCCGCTTTAATGCACTATGAGTTTTATTCATACATTTAAACCAAGAATTTAGTATGGCTTTAAAAAAGTTTCACTACATACTGTAAATGTATTGATAGCATCCATTACTACTCCAAGTTTGTTAAATATGTTTGCCAGGGGCATAGTAATTGTAGAACTCAATGTTGGGCAATATAGAAACACATTGAGGGAAATAAACGTACTCATTTATTTACTTTATATATATGAGAAATTCTACTTTACTAATATTCTAATTCCCCACTGAATTGTGCCACCCTAGGCTACAGTCTTTGTGCCCTCTCCCAATCTAAGCATCAGTGTTACAAACAAAAAAGCAATATAATAACAACTACTATGGTATATAGAAATTCTTATGCTGCGTACACACGATCATTTTTGGGCATGGAAAAAAACATTGTTTTTCAGCATGTCCTAAAAACGAAGTTTTTCCAACTTCATCATTAAAAACGATGTTGCCCACACACCATTTTTTTAGAAAAATTCTGAACAAAGCACGGTGACGTACAACACGTACGACGGCACTCTAAAGGGGAAGTTCTATTCGCCTTTGGGCTGCTTTTAGCTGATTCCTTGTTAGTAAAAGACGATTCACGCTTTTTTGTCTGTTGAATGTGCTTAATCCATTATGAATAGTAGTTTTACCAGAACAAGCACTCCCGTCTCATAACTTGCTTCTGAGAATGCGCGGGTTTAAAATATCGTTTTAGTTTTTTTTACAACCCGAAAAACTTCATTTTTTAAAACGACGTTAAAAAATGCAGCATGCTCGAATTTATTTTTTTGGCGTTTTTCAGAACATGAAAAACGATGTGAAGCCCACACACGATCATTTTAAATGACGTTTTAAAAAACGTTGTTTTTTTTTCATGCCGAAAAATGATCGTGTGTACGCGGCATCAGTGTTGGAACAAATACAATTCTGCTGGACCAGGCAAAAAGTGTTCTTGTTCTGTTTGGCTGTAGTAAGCTAATTAAAAAAGCAAAACAATTAGTGCCTGTAAAAGCATCATCAACTATTCAAGGGGTACCATCATCCAGGGCAGTGTTTCTCAACCCTTTTCCGGTCAAGGCATCCTTTAAAAATGATGGACAATCGGGAGGCACCCAATTCTAAAATGTAATTTTAATGTAATGTATTGTAATGTAATGTAAAATGTAATGCATTCTAAGGCCGCGTACGCACGATCGGTTAAACCGTTGAGAATGGTCTGATGGACCGTTTTCATCGGTCCAAACCGATCGTGTGTGGGCACCATCGGTTATTTAAACATCAGTTAAAAAAAAGCCAACTTGTTTTAAATTTAACCGATGGATTCCTAACCGATAGCAAAAAAAGATCGTTAGTTGGCACGACCATCGGTTAAAAATCCATGCATATTTCAGCACATCGCTGTGTTTTACGTCGCCGCATTCTGACACGATCGTTTTTTTAACCGATGATGTGTAGGCGAAACGGACCATCAGTCAGCTTCATCGTTTAACCGATGAAAGCGGTCCATCAGACCATTCTCATTGGATGGACCAATCGTTTGTACAGGGCATAAGAGTTTTACATAATGCAGCAACATCCACACATAGGACACCCAAGTTTAGAGGTGATTTATTCTTCCAAAGCAAATACACTTTTGCAAACTGGTACTGACTAGTATTCCAATGTTTCTCTTCTTTCTCAGTTTTTCTTAATTACTTAGCTAATGTAGCCCCAATGCTGATGGAGAGGGGCAGGGGAGGGTCAAATAAGGCGACTGACATCCTCCATATCAACTGCTGCCATTGGTCGTTAGGATCCCGGCAACTGGAAGGTTGTAATGGTGCACAATGAAAACCTGTGGCTTTGTGTAACTAAAAGGCAGCTTTCATTCACACGCTGGCTTGTATACAATTTTTGGGTAATCTTTAGGCATTTTGCCAAGGCACCCCTGAAGAAACCTCAAGGCACCCTGGTTGAAAAAGGCTGATCCTGAAAATAACAGCAAAAAGAGAGGTGTGGCCTCAATTGATGGACTAACCTGGTAGCCAAAGACAAGGATTTCACACAAAAAAAAGTGAATTTTATTACAATCAGCCCATTAAAAGTTAAGAAGTAGCCACAGCCATCTTCCCCATCGCACACTATTTGGAATTAATATACTATCTCTGGATGCTAGTCATTTTTTCCATTCCAGGGAAAATGCTGCAGCCAATCTTGAACCTTATACTGTAGCTGTTATTATGATATTCAGTTTGTTTTTGTATTTGCCTGGCTTTTAATGGGCTGATTGTAATAAAATGTACTTTTAATTTTTTTTAACAAAACTCTTTATGTGTGAAATCCTAATCTTTGGGTACTGGAATAGTCCATCAGTTGAGGCCACACCTCTCTTTTTGTTGATTAGCTGTTATTAAAGCGGAGGTCTGCGGTTTTTTTTTCCAAGTCAGCAGCTACAAATACTGCAGGTGCTGACTTTTAAAATAAGGATACTTACCTGTCCAGCGCGCCCCTGATGTCAGCACCCGAAGCCAACCTCTGCCTCGGCTCTCGGATGCTGCTGCTGCGATCTTCGGTAAGGGAATCAGTAAGTGAAGCTTTTGAGGCTTCGCATCCTGGTTTCCTACTGCGTGTGGGCGACTTACGCTGCGCGATGCCACTGGTCCCTGCTGTCTTCTGGGACCTGTCTCCCAGAAGACAGCGGGGGGAGGGGGGGCACCAGAGGTAGCATAGATTTCCACAGATAATGCAGGGATCTATGCCCGGAAGTGGGTGCAAATACCTGTCTAAGACAAGTATCTGCTCCCTCCTCCCCCTTCAAAGATGCCAAATGTGACACCGGAGGGGGGGAGGAATCCAGACAGCAGAGGTTCCATTTTTGTGTGGACCTCCGCCTTAAAAAGACAAAATTCAAAATACCTATTTTCTCCTGACACGACTATTATAAACACATTTACACACAAATATTTGATAACAGCAACCTACCATAACATAATACTATATAAAATAATAGCATAACAGATGAGGTTATTAATTGGTGGCCCAAAGTGAAATGCAAGTTTGGGGAGCTGCATGATAGAATGCATGCTGCACACCTGACCAATGCAATGCTAGCTTCATATTTCTTCCCATAGTGACAATCAACAGAAGACAGCGCTGGTAAGACTTGTTTTTCCCAACAATGTCACACGAAGTCTTGTGATGTGATCACGCTCAACAAAGATCATTCTGTCCTGCTTTTGTTTGTTTATCTTGGGAGAAATTGTCTAGCTATGTTACGATAAAGGAGCCTACATATGTGCAATCTTGTTTATCGAAGATTCACGCTGCATCACATTTTAAAGGTTTTTAGAAAAGAAAAATCTAAACTTTTCTAAGTATCTAAAAGTAGAATGGACCCAGTATGTATTACTTCAAGGTAGCCAATCAGATTGCAATGTTTAATTAACTGTTACTTTTCTTAAAACATGAATCTTATTGGCTACTATATGGCTCTGATACAGTTTTTCATTTAGGTACTAGGAAATAAATAAAAATAGTGCAAAACAGAAAGAGGAAATCTATTCTGGTTTCACAATGCTCAATTAATCCCCAGTCCTAATGCTCTTTGTATGTATTTAATGTAACCCAACCAAGGTGGGAGCTGCACAGCTCAGGCATTTCCATTGCCACATCACAGCTTACCTCCGACACCTGGCTATTAACTGACATGCCATGGGGAGAGAGGAGGAGGAATGTGATTGGCTGATGACCTTGGAAATGTCAGAAGACCAAGCTAGGGACAGTGTGTAACAGGGGTAAAGATTAAGCCACCTGTAGCTTAAACAGACCCAATAGGCTTCAGGGAGAAACCCAGAACGTGAGCCGGAGGAATGTCAAGGTTACCAGCTGGAGGGACTACACCAAGACCACAACATATGAGCCAGAAAGGGAAAGAAAGAGAGAGAAATTGTTCCTCGTGTCTGCCCTACTACAGAATATTTGTTGAAGGTTTTTACCCCTCAGTGGACTCGTGAGGAATGAGGGAGAGAAAGGTGGTCCATCTGACAAGACTTAGCAAGCAAAATGGCCTAGGACATCTTGAGAGTTGATAAAACAAGAATGGTCTTGCCAATGTGAACAGGTCTGATGAAGCAAAAGATTCCCTCTTTTGTCTGACTCTATAAGTTCTAGAAAACTGCTGGCCAGAGCTTCTGCTGACTGCACAGCCCGAGGAAGCCAAGTTGGTTCACAGAAAGTGGAATCCACTAATTTACAAAAGTGCCTCTGCTGATGATCCAGAGAAAAAGTGGCAGCTGTTCTTTTCTTAAAAACACAGGAATACAGTGTTATGCTGTGTACACGCAATCGGAAATTCCGACAAGAAAATTCTGATGTGAGCGTTTGGTTGAATTCCAACCGTCTGTATGCTCCATCAGACTTTTGCTGTCAGACTTTCTGCCAACAAAACATGCTCAGAATCAAGCAGAAGAGCCAAACTGCCTATTGAACTTCATTGATCTCAGATCGTCGTACATTTTGTACGTCACTGCGTTCTTGATGGTTGGAATTTCCGACAAAATTTGTGTGACGTGTGTACGCAACACAAGTTTGAGCCAACATTCAGTCAGAAAAAATCCATGGTTTTCTTGTCGGATTTTCTGATCGTGTGTACGCAGCATTAGAGGACGTACATAATGAACACAGTCACCTGGGATCAAAAGTCTATTTTACTAGCATTGTATAAAAAAAAGGTGTAGAGCTATTGCCACTCATGTTTTCGGTGCGTACAGCAGAAGCCTTTAACCACTGGAGCTGCTCCAACGGGACATCTGCAGAGTCATGGTCCCATGGAGCAGGTGGTGTGCATTGACTTCTTTTGCATGGAGCCTGATACAAGTGGACTAGTGAACATCTTGGTGGTGACAGCTGACTTTACCTGATATGCAGGAGCTTTCATGACAAATGAGCAAAACACTTCTACTTTAGCCAAAGTCCTAATGGAAAAGTTTATTATTGGCTACCCCAGAAGATTTACTCAGTTCAAGACAGAGATTTTGAGAATTGCACTTAAAGTGATTGTAAAGCTTGTATTTTATTTTATTTTTAAATAACAAACATGTCATACTTACCTCCATTGTGCAGTTAGTTTTGCACAGAGTGGCCCCGATCCTCAACTCCTGGGGTCCCCCGGTGGCTCTATCGGCTCCTCCATGAATCATATAACCCCCTAGGAGAAGCACTCTCCCAGGGGTTACCCAAGTCCAGCATTTTCGTCCATAGATGGCGACTCGGCCCCGCCCCCCGCGCCCGTATCATTGGATTTGATTGACAGCAGCAGGAGCTAATGGCTGCGCTGTTATCAATCTATCCAATCAAGAGCCAAGACAACGTGGAGAGGGGAAGAGCGTGGGAGTTATGGGGCTAATGTGAGTAAAACGAGGGGGGGGGGGGCGGTCAGTGACAGGTGTTTAGGATGCATTAAGGTTAAGAACCACAAAGTTTACAACCCCTTCAAGAGCTATTAAATATAACAAGCAAAGAAACATTTTATCCTGTGGATTGCAAATATCTTCCTGTAAGTGCTCCACTATGGAGTTTAAGGGCCCCGCCACCAGCAGACGTTGTGTAGATTTACCCACTGTCTGGTGGTTAGCCAGGCCCCATAGTCAGCCTCATGTTTTTTTCACTCTCAATTAGGTACATTTTTGTTATAACGATTGTTGTTATTTACTGCTTTCGGCGTTCTCCACTTGCCCAGTGTGAACTAACACCAGACCTATTTAGCTCACTGTTTTATTGACTTGCACTGCTGTTAGAAAACGATATACTGCTGTTCTGTTTGTCTAGCCACTTCCTTTCTTCAAGGACTAGTGCTGTTTTTTATTAAAGCTGAACTCAACTCTATCTGAGCAGCACAAATTGAAAACGCTGTGTAATTAATTTGAATGTTCAAAGCAAACTCATGCATCTGTTCATGCCTCCATGCTTTATTTTGTGGAGAAATTACCACCACCACCCCCCCCCCCCCCTAGTCACGGCCATCTTGAGTAAGGGCAGATGATGTAGCGTTTACTTCCTGGAATCCATCTGTCCAAGCATGCAAGCGAAAGAGTGTGCTTAGCTGAGAAAACCCCTCTCCCCCTCCTCCAGATGAAATAAAAATTGCCCATGAAGTCTCCTAGGACGTAAGACATCATTTTAGCCTAGATAAGAAACCAGGAAGCAACTGACATTTAAAAAAAAAAAAAGTTTAAAACAAGTAAATATAATATACTTTCCTATCTTTATAAATGATATATGGTCTGGGATTAAAAGTACCATTTCAGTCTTTTCAGATGACACCACACTATGTGGTGGAATAACGACCTTGCAGGATGTTTCCAACTCACAAACCGACCTCAATGCTCTGTCTAATTGGGCGACTGTGTTTAATGTAGATAAATGTAAAGTTCTGCACTTGGGGGCTAAGAATATGCATGCATCATACATACTAGGGGGAGTAAAGCTGGAGCGATCCGGAAAGGAGGATATGGAGGTTTTGGTAGACCATAAGCTTAATAATGGCACACAATGCCAAGTTGCGGTTTCAAAAGCGAGCAAAGTCCTTTCTTGTATTAAAAGAGGTACAAACTTCAGAGAGAGATATGATTTTTCCCCTGTTCTAACCATTAGTGAGACCTCATCTGGAATATGCAGTCCAGTTTTGGGCACCAGTTCTCCATAAGGATATTGGGGAACTGCAGAGAAGGGCAACCAAACTGATAAGAGGCATGGAGGAGCTCAGCTTTAAGGAAAGATTAGAGGAACTGAATTTATTCACTCTTGCAAAGAGGAGATTAGGAGGGATATGATCCACATGTACAAATATATAAGGGTCATATACATGGGCGTCCGCTGAAATGTTTTCAGGGGGGGGGCGCATCAGCAGCGGCAATACACAGTCGCATTTTACCCTTTCTTCGACCTTTAGCGCTAGGCAAGACTAATGTACATACACACATCGCCATCAACACCACGGCACCACCATGTCACCAGCAACACCAGGGCACCACCATGTCACCAGCAACACCAGGGCACCACCATGTCACCAGCAACACCAGGGCACCACCATGTCACCAGCAACACCAGGGCACTACCATGTCACCAGCAACACCATGGCACTACCATGTCACCAGCAACACCAGGGCACCACCATGTCACCAGCAACACCAGGGCACCACCATGTCACCAGCAACACCAGGGCACCACCATGTCACCAGCAACACCAGGGCACCACCATGTCACCAACAACACCAGGGCACTACCATGTCACCAGCAACACCAGGGCACCACCATGTCACCAGCAACACCATGGCACTACCATGTCACCAGCAACACCAGGGCACCACCATGTCACCAGCAACACCAGGGCACCACCATGTTACCAGCAACCAGTAGCTCACTTGTTACACCCAAAGACACTCGCGCTGATCACCCCCCGCGCTGATATTCATTCGCGGGGGGTGCTGGCCTGACACCCCCTGCAGTTCTTAAATTCCAGGGGGGGGCAACCGACCCCCGTTGCCCTATGGAGCGGACGCCCATGGTCATATAGTGAACTTTTTGGTTGAGATCTAGATGACTTGTGTTTTTTTTCAACCTGACTAACTATGTAACTATAGCTATTTACAAATGTTAGCAGCATAAAGATTAAATGTGAGAATACCACAAAAATTAATTGTAAAAAATAATTTAAAAAATCAAAAAAAAAAAAAAATCTGACACTGTCTATTGTTCTACTGACACCATTTTTGATTACATCTCAGATTAATAAATGAGCCAGCTGGATGGAGGGAGGGGAAGAGGCTTAAGGGAAGGTTAATGACCAATGTTATTTAAAGGAGAAGTACGGGAAATGCTTGTTTGGCTGTACTTCTTCTATAGATCACAGAAGTACCATTCGGGAGCGCAGTTTGCCATCATCGCCCTGGGCACTAAATTACCTGTCCCAACACTGACTGTAGCTACTGACTTTTCATAAACAGACACCTACCAGTCCAGGGATCCAGCGCTGTCCTCACCTTGGCTGGTTCTTTGCCGATCTTTGGGTCTTCGCAATGTTGAGTGTGGGAAGCTGGCGGTGATCTCCAGTGGCTTCACAGCTGGCTCTCCACTGCACATGTGCAAGCCGTGCTACACTCTGTGAATGGTCCTCCTAGTGGTGGCGGGGGGGGACAACTTGGGCTGAAGGGGGACGTGGGAATGGGTACCTGTCAAATGTAGGTACCCTCTCCCTAAAAATATATTTTTTTCATTAGTGGCAGTGGGGGTAGGGATCAGCAGAACTTCCAATTGTAAGTGAAGTTCCACTTCAATCCAACCTACCTTTTTACAGTATTAACAAACAAAGAGTGTTTTAATAAAGTCTTTCTTAATTTTATTTTAACAAGAGTTGCTTACCACTGAGACCCATGAATGCTTCAAAATCCTTTATGCATAATTAACAACAGTAATTACTATTTAAATCTTATCTTAGTGTCCTGCTTTGGAATATTTATTGTTCTACAGAAAAACTCGAGTAAGGATTTATTACTGTCTTTTGTGACATTTTTGTTTCATTCTTTTCCTTGTGATAATGTTGTCACAGTGGCAGTGAGCTGGGGAAATTCCCAGTAGAGACAAAGACAGCAATAAATCACTAGGCTCCCCCTACTGTATTAATATATAGTGATTCTATTGTTATTGTGTGCAGGTTAGTAAGACAAAAAATGTTATGTAAACCATTGAACCCCTGAGGCCGCGTACACACGGAGGGACATGTCCGATGGAAACGGTCCACGGACCGTTTTCATCGGACATGTCTCCTCGGGATTTTCGTCTGGTGGTGTGTACACACCATCGGATCAAAATACCCGCCGGCAGACAGCGCGATGACGTGGCGGTGACGTTGACGCCGCCACGTCACCGAATCAGGAAGAAAAATACTTCCGCGCATGCGTCAAATCCATTCAACGCATGTGCGGGAAGATATGCCCGCTGGTGAGTGTACTCACCAGCGGACATATCCGACGGACATGTCTCCGGCGGACAAATTTTAAAGCATGTTTTAAAATTTGTCCGCTGGCCAAATATGTCCGCTAGCCCGTACACACGATCGGAGATGTCTGCTGAAACGGTCCGACGGACCAGTTTCAGCGGACAAATTCGATCGTGTGTACGCGGCCTAACAGTGTGCAAACCTCGGTATTATAGGCTCTGCAATGACAATCAAATGTATGGCGCCATCATCAGTAGATCTCCAATATTGCAAAGCTTCACCAGCACATGCTCATGAGCAAGAGGCAAATCTCAATTTTTTACAAAACTTTAATGCACTATTATTTTGTGACAAAAAAATGATGACGATGTGCTGGTAATGCTTTACAACATGCAACTCTTTAGAGAGATTTCCTTTCACTTATTTATCACTTTTTTTTATTGTAAGGCAAAATAATAATACATAATACAAATAATACATAATACAACACAACTTTACTTTAACAATTTTTCATCCGACCTCTGTTACCTTGTGGTCAAAGTCATACATATGTCACTTTCAACCCTATATCTTCTTCCCACCTGATGTCCCTGGCACCAACAACAAAGACAATACCCAAACAAAAAAAGAGAGAAAAAAAAAGGGTGACTCCCTGACTGTACTGATAGTTCGTAGCTTATTAAATGAGTATGTTGTAGGGTTCCCTTTTCGGTACACATTTTCTCAAATCTCATACTGTATCACGTACCTGATGGTGGAGCCCGGCGTGCAAGGAGTGGCTGCCCTTGCTCCTCTGATCCCGATACCCCTGGTAGAGCAGACAGGGGGTTCAGGGATGCAGAGTCGCACAAGCGCCGGTTGCAGCGCAGGTGCTGGGCTGGGAGGAGCTTCTGAAGATCCTGGGGCTGCGTAGAGAAGCGGTGCAACTGGTGGCTGCGGATGACTCGACCTCGAACTCCTCTTCACCGTCGACTAGAACTGGTTCAGGGGGCCCGACGTTTCGGCCGCGAAAGGGATCAGGAATGTCAGGCTTAAGAAGTGCAACGTGAAAGACGGGGTGAATATGGAAAGTTTCTGGCAGCTGCAGTTCATAGGCCACATTATTGATTTTCCTCTTGATGGGGAAGGGACCCACAAATCTAGGACCCAGTTTTTTTGACGGGCAGGCAAGTTTCAGATTTAGCGTGGAGAGCCATACTTGGTCGCCAACTTCCAGATTAAGCTCCCCCCTCCTTTTCCTGTCAAACACTTCCTTATTGTATTCCTGCGTCCTGGTCATGGTTTCCTGCAGAATCTTATTGTTTGTGCTGAAAAAGTCCAAGGTTTCCTGGACGGCAGGCACCGTGCTCTCCGGAACAGAGTTAGACAAGAACAATGGGTGAAAGCCGTAGTTTGCGTAGAACGGGGATTGTCTTGTGGCAGAGTGAATGGAGTTGTTATACGCAAACTCAGCTAAGGGCAGCAAGGAAGCCCAGTCTTCTTGAGAGAAGGAGGAGAAGCAGCGTAAGTATTGCTCAAGTGTCTGGTTAGTTCTCTCTGTCTGGCCATTTGACTGCGGGTGGTAAGCTGAGGAAAATGACAAACCAATCTTGAGGGCTTTGCAGAGTGCTCTCCAAAACCTGGAAGTAAATTGTACCCCCCGATCGGATACAATATTTGCAGGGACACCGTGGAGCCTCACAATCTCTTTAATGAACATCCTCGCTGTTTCGGGGGCAGAGGGTGTGCCTCTCATGGGCAGGAAGTGTGCCATCTTAGAAAGTCTATCTACCACCACGAAGATAGTGGTAAAGCCGTCTGAAAGGGGAAGCTCCACAATAAAATCCATGGAGATCATCCTCCATGGTCTTTCTGGTACTGGCAATTAGTAATCCCCAGGCTCTTGATTTACTCCCCTTGTTCCGCATGCATGTGACGCAGGACTCCACGTACTTCCTACAGTCTGTTAAAAGTTGGGGCCACCAGAATGTTCGCTGCAGCAGTTCGGACGTCTTATGCACCCCGAAGTGGCCGGCCAACTTATGGTCATGACCAAACTTTAAGACAGTAACCCGTAGGGCCTCCGGCACAAAAATGTTGTCCTGGTGCCACAGCAGACCATCCTTCAACTGTAGATCCGAACTAGGTACAGGAGAACCACCAGATGAGGCTTGCCTGATTTGGGATAACAGATCCTCTTGAAGCAATAAGAAGTTGCCAGACGACAATATCGTATCCGGAGGAATAAGCTTTTCCGGGTCGCCGTACATACGGGAAAGGGCGTCAGGCTTGGAATTTTTCGACCCAGGTCTGTAAGTTATATGGAACGAAAATCTGGTGAAGAACAATGCCCATCTGGCCTGACGTGGTTTCAGTCTCTTAGCAGTTTTGAGGTACTCAAGGTTCCTGTGATCGGTGTAGATCAGGATCGGGTGTGCTGCGCCTTCCAGGAGGTACCGCCACTCCTCCAAAGTGGCCTTGATTGCCAGCAATTCCCGATCCCCCACACCGTAATTCCTTTCTGGTTCCGACAACTTGCGAGAAAAAAAAGCAACAGGGTGTAAGAGGGCCTTGGGGCCCTGTCTTTGGGAAAGGACCGCTCCGACTGCGACCTCTGATGCATCTACCTCCAAGATGTAAGGTAGGCTAGCATCGGGGTGTCTGAGGATAGATGCTGAGGTGAACAAGTCCTTTAGCTTTTCAAACGCTGCTTGGGCCTCCGGGGACCACTGGAACCGACTGGTTTGTTTGGTCAGGTTGGTTATAGGGGCAATGATACTAGAGAACCCCCTGATGAATTTTCTATAAAAATTTGCAAAGCCAACAAAGCGTTGAATCCCCTTCTTATCCTTGGGTGCCGGCCAGTCCAGAATTGCAGCGACTTTCTGAGGGTCCATCCTGATGCCTCCCACCGAGATTATAAGGCCCAAGAACTGTATGGTTTGACGCTCGAACTCGCACTTCTCGGCCTTAGCATAGAGTCCGTGCACCCGAAGATGTCCAAGCACACACTTGACGTGTTCCCGATGTTTGCTTAAGGATGGGGAGAAAATGAGGATATCGTCTAAATAAACAATAACAAAAAGGTCAAGGTAGTCTCTGAAAATATCATTCACAAAATGCTGGAAGGTGGCAGGGGCGTTACAAAGCCCAAAGGGCATGACTAGGTACTCAAAGTGCCCGAAGCGAGTACAGAAGGCCGTTTTCCATTCATCTCCGTCTCGAATACGCACTAGGTTGTACGCCCCGCGGAGATCCAGTTTTGTGAAAATTACTGCAGCTCCCAAACGTTGAAATAACTCGGGTACCAAAGGGAGGGGGTACCGGTTTTTAATAGTCACTTTGTTCAATTCTCTATAGTCCACGCAAGGGCGGAGAGAATGGTCCTTTTTTTCCACAAAAAAGATCCCAGCTCCTGCCGGAGAGGTGGATGGCCGGATGAGCCCCTTTTTGAGATTTTCATCAATGTACGTTTTTAACGTCTCGAGCTCAAGTCCTGACAAGGGGAAGATCCGCCCGAAGGGGATTTCGGCTCCGGGGAGGAGCTCTATCGGGCAATCGTAGGCCCTATGTGGAGGAAGGGTCTCAGCCCCCTTCTTGCTGAAGACGTCCAAGAAGTCATGATAAATACTGGGGACGGCTTGGCGGGTCTCAACATCAGAGTCCATACAGAGCAGAGGGGATGAGGACGATGACACTTGTAGGCAATGTTGGCGGCAGTAAGGAGAGCTGAGAATAATTTCCCCAGTGACCCAGTTGATTTGCGGGTTGTGGGCTTGTAGCCACGGCATGCCTAGGATAATGGGGAACATGGGGGACTTGATAACATCCAGGCACAGCAGTTCATGGTGGGTGTTGGCAATTGTTGTGGCCAGAGGCAGAGTTTCTTGGGTAACCGGCCCGGACTTTAAGGCAGATCCGTCTACGAGATGTACAGAAAGTCCAATAGCCTTAGGACGCAGAGGAATAAGGTGTCTGGTGGCGAAACACTGGTCCAGGAAACAACTGCAGGCTCCCGAATCAATAATGGCGTTGGCCGGAATATTCCTTCCGGGAAGCTGAAAAACAATGGAGACAGCCAGATGAGTAGAATAATTCTTGGGGGCAGCGGGTACATGAACAGATGACATGGGACACTTACGAAGCTTCGCCGGACAGGACCTCACAAAGTGCCCGGGCTCCCCACAATACAGGCAGAGATTATTAATTCTTCGTCGCTGGCGCTCCTCTGGAGTAAGGGACGGACGAAGGAGCCCCAACTGCATGGGTTCCGACGTGTCTGGAGAAGGGGAAGTCGTTGGGACCTGTGGAGCCGGGTTGGAGAAGGAAGGTACTCGTGGCAGCATCCAAACTGGGCGAGATGGACCAGTGGCCCGTTCAGACCGGCGCTTTCTCAGGCGCCTGTCAATCTGGATTGTCAAGTTGATTAGAGCGTCTAAAGTTCCAGGGACGCCTACCCGAGCCAGTTCGTCCTTGAGGGACTCCGACAGGCCCAGGCGGAACTGATAGCAAAGGGCCGCATCGTTCCAGTTGGTGTCTGAGCTCCACCTCCGGAAATCAGACACGTAGTCCTCCGCTGGCCTGCAACCTTGTTGAAGAGCATGTAGAACAGCCTCTGCAGTGGCAACCTGATGTGGATCCTGGTACAACAAGGACTTGGCCTGGAAGAAGGTGTCTAGGGTATCAAGGGAAACGTCTTTTTGTTCCAGGAGGCGATGGGCCCAGGCCTGCGATTCTCCGGATAAAAGCGAGATCACAAAGCCCACCTTAGTGGCCTCCAGAGAGAAGGTCCGAGGCTGTAATGCAAAGAAAAGTTCACAGGCGTTTTGGAAAGCTCGGTATTTACTCCGCTCCCCGGAGAACCTCTCTGGTAAGGGGACCCTGGGCTCTGGTGGCATCATGATCACAGCAGGCGTAGCAGGGTTGCCTGTGGCAGCGGAGGTGGAAGCTGGAGCAGATAAGGCCTGGACGCGGTTCTCCAATTGCGTATAACCCTCTTGCAGGGTTCGGACTGCCTGAGTTAGTCCATCAAGATGCCGGCATAGTTCCTGCATAGGATCCACTCCTTGCGCGGGCTCGGACATGGCTGTCCAGTACTGTCACGTACCTGATGGTGGAGCCCGGCGTGCAAGGAGTGGCTGCCCTTGCTCCTCTGATCCCGAGACCCCTGGTAGAGCAGACAGGGGGTTCAGGGATGCAGAGTCGCACAAGCGCCGGTTGCAGCGCAGGTGCTGGGCTGGGAGGAGCTTCTGAAGATCCTGGGGCTGAGTAGAGAAGCGGTGCAACTGGTGGCTGCGGATGGCAGGTAGAAGCACTGGAGCAATAGGAGCAGCAGGAGCGGGGGAGGTGTACCATAGTACAACAGCTGCAAGTCCCAGCAGGTGGATCCGCTGTCAGGTGGTGGATCAGGCACAGGTGTAGCGGGCAAGACTGAGGTAGTGTTCAGGCCGGGTCGGCAACAGGCGGGCAGCAGGAGGTACAGAGGGTCAGGCAGGCGGATGGTCAGACAAGCCGTGGTCAGGGCAGGCGGAAGGCAAGGAGGAACAGGTACAAGCCGGGTCAGGAACAGGTTCAGGCAGGAGTGGGGTACTTAGTAGTCACGGTAAGCGCTGTAGACTGGACAGCACGAGATGCAGGGCTCAGGACCCTTTTAAACCTAAGTTTGGCGCCAGAATGGCGTCCTCACGTGCCCACGCGCCGCCGCCGTCGGTGCGCGTGCCCGAGCGCGTTACGGTGCCGCGATTGCGCGCGCCCGTGCGCGCGCCGATGCACCGCTACTGCCATCTGGTGGACAGGACTGTTCATGACATTCTGTAAATGGTCTTTCAAAACTCCCTGGATTTGGCAGCAGGGTTGGACTGGCCATTGGGACTACAGGGAGTTTCCCAGTGGGCCGATGGCTCAGTGGGCCGGCTTAAGTGACAGTGGATCGCCGCCCCCCTCCGCTCCTCTGTCACTCCCTCACCGCAGCGCTCACCTAGGGGGAACAAAGAAGCAGGAGGAGGACCAGAGGAGCAAGGAGGACAACAGAGGAGCATGGGGGAGGGGACAGACAGCTGACTTATCAGCTATGGCATGGGAGTTTCTCACTTCTGCCTAATCCTCTCCCATAGGGGGGGGGGCACCGAACTGATTCTTTGGCCCGGGTGAAATAATGTCTAGCTTACCCTCCCCACTGGTACTGCCTATAAGAGTACCAGTACCAGCCGTTCTACTCTAATAAAAGAGGATTGGCTAGTGGCTAGTGAAGGGGGAGAGGGGGTTTGGGTGGCGGGGGGGGGGCACGGTGCGGGAGTTGTCTGGCCGCCATGGGAGAGACCTGTCAAAGTGGGCCAGTCTGGATGAAGTCCAGGGCCAAAGTTTTCGTCCCAGTCCAGCCCTGTTTGGCAGTGTATCCAGGAAGTGAACCATCTGCAATGCGTTCCAGAATTTCAAATGGAATACATTCCTTTCACTTATTGTTGGGGTGACAATGTCCCTTCCGTACTCTAAAACATAAAAAAAAAAAAAAAAATGGGTTAGAGATTAATTTTAAGGTACGAGTATTTGGTCTCTGAATGTGAAGACCCTTCTAATTTAGAATTCTTATTGTTCTGCATAGATAGTATGATCAAGTAACTAGGGATTTACATATAGTTCAGATAGAACACAGAATACCCAGAGGGCAGAAAGATGGAGTTTTGAGGTATTTAAAAATTGATCGACATCAAATTATCAAAAAATAGATTTTTTTTATTACATTAAATAGACAATATAAAATTACTATAAAATATTCTGGAAAAACAGCCCTGAGGTTACAATACAGAAAAATGGTTGGGGCAACCATTCTTCTGTATTGTAACCTCAGGGCTGTTTTTGCCTGAATATTTTATAGTAATTTAATATTGTCTATGTAATAAAATATTTTTTTTCTATTTTTTGATAATTTGAGGTTGATTAATTTTTCTGTAACTCCAAACGCTATATTTCTGCCCTCTGTGTATTCTTGGTTTGATATAATTAGAAGGTGGAGCGTTTATAATATTACCAAGCTCCAATATTAATATAATATTTAGGAATTTAGATAGGTGGCACTGAGAAATATTTTCTGCAAAAAGGGTAAGCATTTCCGCTTTCTGATACTCTATTTATAAAATCTAGCAAAACTATACTCAAAACAATACTCATACACCCCCTCCCCCCATAGAGTTCATTTGAACCTTATTAACATGATCACAATGAAAAACTCTCTCATTGACTTCTACATCTTCATTCTATTTTTTTCCTTCTTCTTCCTTTTAGCAAACTGCAATCTTTTATCAATTATTTTCTGTGGAGTGCAACCTGCACTTGCACCATTCTACCCTGCCCAAAGCTTCCAGGCATACCAATGTAACACATATTTGGAATGAATGAATGAATGAAAACTTGTATAGCGCGGCACATGCAAACTGAATCGCCTCTGGGCGCTTGTTGTTCCTGTCTCCTTTGATATCAAAAGAGAAAAGTCTTGACCTTTTTCCTAAATGCTAGGTGGTTCTCCTCCAACCGAATGGTGGTTGGTAAAGCGTTCCATAGTCTGGGACCTTGGATCGCGAATCTTCTTTCTCCTTTGGACTTGAAGTTGGCTTTCGGAACCTGGAGCAGGTTCTGATTCGTGGATCGCAAAACGCGATTGGGATTATGCGCTTTTATTATTTCGCATAAATAAAGGGGGGCATTCCCATAGACACATCTATGCGTAAGACAGAGAGCTTTAAAAGCAATTCTGTCTTTAACTGGCAGCCAATGAAGGGCTCTCAGAGAAGGTGAGATGGATTCCCACGGTTTTTTCCCAGTCACAAGTCTGGCGGCCGTATTCTGAACGACTTGCAGACGAGCGATTTGGTACTTGGGGAGGCCGAGGTAAAGGGCATTTGCATAATCCAGCCTGGAGTTTACAATTGCTCCCACCACGACCGCTAAATCTTCTTTAGGGATGAACGGAGTGAGTCTGCGTAGTAGGCGCAGTAGATGGTGAGATCCGCTGACTACTGACCCTATTTGAGCGTCCATTGTCATAAAGGAGTCAAAAATGACCCCTAGGCTTTTGACTTTGGCGCTAGGGGTGATGATTCTGCCCAAAATAGGCGGGGGGGTCCACGCTGTTGAAAGTTGATTCCTGCGCTTGGCGTGAAACAGAAGAAGTTCTGTTTTTGCTCCATTGAGTTTAAGGTAACTCTTTGTCATCCAGTCCTCTATCAAAGAGAGACATGTCTCTAGATTGAGGTGGTGATCCTGTCTGTTGCAGATACGGAAATACAGTTGCGTATCATCTGCATATGAGTGGTAGAGCAGTTTTTGGCTGCTGATAATCTCAAAAAGAGGACGAAGATATATGTTAAACAGCACTGGTGACAGAGGCGATCCTTGAGGGACTCCGCATGTTACTGTGCGTTTTTCCGACGTAAAAGGTCCTAACTTCACTGTTTGCGATCGGTTTTCCAAAAAAGAGGAGAACCAAGATAAATCGCTTTCTGCGACTCTGGCTACTTCAGCAAGCCGAGTCAGTAACAGTTTGTGGTCTACAGTGTCAAAAGCTGCACTTAGGTCCAACAGAACCAGGAGACAAGATTCTCCTTCGTCTGCGGCCTTGAGAACATCGTCCCATACTTTCAGCAATGCTGTTTCCGTCCCATGTCCGGGACGGAAGCCTGATTGCAATGGGTCAAGTAGCTTGTAGGTATCTAGATGCAGTTGCAGCTGTTGTACCACTACTTTCTCCATTATCTTAGAGAGTACGTTGAGGCTTGTTATGGGACGGCGGTGGAGTGGGTCCTTGGGGTCCAGGGAGGGTTTCTTCAGGATGGGTTGGATTATACCTTCTTTCAACTGTGAGGGCACTATGCCCTCCAAGAAAGACTGGTTGATAAGCTGCGTGATGGGAGGAGCCAGGATGTAGGCGCATTCCTTCAGCAGTTTTGTGGGGATAATGTCATTTGGCGCTGTGCCATTGCGCAGAGTACAAATGACATTCTTAGTGGTCTCGATGGAGATGGGTTCCAGGGTGAACTTACCTGATATCGGAGAATTTCTATGGGTGCTGTGTGAGAGGCTGCGGGGGGGGCTGGGGGGAGAATTGTTTTGCTGAATGCTTTCGCGGATTACCTCGATTTTATTAATGAAGTAATCCGATAGTTCATTGCAAAATTCTTGTGTGTCTGAACTGGGGGCTTCAATGCATCCTGGCTTCATGGTCTGGGTGACCATCTTGAAGAGTTCGCGGGGGCGGTTTAGGGCACCGTTGATAGCCTCCGAAAAATAATTTTTCTTGGCTTGGAAAATTCCTTTGTGGTATTTTCTTGTAGTCGCCTTGTAGATGGATAGGTTTAGCTCTGAAGAACATCTTTTCCAGGCAGATTCTGCCCTTCTGCGTTCTTGCTTCAGTAACGACAGCTGGTTATTAAACCAGCTGCGGTTGTTTTTCCGGATGCGGGTTCTTCGTTTTGGCGCTACCAAGTCGGCTGACTGTAGCATAGCCGAGTTTATGGCTTCCAATGTTTCAACGGCCGTTTGATGCGGCTGAGTTGTTTCTATCTTTTTCCTTAAAGTCGTTTTGAAGAGTTCCGAGTGGAGCTTCTTCTGACATCTAGTCCAGTGTGTTGTCACTGGATTTGATGTTTTTGTTGTAGGGGGGATGGTGGTAATACTGAATATAATTGCATGGTGGTCTGTCCATGGCAATTTTTCATTTTCCCAAATCTTTATTTCCAGAGCTTGTCTGAAAATAAGATCAAGTGTGTGACCTGAAGCATGTGTGGGCCCACATACTAATTGCTGTAATCCTAATCCTTCCAGGTGGTCAATACAGGCGTCGGCAATGGGGTCTTGTGAGGAGTTTGCCCAGAGATTGAAATCCCCTAGCAGCAAAAGTTGTTTGCTGTTGAGGGTATAAGTGGAGAAGAAATCCGTCCAAGATGATAGCAGCTGCGATTTTGGGCCGGGCGGCCTATAGCAGAGCAGAATGTGGACGGTCTCCTTTGAATTTGCTTGAAGTTGTAGAGTAAGGGTTTCCATGAATGGAAGAGGGTTTTGGCGGACTGGTTTGGTGATCGTAAGATGAGTCTTATAGATCACCGCCAGGCCGCCTCCTCTTTGCCCTATTCTGTTTTCTGTAATAATACAATAGTTTTCTGGCACCAGTTCTCCTAGAATGGTGTTACAGTCGGCTGTGAGCCAGCTCTCTGTAATAAAAAGACAATCTAGATCCCTTTGTTGAATGAAGTCGCGGATTTCTAGTCGGTGTTTTACTGCCGATCTAGTATTGATCAGAGCACATGATATGTGCTTGAGCTGGGGTAAATGACTGAAATGTCTGACCGTCGATCTATGATCGATTCTCAATAGTCGCTCATTTCTTAGGGCTTTTTTGGTGATGGCTGGCAGTATTGCGGCGCATTGCCTCAAACTCCAAATGGTTTCGGCAGAATATTGCCTACATGCCATAATCGCCAATACACCAGGGGGGGGGGGGTGGATTTTAGGGCAGTGGGGAGAGGTATTGGCTAAACTCCTCTCTCCCGGCTTGGTCCAGAGGAAGGCAAAAAACCCTGGCGGAGCTCGGCCAATATGCTCCGGTAGGGAAAAAATTCCTTCCTGACCCCTGTAAGAGGCGATCGGGTGACCCCTGGATCAAGCTTCTGTATGTTGAAGGACAGGGGGGGGAGGGGGGCTGGGGCTAAGAGGGTGACCCTGTTGCTGGGATGGCTGTCTGCACAGGCGGTGGGATGAGGACTGACAGGGTGCTGCTTTAACTGAGTGGGTGTAAGGCAGGGCAGGGTAACTGTCCTTCTGTCTTTCTGGGGTAAGGGGGGATCCCTGGAGGCTGGGTGAGGACCACAGAGGCGTGGGGAGCGGCGCGCCGTTAGGCCGCAAGTGAAGCCGCGGTCTTTCCTAGACCGCGGCCCCGCGATTCAGAGCGGCCTGGCGCGGTGCTCTCAAAAAGAGCCCCGGAACGGCGCAAATTTTCGGGCGGAGGTTAGAGAGGATAGAGAGGGGGGCTCTTGAGGATGATGAAGGTGTGGGAGTGCAGGGGGACACAAAAAAAAGGAGAAAAGGAGATCTGTATTGCTGCTGCGGCTTTATCCTGAAAAGGACGGCCGTCAGCAGCACTGGTAGAGGGCTCTTACCTGCAGAGAGCCAGGGAGCTGTGCTGGAGGAGAAGAGAGATCAGGGGCCCAGGATTTCCAGGTTAGGAACTGGAGGGAGGACTAAGCTTGCAGGGCTTGGAGTTATACAGAACACACTACGCATGCACAGTGGAGCATCACCAGGGGGCCGGCTGCTTGGACTCAGAAGGGAAAGAAGATGGCAGTGAATAACCTTATGTGCGGTGGCTTTCTGGGGATCACAGCAGGACAACACTGGATTTGCTGGGTAAGTGAGAATGTTATTTCAGCTCTTTGCAGCAGACAAGGTAAGTGGAGTTAAAGGGGTTGTAAATGTACAATTTGTTCCCCTTAAATAGCTTCCTTTACCTTAGTGCAGTCCTCCTTCACTTACCTCATTCTTCGATTTTGCTTTTAAATGTCCTTATTTCTTCTGAGAAATCCTCACTTCCTGTTCTTCTGTCTGTAACTCCTCACAGTAATGCAAGGCTTTCTCTCTGGTGTGGAGTGTCATGCTCGCCCCCTCCCTTGGATTACAGGAGAGTCAGGACGTTCTCTATGTTGCAGATTGAGAAAGAGGCTGTGGGTTAGTGGGCGTCCTGACTGTCCCTTCTGTTAATAAGGTTCAAATTAACTCTTTGGGGTGGGGTGTGTATGAGTATTGTAATAGGTCATATGCATTCAAGATTTCAAACAATAAATTACATGTCCTGAATTTGCTACCAATATTGTAGTATAATTCAGCAAATTTTGTGGAGGAATTTTATTGCTATTTATTTAGCATATACAGTAGATAAAATCAGAATGCCTCATCTAGCTCTTATGTCTCATTTGAAATGTGCTGATCTAGATCTGTGTTGTAAAGAGCGTGCTCAACTATTACAAGTATAAAAGTACTGTAGGTGTGAGCCAGAAAACAAGACTTTTACCGCAAAGAATATCAGTTTGTTATTGGAGACATCATCAATTGGATACAAAGTAGCAATATACAGTTTCAGGCATTCCCGCCCTTTCTCAAGCTCAGGGTGATAATTTTGTAGCCACCTGTGCCTCGATGTGTACAATAAAAGACTATGATTCTTTGGTCCAATTTGAGTGGCGTTTTATCCTTTCTAGTACTATATTTTTATATTTAATATTTAAAGTGGTTGTAAACCCCACTTTTTGACTTTTACCTACAGGTAAGCCTATAATAAGACTTACCTGTAGGTATAAAGAATGTACGGTTTAGGAGATATTCCCCTCGCAATGCTCCGCTGATTGCAGCGGCGCATGCGCAGGGGGGAATCCACGTCGAAAGGACGGCAGCCGCTGGACCTTGCCGATTTGAATTCTCCCACTCGCACGAGCGGGACTGACGTCATCGCCGCTCCAGCCAATCACAGCGCTGGATCGGCGATACCCGGAAGACACGCCGGAGCAAGATGACATGTCGCTCGGTGTGGACCAGGTAAGTGTTCCGAGGGAAGTATTTCATAATCAGCTAGTATGCGGTGCATACTAGCTGATTATGCCTTTTGCCTTGCAGGTTTAAAAAAAAAAAAAATGTATATGCGGTTTACAACCGCTTTAAGTAAATATTGTTTAAGCTACTTTATCAATGTTTTGCTTTGGGACAAAAAAGATCTGCCTCATCCAATTAGAGAACACTTTGCAAGAGAAAAACCCTAGACATCAAGGGTGGCCAATGCAGAAGAGCAATCACTTGATGCGGCCATCGCTCTAGAGCACCTCAGTCATTTACAGCTTCTATAGAGGCAGATGGGTTATGACATATGCACACTTACATTGTTCCAAACCTGCCTAATCTAAGTATGCAAATATATAATACCTGGAGCTCAGGTTTAAAGTATGTCCACAGAAAAACCTTATACTCTCATTTTAAAAAGATTCAGTCATGAGATAACATATTACGTTTTCATTATGCATTATTAGCTAGGTGACTCATTTGTTCTGCCAGCGATCTCATTTTGAACTTATTAAACTTATTATTAACTTAATTATGTCTTCCATGTCTAGGCATAGATGGGCATAGATGAATCACCAGCTCTGTGTTCACTTCAAACAATCTTTGTCAAAAGCCCCTTTTGGTATTTTGAATATAATAGGCTTACAATTATAACTATACATTTATAGTTATTTATAGTAAAATGTAAGGTTCTCTGTTTCTACAGAAGATGAGTTCCTTTTTTAGCAAGAAGCAAATAATGGTAATGTAGATATTATTCCTTCTGAATCGCCAAACAGAAGTTTTCCTTCTATGAGGTTGGATCAGCCAACTTTCCCTGATATTCATTCTTCTGTACCTGTGACTGGAAAATACTCATTGCTTCTCAGTATGGAGGAGTATGTGACCTATTTCCATGATGCAGTGTTTGGGTTCATATGGGATTACAGTTTTGTGAAAATTAACTACAGAAAAGACACAAATGGCGCATACACACGATCAGAAATTCCGACAAGAAAACCGTGGATTTTTGCATACACACGATGTTTTGCATACACACGGTCACACAAATCTTCTTGGAAATTCCGACCGTTAAGAACGTGGTGACGTACAAGACATAAGATGAGCCAAGATCAATGAAGTTCACTAGGCAGTTTGGCTCTATTGCTTGATTCTGAGCATGCATGTTTTTTTGCACGTTGGAATTGCATACAGACAAGCGGATTTTCCAATAGGAACTTTTTCCGTTGGAAAAATAGAGAATCTGCTCTCAATCTTTTGTTGGCGGAAATTCTGACAGCAAAAGACCGATGGAGCATATATACGGTCGGAATTTCCAACCAAAAGCTCACACCGGACTTGTCGGAATTTCCGATCGTGTGTATGCGGCAAAAGAGTGGCATGGCTGGACCAAGAGGCCTATGAGACAGTGACACTAAAAGCTCCAATGCCAGCACCTGGCTCGATACACTAAGGAACTGCTCACTGCCACAGAAACAATCCCATCAACAACTACAAGAACCAGGATCATAAGGGAGCATGGCCAGACTCCAATAACAAAGTGCTGCTGACACTGAAAGCAACCCAAGATGAAGCTCCCCAGATCTTCATAAATGCAAAAACCCCCATATGGATTTTGTCTTCTGAAACTGTGGTGACTATGATCCTTCTATTAAGCCTACCCTGCTCCCCCACCCACCTCCCTCTCCCATTTCTTCCTCCTATTTCCTCTGTTCGGTGTTGCATTTAAGCTATCACAATTTCTCTTCCTTAAACCAAGACCGTCATTCTGAAACTTCATACATATGTTCTTTGGATTTCCTTGTGAGAGCCAGGAATACCTACAATACAGTATATGTCTCAGTCTGTTATTAATTTGCTACCGGTTCTTTGTTATCCTTGAAGCTCACCCTGGCCACAATACTCATGGTTATGCAGACTTAAGCATAGGACAAATTGTCCAAAACTTGGATGCCTTTACAGGTGATGTTTTACCATGTACGTAACCCAGAGATAACTCTCCCAATACTCATGCATGAATTCAAAATATTCAGCCACCTCTAAAATCTTAAAATAAATTTACCCAGAGGTGTTGAAAACATGTTGAACCATGTTGATATTCTGGAATTGTAAGAAACTGAATGGGTATTGGTCTCAGGTTGAACAGATGTTTTGGCAGCTTACAAATTTTGACCTGGGCTCGGATCCCTCCAGATACCTTTTGCACCACTCTGATCTCCTGAGACATAGATATAAAAATCATTCACTTAGTAAATGTGGCCAAAGCCTGTATACCAGCATTATGGAAGCCGGAATCACCCCCTACTTACTCATTATGGCTGTCAAAAGTGGTTGACATCTACTTTATGGAATCTATCACTGCTGCCTTAAAGGGCAATCAAGGAGAAGTTCAGAGATAAATGGTTTTACTTGACTCTATACGTGTGTTCCCGAGAGTACACTTCTACCCCCACTCCGAAGGGTTGAGGTCCCCATTTCCCTTCCCCTTCACCAATTTTTTTTTTCTCTTCCTCTATTTTCTTTCTCCTTTCCCCTACACTTTCCCCTACACTTTCCCCTACACTTTCTTAAAGTGCCCCTTACATCAGAATCCAGCATTGATTGAAATATGATGTAGAAATTAATACTATGCATGATTTTACATTTTAACCAAAGATATCTTTAAGGGACCACTATATACTGTATCTACACTGATGTACATTCAGTAGTTTAGGGGATAAACTAACAATTACAAAGGGGTACTTTCTGCAAATAAAGGTATATAATATATGGTGTTCAACATAATATATATAGTGTTCAATATTAAAGGTTCATAATATACTGTGTTCAAAATGAAAGGTATATAATATATGTAGCGGCCTGCTACTTTTTAGCCGGCTCTGCTTTAAATTTAGAGGGTAGTCTGAGAGTTAGTTGACTCAGACCGAATGATTTTTTCCAAATTTTGGGCCTCTGTTCCAGCCATGGCTGTACTGTGAGTGACCATTATTGTTGTCTGGGGTGCTGTTACCACCCCAGGCCAAGAGTGGCAGCAGTCAGGTCAGGGTATTTTGGGTGTTTCCCTTCGGCAGCCAATCATTGGGGGTATATTGTCCCCCTGTGCATGCTGGGGAGGAGTATTTAAGAGACAGATGCCATTGGACCGGAGTCATCAATCGCTGGTGTGTCATCCCACCACCCCTAGTGAGTGGCCCTCCTGGCCGGGGGTGCGTGTTCATGTGTTCCTGGCTCTGGGACCACGTTGGTCTGGGGTTGTGATCTACTAAGTAGGCAGGTAGTCAGACTGGGTCTACGTTTGCAGGGTGGTCCTGTGCTGTCCGTTCTGAGAGAGGAAGCCACTCGATGAAGAACCTGTCTTGGAGAGCACTGAGCAAGAGGCTGGTATCTTAGGAGATGCCTTGAACTTCATCGAAGGATGCACTATTACTGGAAGGCTGAATAATGGTCGTCTGTCAGTTCTAATTTTTCAAGAAGTTAATCGGGAGAGATCTGGGTGCTGAATCCTGTGTTGAGAGGATTTTGGACCGAACATACCTCCATCTGTGGGAAGGTCTGTGGCAGAGACTTTACCAATTTCCATGCGCCATTCTGGCTGCTAGGCTAGTGAGAGAGGCCTATCCGGGTGCGCAATACCCACTCTCGTTAGAGTGGCAACGAAAGCTGTGTTGCTGGAAGCAGTAGTGTTTCCGGACAGAAGTTGTGCACCTGAAACTATTACCTGTTACCCCTTACACCGCTTCAACTACTTCTTTTATTCTTTTACCAAGTTCAGAAAATAAATCAAGAAAAATAAGTCTAAAGTGTGGACATTAAACTTTTTCTCAACTCTCATCTGATACCCTAGACAGCGAGGAAATAGAGGTAACTTGCCACTCAAAATAAACCAGCAGCTCCTCTGGGGGTAGTGCTACATATACAATGTTGAATATTAAAGGTACATAACATACGCTGTTCAATATTCAAGGTATATAATATACAGTGTTGAATATTAAAGGTACAGTATATAATATACAGTGTTGAATATTAAAGATATATATAATATATTGTGTTTATTATTAAAGGTACAGTAATATATCATATACAGTGTTCAATATTATGGGTACATATTATACTGTGTTCAGTATTAAAGGTATGTAATATATAGTGTTCAATATTAAATGTAAATGATATATGACATTCAATATTATTGGTACAAAATATATGATGCTCAATAGTAAAAGTACATAATATATTGTGTTTAATAATAGAAGATATATAATATACTCTGTTCAGTATTAAAGTACTATAATATACTGTTTTCTTTTGTTTTGTTTTTAAAACAGACAAGTCCATTCAAACTACAACCAAGTTTATTTATCAAAGTAAATATAAAATGTGTGATTCATGATTTAAAAGTGGGAAATTAAAGGAAAACTTCCTATGTGTACTATTTATTCTTCATCATAATGTTTACTTCTTTGCACACAGACTTTCTCTTCTAATGATGTAATTTCCGGGGGTTCAAAGTCTAGATATGTCTTTCTTTGATGTCAGACCAAAATCAATTAGTTTAGCAATAAAACAATGAAGATAACACACAGGATGTAAGTAAATCACCATCCACCATTCAGCTCTGCCAAAAGTAACTTTAGTTTATTGTAAAATGGAATCATTTCCTTTATCTCACATGACACAATAAAGCGTGGGAGTGCAAAAATGTTGTCATTGGAAATTTGCTTTCACTGTTCCACTTACATGTTGAACCTTTTCCCAGTTTATTTCAGTAGATTACTTTACAGAAAATGGTCTCCTTATTATGTATACCCCTCACCTAGTATATACATTATTCACCAGGGACACTCTGAGGGTAGTATGTGCATAGAAAGTGTAAAAACAAATCTAATTTGGGCTTAATATATATATTTTTTTTGGTGTAAATTAGGAACATAATTGTAGACAATGTTTAAAGCTTTTGTTACCCCAACACTTTTCCTATTCCTGATATGTGCCTGCGGTACCATGTACTTGTATGAGAAAGTCTCCTGTTCTCTTTGTATTGCTGCCTTTGTGTGAAATCCCTGATATTCCTGCCATTCCCTCTGCTTTCCTAATAAAAATGGACCACACTAAGCAGGACAGCACATCCTGGTCAGTTCTTTAGCTGCGCTGGGAACTCAGTCTACTCTCCTCTAATGATCAGACTTGTCCTGACACCCCCCCCCCCTGCACAGCCATTCACTGGGAAGCTCGGTGTACTGCTGCTTCTCCTCCCCCTAATGCCGCGTACACACGATCGATTTCCGGCATGTAAAAAACAATGTTTTTCAGCCTCTAGAAAAAACAATGTTTTTCCCAATTTATCATTAAAGCAGCCTCGTTAAAAAAAAAATGCTCTAGCAAAGCGCGGTGACGTACAACACGTATGACGGCACTATAAAGGGGAAGTTCCATTCGGATGGCGCCACCCTTTGGGCTGCTTTAGCTGATTTTGTGTTAGTAAAAGACGATTTGTGCTTTTATGTCTGTTACAGCGTGATGAATGTGCTTACTCCATTATGAACGGTAGTTTTACCAGAACAAGCCCTCCCGTCTCATAACTTGCTTCTGAGCATGCACAGGTTTTCACGTTGTTTTAGACCACACACGATCACTTTTTACAACCTGAAAAAACGACATTGTTTAAAACGTCATTAAAAAATGCAGCATGTTTCGAAAAAAAAAAGTTGTTGTATTTCAGAACCCGAAAAATTATGTGAAGCCCACACACGATTGTTTTAAATTACATTTTTTAAAAACGTTGCTTTTTTAATGCCGAAAAACGATCGTGTGTACGCGGTATAACTCTTATGCAACTGAGAACAAAGGGAATGCAATATTTTATAAAAAAAAGTATTTATAATGTAAATGTATTATATTGCAGCCTACCAATTATTGGTTAGCCAATTTTTTTTAACTTGGCTTGTTAAAGGTATTTAAAACATAACAGATTTTCTGGCTAGATCGCCAGGTGGAAAGAAAGGAAAAAGCCTAAAAAAGAAAACCAATGCAACCACCACTTTTAAGTTTTAGTAAGCTGCAACATATTACATTTTTGTTTTGTTAAAACTGTACTTTGCAGAATACTTTATTCAGCAGGGTGCTTTTGACCTTATCAGGCATTCTCCATATTAGTATTAATGCAGAAGTCCATCCTAACACTAAAATCCCTGCATCTACAGACATCCACGATCTAAGGCCGTGTACACACGGCAGAGAACCTCGACGGGCAGAACACATCGTTCCGCCCGTCGAGGTTCTCTGCCGGCCGTCGAAAACGGCGACCCGCCCGTCGGGAATGGCAACCAGCCATTCATCCAGGCGGGCCGTCGAGCAAAAAGAGAACGTGCTCTCTTTTCGCTCGACGGGATTCCCGACGGGCGGGGCGAGCGCTCCGTGTACACACGGCCGAGGTCCTCGCTGGAATGCAGCTTCCAGCGAGGTTCTCGCTGGTTTCCAGCGAGAACCTCGGTCGTGTGTACGCCGCCTTACACTAACCTATCTAACCCTGTGAAGAAGAAATCAGTATACATACCTTTTTTGAAGCCGTTCTGATCCGGTCTCCAGTCGCGGAAGCTCTGCAGAGGACACGGCCGACAACAGCTGTGAAATAAATGGGAAGTGACGTCCCCCATGGACTTACTATGAGTCTTCCGTTGTCGGCTGCCTCCTCTGCACCCGCCTACACAGCGAAACCGCGGCTGACAGCTCTGCGTGGGATCAGGTCGGATCGTCTGCAGAAAAGGTATGTATAGTGATGGCTTTCTAGAAATGTAGCGATTTTAGTGTTAGGCTGGACTTCTCATTTAAATGCAGCCTTTTCTAATTTAAAGTGTCCCATTATAAGACCTCTTATCTGTCTGCATCAGAAATGTCTATATTCTATGTGGGGGTGTACCGATTGTAATGCGAAAGTGGGCATAAAGTTTTTATTAACTTACATACAGTAGGTCATTCAAGTTTCATATATTTGTAGAGTAAATCCTCCTCTATAGCGACGACTCTTCTTCTTTTTCATTGCAGGTCAATAATGGAATCCAAGCAGAAGCAATGTGCTGTCATTGAGTTCTTGATGAAGGAGAGGTGCAGGATGTTCAACATCCACAGAAGGCTACAGAATGTTTATGACGATGATGACACCATTAACAAGAGCAATGTCCTGTCATTGGTGACTCATGTCAACTGTGTCACCTCCATAAACATTCTATATATATGTTTAGAAACTGCAGAAAATGTATACGACGCTTTCACATTAGTTATTAACTGATATTTAAAACTTTCAGGCATACAGTATTTGACATTATATATCAATGTGTCAGAGAAGAACTATGCATTACCAAATAGCAGCCAATCAGACTTGTATTCTTCACCTCCCATCTTTATGTGCAGTATTAAATATGACTGGCTGTGATAAGGCAGTTTTATGCTCGTCCATAAAGTTATTTGTTAAAAATGGAGTCCTGAGAGACTTTGGGGGTTATTTACTAAAGGCAAATCCACGTTGCACTACAAGGGTAAACTACAAGTGCATAGTGCACTTGAAACTTGGAAGTGCAGTCACTGTAGATCTGAGAGGGACATGCAAGGAAGATAAAAAACAGCATTTTAGCTTGCACATGATTGGATGATAAAATCAGCAGAGCTTCCCCTCATTTCAGATCTACCCCTCGGATCTACAGCGACTGCACTTCCATGTGTACTTTCAGTGCAATTTCAAGTGCACTTTGCACTTGCAGTTTGTACTTGTAGCGCAAAGTGGACTTGCCTTTCGTAAATAACCTCCACTGTGTTTAACACCTTCCCGCCCGGCCTATAGTAGAATGACAGGTGGGTGGTGGCTTTATTATCCTGACTGGACATCAAATGACATCCCTCACATTGCGCTGGTTGTGCGCGCCCTCGTGGGCGAGCAGCACAGCGATCGGTGGTGAGTCCAATCACAGCTGACCAAATGTAAATAAATTCCAGTTATCTGCATTTCTTTCCTTAGCGCTGTCATTTGCAAAATTGTATAAGAGAAACGTAGAAAAGGTATTTTTTGTTTGTTTAGCAAAAAAAAACTAAACCCAGCTGTGATTAAATACCACCAAAATAAAGCTCTCTGTCTCAAAAAAAAAAAAAAATGATAAAAATATGGGTACAGTATTGTCATTTAAAGTGCAACTTTGCTGAAAGCTGAAAACTGGCCTGGGCAGGAAGTGGGTGAAAGTGGTAAGTATTGAAGTGGTTAACCACTTAAGGACCGCCTACTGCACATTTACGTCGGCAGAATGGCACGGCTGGGCACATCAACGTATATATTTGTTGATTTTAGTACCCAGCCGTGGGTCACGGGCGCGCGCCCACGACCCGGTCCAATGCTCCAGGACCGGGACCGCGGGATTCGTGGACCCGATCGCCGCTGGAGTGCCGAGATCCGTCCCTGGAGCGGAAAAACGGGGAGAGCCGTGTGTACACACGGCTTCCCCGTGCTTCTCTGTGGCCGTAGCATCGATCGCGTCATCCCTGTAATAGGGGGACGCGATCGATGACGTCACACCTACAGCCACACCCCCCTACAGTTGTAAACACACACATTAGGTCACACATCCCCTACAGCGCCACCTGTGGTTAACTCCCAAACTACAACTGTCATTTCCACAGTAAACAATGCAATTTAAATGGATTTTTTGCTGTGAAAATGACAATTGTCCCAAAAATGTGTCAAAATTGTCCGAAGTGTCCGCCATATTGTCGCAGTCACAAAAAAAATCGCTGATCGCCGCTATTAGTAGTAAAAAAATAATAATTAATAAAAATGCAATAAAACTATCCCTTATTTTGTAAACGCTATAAATTTTGCGAAAACCAACCGATAAACGCTTATTGCGATTTTTTTTACCAAAAATACGTAGAAGAATACGTATCGGCCTAAACTGAGGAAAAAAAATGTTTTTTTATATATTTTTGGGGGATATATATTATAGCAAAAAGTAAAAAATATTGCATTTTTTTAAAAATTGTCGCTCTATTTTTGTTTATAGCGCAAAAAATAAAAGGCGGGTGGCAGGCAGCATGGTGCAGCGGCTCAGTTCCATGTCCTCTCCTCCATGGAGGCTTCCAGCTTCTCCTCCTCTCCATCTAGGCATCCAATAGGATCGCTTGTTCTTTCAGCCAATTGGGTGACTGCTGTCAAAATCCGCTTCCTGATTGGCCGGGAGGAGGATCAGTGCTGAAACAGCAAATGTTCATTCGCTGTTGTAACACACCTGGGTGGGCTGAGAGCGCTCTCTTTTTCGACCCAAGCCCACCCTATATCTTGTTTTAATCGGTGCTTCAAAAAAACAGCGTTTGCCCATTGGAATTCATGCGCTGGTGTCCTGAAAAGGGCCGGATGTATGGACAGGGGGGACAGCGCCTATGCGCCATTAATGGATGGGCCACCCCTGCTCCTGCAGCTGTCTGGTAGGATTGGCGAGGTTCACCAAGCGTGTGTGTGTTTGAATGGGTACAATGGGTGCACATGTACAGGTGCCTCCTTTGCAGTAGACTAGGCAAATGTGACACACAAACCAGCTGTCTGGTCAACAGTTTGGCATCCAAGGAAGCAGACTATGTATGATATGTAAGCATGGACATCCTGAACTAAAATAAAATAAAAAATCGGTCCAGTATCACTAATTTCTGTCAAATAAATGGATACTTATTTGTTTTTATTACTTTGTGTTTTTTATACACTTTGAGATCATAACACTCATAAAAAACAAACACATAAACCACAACTTTAACAGTTACATACTGCCAGCGTTCACAATTACTATGCAAAAAAAAAAACATGCCTACGGGTTCGGGGAAAGCAATGAGGTACATACTGAATTCCCGTAAAAATTACGTTTAATTTTCTGTAAAATGATACTCTGTAAATGTCTGTTGCATGGTACATGCATATACAGATGTGCTCATATTTTACATACCCTGGCAGAATTTATGATTTCTTGGCCATTTTTCAGAGAATATGAATGATAGAACAAATATTTTTTTTCACTCATGATTAGTGTTTGGCTGAAGCCATTTATTATCAATCATCTAAGTTTACTCTTTTTAAATCATAAAGGCAACAGAAACTACCCTAATGACCCTGATCAAAAGTTGACATACCCTGGTAATTTTGGCCTGATAACATGTACACAAGTTGATACAAAGGGGTTTGCTTGTAATTAGTGTGTGTGTGTGTATAAAAGGTCAGTGAGTTTCTGGACTCCTGGCAGACCCTTGCACCTTTCATCCAGTGCTGCACTGATGTTTCTGGATTCTGAGTCATGGGGAAAGCAAAGTGGTTATCAATGGATCTGTGAGAAAAAGTAGTTGAACTGTATAAAATAGGAAAGGGATATAAAAAGATATCAAAGGAAATGAGAATGTCAATCAGCAAACTCTAATCATGAAGTGGAAAATGAGGGGCTCTGTTGAGACCAAACCACGGTCAGGTAGACCAACTAAAATTTCAGGGAAAATTTTGAGGATTCCCCCGAAGTGGGGCTTTAAAGGCAACAAAGCAATTTTAAATGTTTTATACAAAGTTATAAAGTTTTATTAATAAATAACAAAGTGTCCAGAGACACATAAATATAAAAAGAACAAATAAATATACAATTTGAATGATCCACAGGATAAGTACCAGGCCCAACGCGTTTCGGGTTTTCCCTTCTTCAGGGGCCGAAGACTATGTGAGATCTGGTAAATTTGTTCAAAGAAAACACTATGAGAAGCTAATAAAGCATAAACATAGGCAAAATACATATATAGGTGCAATAAATCAGACACATACCAGTCAAGATAGTTTAAAATTGCAGGTCATTCGAGGCATATATCAACCATGGCGTGGAGATTTCCAAGATGGAATGGAAATAGGAAAACCGGGATACTGTGATTTATACGGCCATATTAGGACCAAGAAAACTGTCGCAAAATGTATACTATCCTAAAAGTAAATGACAGTGTACATAAGAGGATGTCTAAATGTATATATACTATAATTAAAGTGTCTAGTTGGAGTTAACTGAAAACACCAAAAGAAAAGGTATATCAGAAAGCACATACCCAAATTGTTGGAAAGTATCGATGTGGTAGCATCTGAACAGTTGTGGGCAGATGAGATCACTGACAATCTGTATGTAATAACATATAAATTAGTCAGTGAGAGTAATCGAGGTTAGGTTCGGAAAAACACCATTTGCAGACCCAGATCAAAGTACTTACATGTAGATGTAAACAAGCGCGGCATCGCAGCATTCTGCCATGTCAGGCTGCTAAGAAGGCAGAGGGTGTTTAAATAGGATAAAGGAGGTGGGCGGGTGTGGAGAGTGGGCGTAATATGATGACGTGGCGTCACCCAATAGGTTATCAGAGGATGGTTGTAGTGACGCTGATCGCGTCATAGACAAACACGGAATGCGAGCGGAAACGGATGTCGATAGGCAGTCCTGTCCTCGCATGACGCATGTCGCGCCGTGTCAGGGCATGAAGTAAGGGCGGAAGTGAGGTGAGTAAGCGCCGCCGCCCGGAAGTCCAAAAATGGAACTGTAATGATGACGCGGGCCGCGTCGGCAAGAGGGCATAGGGTAAGGGCGGAAGTAAAGAGCCGCTTGAGCTCCGCCGCCAAGCAGGGAGTCAGCGCGGCAACACGCCAACGGATCACCACGCCGACCACCCGTGCGGCGGGCGGGGCAAACACGGGGACCACCTACCGGGGACCCAGATCCCCGTATGGACCACACAGTAAAGGGGTCATTGGTGTCCACACTCACATTTGAAAATTATAGGTCTAATAATTTTCATAAAGAAAAAGAGGAGATCAAAGGACCTAGACTGGTACTAATATATCTATGAACGAGCACTCCAAAGAGGGCTGCAAAGTGTAGAAAAAAACAAACATCTATACAAGGAATGTGTATGTAAAAGATATGTATTTATATACAAAATCCCACATATCTAGATAAAGATAAAGGGCCGACAGTGAGGTCCAAAAGGAAATGAAAGAGACAGATAATATGCCAATTCATATCACTTTAACGACGCAGGTGTGGACCCAACAGCTGTCTGCACTGTGAGAAGTGTGCGACGGCCGGGTCCAAAGTAAGCCGTCACCATACAAAGATGGGGCGGCTTGGGTGCGCCGGGCCAAGTGAACACAGAAAAACCGGTGATCAAATCCACGCCAGGGATGAAATGCCGGAAATGAGATGCACAGGCAAAGGGCTAGTGAGAGGGGATGGAATAAGCAGAGACAACATTATGATCCATGCAAGAAATACAACATAAAAAATTATATATATATATATGCGGTACAATGTAATTCACATAACACATTAGCAAAGGACAACAAAATATAATATATAAAACAATTGAATCATACAGAAAACAACAGACCAGAGACGTCCCTCAATCCCCCTCCCAACCACCCGAGGAGAAACCCTCCAAGAAGGGCCTAAAGCTTATCTGTTCGTTAAGCCCCGGGGGAAGATTGGCCCCAAGGTCAGCAATCCAGCGGGTCTCATGCTGTAGTAGGGTTTTATTCCAGTCTCCACCTCTGGGGTTGGGATGAACCCTGTCAAGAATCAGGAATTTCACCCCAGGAAAGATTCCACCATGTGATAACAAAATATGGCGCCCCAATGGTAGGTCTGGATTAGCAGTGCGCATGGCATGTAAATGTCGGGAGGCCCTTTTGAAAAAGGGCAGTTTGGTTTTACCGACATAAAACATGCCGCATTGACAGGTCAGTAGGTACACCACACCGAGGGTTTTGCAATTAGCAAAGTGTCTCGGTCTAAATAGGCGTCCATTGGGTAGAGTAATTCTCTGGTCGATATCAATGTACCGGCAAATGGAGCATCCTCCACATGTGTAGGTACCCTTTCTTTTGCAGGGATCACTTCTGAAGCTCCCTTTAAACTCGCTGGTAACCAGCTGGTCTCCAAGAGAGCAGGCCCGACGATATGTGATCGCGGGCTCTTTGGAGACGAAAGGTCCTACGTTGGGATCGATCAACAGAAGGTGCCAAAATCTTTTAAAGATCTCTCTCATTTTTTGGTGTTGGGAGTGATATTTAGTAATTATTCTAATACCGTCATTCGTATTGGTAGATTTTTTAGGTTGACTTAGCAATAACTGCCTAGAATGTCCATTGGCCCGTTGAAACGATTTTTTGAGGCATTTGTTGGAGTAGCCTCTTAGTCGAAGTCTTTCCTTCAGGGCTGCTGCCTCCAGTAGAAATACTTCCTGGGAGGAGCAGTTGCGTTTCAAACTGATTTAATTAGTGGAGCGGGGTGGGCGCTAGTGGCATGTAGGACTGTATTGCCTGCTGTTGGTTTCCTGAATAGGCCTGTAGATAGGGATCCATCTGGATTCTTTGACAGTGTTACATCAAGGAAGGTGATCTGTGTGTTGCTAAGTGTCATCGTGAACTTCAAGTTGAATTTGTTGGAGTTCATGATAGACATAAAAGAATTGAGGTCATCAATCGACCCCTCCCAAATCATAAGGACATCATCTATATAACGAAGCCATGTTGTAACTTGATGAATAAAAGGTTGAACAGGAGTACTAGTAAGAAAGGCCCTTTCCCACTCCCCCAGGTACAGGTTGGCGTACGATGGGGCACAAGAAGTCCCCATCGCAACCCCCTGTACCTGGAGAAAGTGGGAGCCATCAAAGGAAAAGACCCCGTGGTAAAGTATAAATTCGAGGGCCATAATAATAAATTCACCAAGCCTTCGATCGGTATAGAAAAGGGGGAAGATGGCATCTCTGATTACAGTTAAGCCTAAACAGTGTGGAATGGAGCTATAAAGAGCTTCCACATCAATGGCCACCAATAATGCTCCCGGGGAGATCGTGAGACATTCAATCTTCTGCAAAAGATGGATAGTGTCCTTAATGTATGACGACAGGTGTGCTACAAAGGGTTTAAGGTGTGAGTCAACAAAAACACTGAGATTCTCCGTTAAAGCACCATTGCCCGACACTATAGGTCGCCCAGGGGGGTCTAACAGATCTTTGTGGACCTTGGGTAGACAATAGAAGGTAGGTGTTTTGGGGTATTTGGTGCGAATGAACTCCCAGGTGTCATGGTTTACTACACCCTGGGAGAATGCTCCATCTACTAGAGCATAGAACTCTATCTCAAATTTACTAATAGTAGATTTAGAGATCGGTATATACCTAAACATAAACTAAAATTTCAGCCACAACTGCCAGGAAAATTGTTTGGAAATGTAAAGAAAAACCCCAAATTAACTTCAGGTGAAATACAGGACTCTCTAAAAACATGTGGTGTGTTTCAAGATGCACAATATGAAGGCACTTGAAGAAAGATGGGCTGCATGGTCGAGTTGCCAGAAGAAAGCTGTTACTACACAAATGCCACAAAGTATCCCGCTTACAATACACCAAACAGCACAGAGACTAGGGATGAGCTTTGCGTTCGTTCTGAACGTATGTTCGACTCGAACATCGTCTGTTCGTACGTTCGTCGAAATTCAAACAAAACGGGTCGTTCGCGCAAATTCGAGTGACGCGTCACGGCCCATAATTCACTGCGGCATTGCGCACTGATGATTGGCCAAGCACTATGACCCGCATGCTTGGCCAATTACAGCGCGCAAAAAACGGAGAGCCATAATTGGTCAAAGCCAGGGTGGCTTTGGCTAATTATGGCTCAGGGGGTTTAGTAAGGCGGCCTCATGTAGTGTGTTGCGGCATTGTTAAAGAGATCAGTCCTATAGAGAGAGAGAGAGAGAGAGAGACAGTGTCTTTATTACTAGATAGATAGATAGAGCAGGCAGGCTAGTCAGTTTAGGTAAATTTACAGTGTGTAGAGGATATATATACATCTCAGGAGTTGTACATATATTTATACACTGTATAGCTTAGCTAGATCAGTTCTTCCTAATTTACTGGCAGGCAGGTGATTGTGCTATTTAAAGACGTTATCACAGGTATAGACACCCAGCAGGTACAATATTTAAAGACATTTTTCATTCTTTTTTTTTTTATTTAAGCATCATCAAAATCACTGCTCCTGGAGCAGTGATTTTAATGTTGCTTAAATTAAAAAAAGAGAAAGAAAAATTCCTTTAAATATTGTACCTGCTGGGTGTCTATAGTTTGCCTGTGATAACGTCTTTGAGAACCCGGGTCTTGCCCGAGGGAACATGTATCAATGGAAAAAAAGTTTTAAAAACAGTCGTTTTTTCAGGAGTCCTGCTCCTGAAAAAATTACCGTTTTTAAAACTTTTTTCCATTGATACATGTTCTCTGGGGCAAGACCTGGGTTCTCAAAGATGTTTTACGACAATGACTTGCATATTAGGCTTTAAAATGAGCACTTTTGAATTTGAACGTTCGAGTGCCATAGACTTCAATGGGGTTCTAAATGTTCGCGCAAACGTTCGGTCCGTTCGACGGTTCTGGTGCGAACCAAACGCGGGGGTCTTCGGCTCATCCCTAACAGAGACAAGCCTCCTTTGGAGAGGAGTCAACAAGGCCTATGATGAAATGTAAACCATTCCTACTGTGAAACACAGAGGTGGATTGCTGATGTTTTGGGGATGTGTGGGCTACAAAGGCACAGGAAATTTGGTCAAAATTGATGGCAAGATAAATGCAGTATGTTATCAAAAAAATACTAGAGAACATTTACATTCATCAGCCAGGAAGCTGCGCATGGGACGTACTTGGATATTCCAACAATGATCCAAAACACAAGGCCAAGTCGACCTGTCATGAAAGGAATAGAGTTGGGACTTTGTATGAGGCATGTGATAGACACTACCACAGGCCTCCATCCCTGTAAATGTAAAAAAAGGGTTGGAGAGTTGGGACTTTTAATGAAATGCATTTTTAGCAGTATGCGATTAAGTATATATATGGAATATAAAAAATGTTTCCATAATGGCCAGGCTCAAAGTTGCCAACCAAAAAAGCACTAAAACAAATTAATCTGTCTAACTGTATGTAATTAAAAACAGAGGTTTAGTTGCATGTATTTGCAAATACCTGGTAAGCTGCAGGCCAAACGTCAAGGCACTCCATGTTCTGCAGTCCTAGTTATGATTTTTAAAGCCTCCTAAAGAGGAGCACAGGCGTGCTAATCAATAGATAGGGGGCGGGTGATAACCTTAACCCGCCCCTTCCTATAGTTGGTTTGGCAAAAAAGAGCACTGGAAAAACAAAAGCAATGCAGGAGTGGAACCAAAATATGCCTACCAAACCAAAATATCACCAGACTAGGTGCGGACCACATCAAACTGGGTCAGCTAGTCAAAAAATTACAATGCATAAGTTAACTTTTGGTGGTAGATCTGTGGAGGCACTCTATTCCACTCCTGAAAAACGCATCTCCATCCCTGAATAGTATTGAAAGGAATAGGGTTGGGACAATGTTTTTAACCACTTCAGCCCCGGACCATATTGCTGTCCAAAGACCAGAGCACTTTTTGAGATTCGGCGCTGCGTCGCTTTAACTGACAATTGCGCGGTCGTGCGACGTGGCTCCCAAACAAAATTGGCGTCCTTTTTTTCCCACAAATAGAGCTTTCTTTTGGTGGTATTTGATCATCTCTGCGGTTTTTATTTTTTGCGCTATAAACAAAAACAGAGCGACTATTTTGAAAAAAATGCAATATTTTTTACTTTTTTCTATAATAAATATCCCCAAAAATATATATAAAAAAATATTTTTTCCTCAGTTTAGGCCGATACGTATTCTTCTACATATTTTTCGTAAAAAAAATCGCAATTAGCGTTTATTGATTGGTTTGCGCAAAAGTTATAGCGTTTACAAAATAGGGGGTAGTTTTATGGCATTTTTATTATTATTTTTTTTTTTACTAGTAATGGCGGCGATCAGCGTTTTTTTTCGGTACTGCGATATTATGGCGGACACTTCGGACACTTTTGACACATTTTTGGGACCATTGGCATTTTTTTAGCGATCAATGCTATAAAAATGCATTGGATTACTATAAAAATGCCATTGGCAGTGAAGGGGTTAACACTAGGGGGCGGGGAAGGGGTTAAGTGTGTTCCTATTTGTGTTCTAACTGTATGGGGGGGGTGGCCTCACTAGGGGGAATCACTGATCTTCTGTTCATACATTGTATGAACAGAAAATCAGCGTTTCCCCCGCTGACAGGAACGAGCGCTGTGTGTTTTCACACACAGCTCCCGTTCCCCGCTCTGTAACGAGCGATCGCGTGTGCCCGGCGGCGATCGCGCCCGCCGGGCACACGCACGGGACTCGGGGGCGAGCGGGGGGCGCGCGCGCGGGCCGCCGGCGGCATGCACGCGCCCCCTAGTGGCCGCGAAAAGCGCGACGTAGAGCTACGGGCTCTCGCGCAGGAGTGCCGACCTGCCGCCGTATAACTGCGGCGGCTGGTCGACAAGTGGTTAATTACATACAGTTAGACAGATTCATTTGGTTTAGTGTTTTTTTGGTTGGCAACTTTGAGCCTGGCCATTATGGAAAAAAAAATTATATTCCATATATATACTTAATCGCATACTGCTAAAAACGCATCTCATTCAAAGTCCCAACTCTCCCCCCTTTTTTTAAGTTGACCTGTCATTGGTTACAGCAGAATAAAGTGAAGGTTCTGGAGTAGCCATCTCAGTCTCCTGACCTCAATATCATTGAGTCACTCTGGGGAGATCTCAAACGTGCAGTTTATAAAAGACAGTCCCAACATTTTCAGGAACTGGAGGCTATTGCCAAGAGGAATGGGCAGTTTTACCATCTGAGAAGATAAAGAGCCTCATCCACATATACCACAAACGACTTCAAGCTGTCATTGATGCTAAAGGGGGCAATACACGGTATTAAATACTGGGGTATGTAAATTTTGATGATCAGAGTCATATGGGTAGTTTCTGTTGTCATTATGATTTAAAAAAAGAGTGATTACAATTGATTGATAATAAATGGCTTCAGCCAAACACTAATCATGAGTTTCACCCAGGAAGAGGAACAGAGATATCTGTGCTGGCCATGCGAGAAAGATTACTATCAATCCGTGATGCAGGGGGGTCGGCAGCTTTGATTCTGCTAGACCTCTCCGCAGCATTCGACACTGTCGACTATGGGATTCTGTTGGACAGACTGAAAAATCTTTTTGGTCTTGACGGGGTGGTTCTGAGCTGGATAAGCTCCTTTCTCCATGAGAGAACTCATTATGTTAAGATAGGAACACATCGGTCCACCACAAGACCTCTTACTTGTGGTGTCCCACAGGGGAGTGCTCTATCGCCGCTCCTCTTTAATTGCTATGTCCGACCTCTTGCTGATATCATCCAGAACAACAACTTGGAGTGTCAGCTTTATGCTGATGACACTCAAATTCTGGTTGATTCAGCAAGAGGACCTCAGCAGCCAGCTCAGCTGGCGAAATGCCTGGTAGAAATACAGGACTGGATGGCGGGTAATAGGCTTGGATTGAACACAGCCAAAACCGAAGTTCTACTAATTGGTCTTGATGGCGCAGCACTGCTGGCGGCATGGCCTCCATCTCTCGGGCCCACACCCATTCCAGCTAAGCAGGTAAAAAACCTAGGGGTCCTCATTGACGACACCCTCTCGTTCGTGCCCCACTTTAGAAACATCCTGCGGAATGCCAATCATCATCTGAGGCTCCTCAGAAAAGTGAAACACCTATTCACGCAAAGTAATAGATCTATACTTGCCCAAGCTTTTATCCACTCCAGATTAGATGGGGCTAACATATTTCTACTGGGTGCCCCGCAGAAATGGGTCCACAAGCTCCAGGTGGTGCAGAACCACGCTGCTCGCTTTGTTCTGGGTCTAGCGAGACAAGATCATATTAGCCTGGCTAGGAGATCACTCCATTGGCTCCCTATTGAGCAGAGAGTGATCTTTAAAACGCTCTGTATCTTTTTCCGAGCATATTTACACAATCTAGCGATGTACCTACGCGGCCATTAAGGTCCACAACCCAACACCTAGCTGTAGTTGTTCCATCCAAACTTTCTTCCATGGGAGGCAAACGACTTCAGAGTCGGGGTGCTATGCTGTGGAATGCGCTTTCCGTGGAACTTAAGATGACACCAAACTTGCTCCTCTTCAGGAAAAAACTGAAGACAGAGCTATTTGTCCAGGCTTATGGATAGATTGAGAGTTTTTTTTTTTTTTCCCCCATACACTCCACTCCTTCATTGATGGGGTTAGTCATGCCATTTTAGTGATTATGCCCCTGGAATGGCCCTGACTACTCAGATACCAATGATGTTATGTACTCTTTCTATAGATTTCCTTGTTTCTTTTTCCTTATCATATTCTTTGAAGCTCCTAGGCCTTTTTCCTTTGTTTACCTAAGAACTGGATATTTTTCTTTTTAGTCTCTGTCATCCTTTTTCTTTTTCTTTTTTATTACTGTGGATTGATTCTAGGTAACACCTAACCAGCGGCGCTTAGACGCTCACCCCCCAGTGGGTATTTGGCGCCTAACCAAGCTTAAAATCAAATCAAATCAAAGCGAGAAATGGCAAATAAATCATAAATTCTGCCAGAGTGCCAGGGTATGTAAACGTATGAACACAAACTGTATGTATGTATATAAATATATATATATACCTACATGTTTAGGAGATATTTGCAATATCCAAGTATGCCGATGTCTTCTGCGCATGCGCCAATGTATTTGGCACATGTGAACTTTAGAAAGGCAGCTCCCATGCGCATACGCAGGAGTGATGTCACGCGACTCCGGCCAATCACAGAGCCGGAGTCTGTGGCCCCCGGAAGGAAGAGGGGTGAAGAATGGACACTTCCTGCAGAGTGGACAGCGGGGACATTGCAGGCTTTGGTTTCAGGTAAGTGACACATAATGGGCTACAATGCGATGCATAGTAGCCCATTATGCTTTACCTTGGCAGGGAAATAAAGAGGAAGTAAACCCACCAGGGTTTACTTCCTCTTTAAGAGCTGGTTCACACCACAATTTCTGTTCTGGATGCGTTTCTGCATGTGTATTTTTAATGCATTCCAATTCATTTTTTATGCTTTTTTCCTTTTGTTTCTTCATCTCAATTGATAACATTTGCATTCAGATGTGTTTTTGAATGCATTTTTGTGAATTTTATGTTTTGCTGCATTCCAGATATTCAGCATGTTCTATGCCTGTTGACTGCACTTGGTGTGAACTAGGGCTATTGAAATACATTGAAAACACTGTGGGCCAGATTCTCATATGAGATACGACGACATATCTCCATGTATGCCGTCGTATCTCTTTTTTTTTTGCTGGGTATCTATGCGACTGATTCTTTGAATCAGTTACGCATAGATTTTGCTTAGATCCGACTTGTGTAAGTCACATACACCGTTGGAATTAAGTTGCAATGTTACGCTGGCCGCTAGGTGGCGTTCCCGTAGATTTCTGCGTTGAATATTCAAATGAGCCTGATTCGCTGATTCCCGAACGTATTTGTGCGCCGTCGTCGTAGTTTACGTCGTTTGCGTAAGTGTAAGGTTACCCCTGCTATACGAGGGGTAACCTTGCGTAGGTCCGGCGTACACCATGTTAAGTATGAAAGTCGGGACAGCGTCATGTTTTTCCGGCGTTTACGTCATTTACGTAACTCGTCGCAAATAGGGCTGTGCGTTAATTACGTAGACGTCGAAACCAATGTATTTGCAGCGTACTATGGAGCATGCGCACTGGGCTACGTTTAGGGCCGGCGCATGCGCAGTTCGATCGGCGCAGGGGCGAGCTTAATTTAAATACAAGCCGCGGGGATACGCCGGGCCATTTACACTACGCCGCCGCAAAGTAAGTGCTTGGAGAATACGGCACTTGCTCCTGTAAGTTGCGGCGGCGCAGTGTAAATAGCATACGCTATGCTATACCGCCAGATATGAGATTCTGGCCCTGTGTATGCGTTTTTGATCCAGATTAAAAATGCACTGAACTGCATCTGGTGTGAACCAGCCCCAAGGTAAAAAAAAACTTAAAGTGGTTGTAAACCCTTACATATTCCCAGTAAAGTAACTGGCCTCAGGAGATACGCACTGTGCAGGGATGAAACAAATCCTCCTACATAAGTTTTACTTGTTTATCTGCAGTTTTGTCTTCTCTTCAAAGTCCAGAATTAATAAACCTTGTCTGAGCTGTCAGAAAAAAGGTGGCAGATAATTAAAGTTACACTTGGCAGAGCTCAGTGAGGAGAGGTCTGAGAGCTGATTGGAGGGAAGGGACACACACCCCTTCACACAGCACACAGGAACTGAGCTGAGGCTGTTAATCAGCTAAAGCCCCTCCCCTGTTACTATTTTTCTCTTGTTGTCAGGAAAACTTATCCAAAATGATTCATTCTGATAGAATAGGAATGAGGCAGCAGAGAGAAATTGCACTTATTGCTCCTAATTGAGACAAGTACACAATAAAGAGGGATATGCTTTGTTCATATTTCAATCAACCATTAAAGTGAGAATATGTAGCCAAATATATGCAAAAGATGCAATCAGTTAAAATATTGCTTGTCCCCCTCCTTTTGTGTTGATAACTGATTTGTGGTCCCCTCTCTCATTTTTTGTACCCTTTTTGTATTCAAATATGACGAGTTACTGTATTTCTTCGATGTTATTGTAACCTTAAAGCGGATCTCCATCCTAAAGTGAAGATCCGCTGATCCGAACACTCCCCCCCTCCGGTGTCACAATTGACACCTTTCAGGGGGGAGGGGGGTGCAGATAGACATGTATCTGCACCCACTTCCGGCCCAGCATTCACGGGCAAAAGACGGGCATTGCATCACATCCCGTCTCCCGCCCGTTGTGTGCTGGGAACACTCGGCTCCCAGCACACAGCTGGAGCCAATCGCGGGCGCAGCGCAGCTCGCGCATGCGCCGTAGGGAACCGGGCAGTGAAGCCGCAGCGCTTCACTTCCTGGTTCCCTCACCGTGGATGGAGGGGGGAGCAGCAGGGTGATGAGCGATCGCTCATCCTCTGCTGCGGACGGCGCTGGACTCCAGGACAGGTAAGTGTCCTAATATTAAAAGTCAGCAGCTGCAGTATTTGTTGCTGCTGGCTTTTAATATTTTGTTATTTGTGAACCATCCGCTTTAAATAGTTGTGGAGTGATCCTGATCACACTTATCTGTAAGATTTTTAGGTACTGTCGTTTGTCGCCATTCCATGAGTGTGCGCAATTTCAAAGCATGGCATGTTGGGTATCTATTTACTTGGCATAACATCATCTTTCATATTATATACAAAATTGGGCCAACTTTACTGTTTAGTTTTTTTTTAATTCATGAAAGTGTATTTTTTCCTAAAAAATTGCATTTGAAAGACTGCTGGGCGAATACAGTGTGACATAAAATATTGCAACGATCGCCATTTAATTCTCTAGAGTCTCTGCTAATATATATATATAATATTTGGGGGTTCTAAGTAATTTTCTAGCAAAAAATATGGATTTTAACTTGCAAGCAACAAATGGCAGAAATAGGCTTAGTCATGAAAGGGTTGAGGCCTGGCTAGTAGGGATGAACCGAACACCCCCGGGTTCTGTTCGCACCAGAACCTGTGAACAGACCAAAAGTTTGTGTGAACTTTAGAACCCTGTTAAAGTCTATGGGACTCGAACGTTTGAAATCTAAAGTACTAATTTTAAAGGCTAATATGCAAGTTATTGTCCTAAAAAGTGTTTGGGGACCCGGGTCCTGCCCCAGGGAACATGTATCAATGCAAATTCAGGAGCAGTGATTTTAATTATGCTTAAAGTGAAACAATAAAATTGAAATATTCCTTTAAATTTCGTACCTAGGGGGGGGGGGGGGGGGGGGGTGGTGTATAGTATGCCTGTAAAGTAGCGCTTGTTTCCTGTGCTTAGAACTGTCCCTGCACAAAATGTAATTTCTGAAGGAAAAAAGTAATTTAAAATCACTCACCTTAGGGTCTGGTATGGATATTAACCACTTAAGGACCGCCTACTGCACATTTACGTCGGCAGAATGGCACGGCTGGGCACATCAACGTATATATACGTTGATTTTAGTACCCAGCCGTGGGTCGCGGGCACGCGCCCGCGACCCGGTCCGAAGCTCTAGGACCGGGACCGCGGGATTCGCGGACCCGATCGCCGCTGCAGTGCGGCGATCCGTCCCTGGAGCGGAAGAACGGGGAGAGCCGTGTGTACACACGGCTTCCCCGTGCTTCTCTGTGGCTGTAGCATCGATTGCGTCATCCCTGTAATAGGGGGATGCGATCGATGATGTCACACCTACAGCCACACCCCCCTACAGTTGTAAACACAACACATAGGCACACATCCCCTACAGCGCCACCTGTGGTTAACTCCCAAACTGCAACTGTCATTTCCACAGTAAACAATGCAAATTTAAATGCATTTTTTGCTGTGAAAATGACAATTGTCCCAAAAATGTGTCAAAATTGTCCGAAGTGTCCACCATATTGTCGCAGTCACCAAAAAAATCGCTGATCGCCGCTATTAGTAGTAAAAAAAAAAAAATTAATAAAAATGCAATAAAACTATCCCTTATTTTGTAAACGCTATCAATTTCGCGAAAACCAACCGATAAACGCTTATTGCGATTTTTTTTACCAAAAATAGGTAGAAGAATACGTATCGGCCTAAACTGAGGGAAAAAAATTGTTTTTTTATATATTTTTGGGGGATATTTATTATAGCAAAAAGTAAAAAATATTGCATTTTTTTTTAAATTGTCGCTCTATTTTTGTTTATAGCGCAAAAAATAAAAACCGCAGAGGTGATCAAATACCACCAAAAGAAAGCTCTATTTGTGGGGAAAAAAGGACGCCAATTTTGTTTGGGAGCCACATCGCACGATCGCGCAATTGTCAGTTAAAGCGACGCAGTGCCGAATCGCAAAAAGGGGCAAGGTCCTTTACCTGCATTTTGGTCCGGGTCTTAAGTGGTTAAGGGGAACCCTGCATCAAATAAAAAAAAAAATGATGTGGGGTTCCCCCCAAATATCCATTCCAGACCCTTCAGGTCTGGGATGGATTTTAAGGGGAACTCCACCCCAAATTTAAAAGAAAATGCCATGAATGACTTTTCTCTGTATTGCCGGGAGCCGACAATTCATTATAGCCGCGAGTGATTTTAAATGATTTTTTTTCCTTCAGAAATTACACTTTGTGCAGGGACAGTTCTAAGCATGGGAAACAAGCGCTACTTTACAGGCATACTATACACCCCCCCCTAGGTACGAAATTTAAAGGAATATTTCACTTTTATTGTTTCACTTAAAGGAATTATTAAAATCACTGCTGCCAAGAAAACTGCAGTTTTTAAAACTTTTTTTTGCATTGATACATGTCCCCTGGGGCAGGACCCAGGTCCCCAAACACTTTTTAATACAATAACTTGCATATTAGCCTTTAAAATTAGCACTTTAGATTTCAATTGTTCGAGTCCCATAGACTTTAACAGGGTTCTAAAGTTCACACAAACTTGCCGCGAACACCCCAAATAGTTTGCTGTTCTACTCGAACTTGAAGCTCATCCCTACTGGCTAGTAGCTCAGGACTTGAAATTTTGAGCCCTGGTATATACCATATGGGATTCCAAGTTTATCCAGATGTGATTACTTTAGGATGGTTGGCATTAGCCTCATGTATCCTTATGTACTTTATTGGGTTTGTCCATTTGAAAGTAAACCTCCCGCGCTTACCGGGTTGCAGTTAATAGGTGCTTCTGTCATGGGTTGTAAATTTTTTTGTGTCCATAACACCCCAGCACCTAGTTTTTGTTCGTCCTCATACATTCCTGTTATCCGCTTTCTGGTAATTATTTTTTGCCCATAATCTTGCTTGCTTTTCTTTTTTGTTCATGCAGTCCTTGGCATCCAGGTTTTTTCATTGTGCCTTCATGCTTCATTTGTGTTATAGTCGTTTTAATCATTACCACTATGTGCATTTGCAGTAAAGGTGTGGGATGTGTTGTCTGGGGTTATGCTGCTCCCCCGTATGTTAATAATTGTATGTGCAGGGCATGCATGCCTCCACGTGATCCCTGTCATACAAACTGTTATTATGTGGTGTGATTCATTATGGATTTAAAAGTGCACATACCGGTAATACCATCATAGAATGCCTGATGTTTGAAAATGCTTGGAGTAGTTTACAATTGTCTTTTGTAACGTGATCATGTCTGCTTGACAATTAAGATAACTTTGACATACGATGACAATTGTTATTCCACGTGGTGGTTATGAAATATTAACGTGACTTGTGAGAATAAATGAAAATGCCTTATGAGACTATTGAGATGCATTTATAATTGTGTTGTTTTCTGACACTTCTGACACTTATTTGAATATGAAACCAAGGAAGCTTAAAATGTGTTATAATATACATATATGATCAAAATGTCTTTATATAAGTGATGTCTACCAAGATACATTACTTGGTAGTTTCCATCCCCAAATTTTTTTCATTATTGTGCTCATTTGACCTAAAAAAGAAAAAAAAAGATTTTTACTCATCTGGAAATGCCTGTTGCTATGCGGTCCCACAAAATCTGCCTTCGGAATTACCTAGGATTCTAGACATCATATCCCTCTAATGATCCTGGGAAATGTGTGTCATCATTTCCCAGGATGCAGTGCGCTACCCAATTATTACTCCCCATCCAAGACTTCCAGGAAGTAAGTGCTTGTGGGCTTTACAATGCCAACGGTGTGGGCATAGTTTTATAAACTATCTTTTTTGAATAACTATGCGGAGCAGCGGCGGATTGTAAAATAGTAAGTGACCGGATTTATAGTATAAAAACGCATGATGAAAGGACATACATTTAAAAAATGCTAATTGTGGTTGGAACCCTGTTTTAAATACTTTTCTCTGATACAATATCTGAAAAAAAGTTCCTCTTTATAGGGCTAACACATTCCTTAACACTAAATTTACTTTCATTGTTCTCTTTTGACTACGACTTGGTAACTAAATCTCAGGAATTAGCATTCTTACTGTTTTAATATAAGGCATAAGGCAGTTTGGAATAAATGTGTTCAACACTATTCTCATATGTCAGGGTTCTGTGCTGGGACCAATCCTGTTTAATTTGTTCATAAATTACCTGGATGAATGTAATGGGGTAAACAGTTCAATCTCTGTATTTGCGGACGATACAAAGCTATGCAGGGCAATAACATCTCTACGGGATGTGGAAACCTTGCAAAAAGATCTGAACAAATTAATGGGGTGGGCAAAAAGAAATGAGGAAGGACATCTGGTTACAAAGGATGGGGACATGGTGAAGGTATTGAATTTATTCTTCTCCTCAATCGTCAGGAGGAAATCGTGGGGGGGGGGGGGGGGGGGGGGCTTCAATAACCAAAACTGCAGTGTCTATCCTCATAACACATCACAGGAAGCACCTCCATGGTTAACAGAGGACAGAATTAAAATTAGACTTGGGAAACTTAACATTAATAAATCACCAGGTGGCTTGCACCCGAGGGTACTCAGGGAACTCAGTCAAGTAATTTCCAGACTATTAATCCTTTACTGACAATCAACTGACTGGAATGGTACCAGCTGATTGGAGAAAAGCCAATGTAGCACCAATATTTATAAAGGGCCCAAAATACATCTCTGGTAATTACAGACCAGTTAGCCTAACATCAATAGTATGTAAGCTCTTGGAGGGGATGATAAGGGACTATATACAATATTTTAGTAATGAGAACGGTATTATTAGCAGTAATCAGCATGGATTTATGAAGAATCATTCTTGCCAAACCAATCTATTAACCTTCTATGAGGAGGTGAGTTGCCATCTAGATAAAGGAAGGCCCGTAGACATAGTGTATCTGGATTTTGCAAAAGCATTTGACAAAGTTCCCCATAAACGTTTACTTTACAAAATAAGGTCCATTGGCATTGACCATAGGGTGAGTACATGGATTGAAAACTGGCTACAAGGGCGAGTTCAGAGGGTGGTGATAAATGGGGAGTACTCTAAATGGTCAGGTAGTGGGGCCCCCCCAGGGTTCTGTGCTGCGACCAATCCTCTTTAATTTGTTCATAAACAATCTGGAGGATGGGGTAAGCAGTGCAATCTCTGTATTTGCGGACGATACTAAGCTAAGCAGGAAAATAACTTCGCAGGATGTGGAAATCTTGCAAAAAGATCTGAACAAATTAATGAGGTAGGCAAATACATGGCAAATGAGGTCCAATGTAGAAACATTTTAAATAATGCATTTGGGTGTCAAAAATACAAATGCAATCTATACACTGGGGGGAGAACCTCTGGTAGGATCTAGGATGGAAAAGGACCTTGGATCCTAGTAGATGACAGGTTCAGCAAATGGTATGCAATGCCAAGCTGCTGCTAACAAAGCAAACAGAATATTGGCATGCATTAAAAAGGGGATCAACTCCAGAGATAAAACAACAATTCTCCTGACTCTGACAAGACTCTGCTCCGTCCGCACCTAGGGTATGCTGTCCAGTTCTGGGCACCAGTTCTCTGGAAGGATGTACTGGAAATGGAGAGAGTACAAAGAAGGGCAACAAAGCTAACAAAGGGTCTGGAGCATATTATTTATGAGGAAAGGTTGCAAGCACTGAATGTATTCTCTCTGGAGAAGATACTCTTGAGAGGGGGTATGATTTAAATCTACAAATACCATACTGGTGACCCCAGTCACTTTTTTTGTGGAAGGGAGTTTTTATTTTATTTTAAATATTTAATAGTTATTAATAGTATTTAACAAGACATGTGGACACTCATTAAAATTAGAAGAAAAGAGGTTTAACCTTAAACTACATAGAGGGGTCTTTACTGTAAGAGTGGCAAGGATGAGGAATTCTCTTCCACAGGCAGTGGTCTCAGCCGGGAACAACAATAGTTTTCAAGAAACTATTAGATAAGCACCTGAACGACCACAACATACAGGGATATAAAATGTAATACTGACATATAATCACACACATAGGTTGGACTTGATGGACTTGTGTATTTTTTCAACATCACCCACTCAGTAACTATGTAACTACTGTATGTCTTGTTCCGTATCCATCAATAGTCATGTATTTTAATTTGTGAACTCAATAAAACTTTATGAAACAAAAACAAAAAAAAATAATATCTTTATATATTTTCAAGGAGGTGGAGGAGGAGGAGATGAAAGCTGAAACAGAGCTACACATGCTATACCTTCTACCAGAATGACTAACCAGGTAAGGGGAAGATTCTAAAGCTTTATTTTAGGGCTGTGCAAATTACCTTTTAATTAATCGATTAATCTTTAATTTTTTGGATCGATCAAAATATTTTTGATCGATTAAAATTCTTTTGATTGGTACTCACCTCTCCGCCGGCTTCTGGGCCTTCAGGGAGTTCCATCGGAGATCCGGTAACGTCACGGACACCGGCGGGGCTTGCTGTGTCCATCTGAAAGGCTCCTCTGCTGTGCCTTCATATCTGCATGCCGGCGGGACCTTACAATCTGCCACACGCAAGGGCTGTTACACTTCCCTCTATCACTTCCCTCTATCAACCTGGGATACAGCTATCCACTGGGAGTTGTGATAGTTCCCTTCATGGGACATCTACATGCCGACGGACTGATGTTAACCTCTCCTCATCTGGATTCAGCAGTGGTATCGTTGTACACATTTTTATACCAGTATCATACTTAGCTACATATTTTTATGACTGCTTTTGCTACCGTTTGGTATTACTCACACAATTTTTCCAGTTTATGTAGCTACATCGATTTTATCTCCAGTGCAATATTTATTTTGTTACCTACTTGAAGACTATAAAAGTTTTAATGCTATTCCCATCAAGTGCTGCCTTTGTGTGTTTTTTGTATCCTGCTATCCATTTTTCCAGTGGTTGGTAGCTGCACTGGGAATGGCCTGCAAGGAGATCAGCTAAAAGTAGTTGGATCTGTATGTGTGTTATAATTAATCAAAACGATTAATCGAACACAAAAATTTTGATCAGTAAAAGCCCTACTTTATTTGCAGTTCTTCATTACAATATATGTGTGATGTCACTTGCAGAACTGCACATAAAGCTCAGGACCTTGTCCTGTTACTCCAACATGGACTGCCCATGGCTCTTCCTGCCTACCCTTTATTCCATGTTACGAGAAATTGGCAAAGTACTGCAGAGATGTGGACGCCATATGCTGAGATTTTACATGCATTGTGGTAGTGAATGAGGAAGTACTATATACAGTAACAGTAAAACCTTGGTTTGCGAGCAAATTTGTTCCAGAAACATGCTCCTAATCCAAAGCACTTGTATATCAAAGCATTTTTTTTACGGGTTAAAAAGAGAAGAGAGGCACCTCTAAATGTAGCAATAAGTTGCTAAATGTTGTACCTTCATTGAATGTAACCATATTTCTACACAAATCCCGCCTACATACGATTGGTCAAACCGATGAGAATGGTCTGATGGACCGTTTTCATCATACCAAACTGATCGTGTGTGGGCGCCATTGGTTATTTATCCATCAGTTAAAAAAATTCAAACTTGTTTTAAAATTAACCGATGGATACCTAACCGATAGGAAAAAAACGATCGTCTGTAGGCACGTATATCGGTTAAAAATCCATGCATGCTCATAATCAAGTCGAAGCATGCTTGGAAGCAATGAACTTTATTTTTTTCAGCACGTCGTTGTGTTTTACGTCACCACGTTCTGACACGATCGTTTTTTTAACTGATGGTGTGTAGGCACGACTGACCATCAGTCAGCTTCATCGGTTAACTGATGGAAAAAGCCATCAGACCGTTCTCACCGGATTGACCGATCGTGTGTACAGGGCATTAGAGGCTCCTCTCCTCTTTTTTATACTCAATTGTGACATGACACTACTCTTATATCAAGACATCGCTTGTATATCAAGGCAAAATGTATTAAAACAATTTGCTTGTCTTGCAAAACACTCTCAAACCAAGGTTTTACTGTACTAGTGGAGAAATAAAAATGAACGTTAACAATTTCTGTTCCCTAACAGTTGGTTTACCTTGTTTGTCCGAGGATGCAGCATTCATGATCCACAATGACTGATCTTTCATTATGTTTTGATCTAGGTGAGAATTCTGTCAATACATGACTATCCTTAATCATTAATTTAACTGAATACTGGAATGGTGGTTGAGTTGGTTGGGGAACTGGATATCATAATGATCCCCTGACTATAGTTACATCTATGCTTGTGACAGATTTTCTATTAACACTGCCAGAGAATAATCTGGTGGACTGTGACCTTGCATGAACTGCTAACTCAAATAAATTACAGAAAATTTCATTACATTCTAATATGTGACCATGAAGCAAATACATTTGTAATGAGGTTTTAAATGTTGCCTCTTCGGTGACCCCTCATAATCTGATTTACTGGTGGCCCACCAGGCTTCAATTCAAATTTCTGAGGCATTGTTTGTTAAAAAAAAAAAATATATATATGTTTTATTGGTTAATTTGTATTAAGTATCAGTAAACATCTATAGTTAACACCAGATAAAACTTTATGAGAAAACTTTATTAATCCTAGTCGCACTCAACAAAGACAACACAAGATCACAACAATTACCAGAATAAGTGACAAAAAATTACCAATAACAGCCATTAGCACCAAATAAATCTAATTAAACTATACTCTAATACACCATTCATATAATTAAAATACAACATAGAATAAATAACACAGATTTAAAAATTCAGAAAATCAAAATACCAAAATGCAATTAATATACCACTTTCTCTAGAATTAAACATATATTATTTGCATTTACAGTATACATTACACCATACTATACATTGTAATTTTCAGTTGGTTCCTCACTCTTATATATTTCCTTCCAGAAATAATATAACTCAAGAAGGAATATAGATTTATGGTCAAACTAAGCAATGTGTGATGCTATATGGAGCAACCACATACATAATACAGTGCTTTCAACATGAGCTACCAACACATGAAATGAGGTAGCCAGGGGCGGACTGACAACTCATGGGGCCCCCGGGCAATAGAAGATTATGGGGCCCCCAGGCTTACAGATGGCCACCAAGCCAGGTGGCAGTACAGAGACGGGGCAGCTAAAATCTCAGGATTTTCACATCAAAAGCATGTAGATTTTGGACATATCAGGGACAGATGTAAAAAAAACACAGATTTTTACTTACTGCCCCTGGTTTTAATGAGCCTGGCAACCCTGATGGGGCCCCCTAGTGGCATGGGGCCCTTGGGCAGTGCCCGAGTTCCTCAATGGTCAGTCCGCCCCTGGAGGTAGCCTAAACAGTGCTTGAAAATGTAAATGAAAATTCCAAAGTCTATATCTTAAAGTTGAATGTAAATCCCTGTAAGATGGGTACAAAAGACAGATGAACTCCAATAGACGTACACGTTGTCTGTAGAAATCTATGACGATCACATTAACATCAAGGTATAGAGTAAGTGTGGACACGCTTACCAGATTGGTTGGACTCTAATACTATGCAGTAGAGAGTCATTCAGACATAGTGGTACTTGGAAACCGAGACCACTGTAACCGGAAAAGAGCCAGGTAGGTCGACTGGAACTTCAGCTGGACGTAGACAACGGAAGCCAGGTATGTTGGAATAGCTTGCTGCATCAACACCGTCAATTCCAGGTGTGGTTCTTAGAAGATCATTCCATGACTGTAGACAAGAATGTGGCTAGGGCTCCAATAAGCCGTATGGTGAAAGAATAGAGAAAAAAGCTCCAATAGCGTAGGTCAATAAAACCAAAATGGTTTATTAATAAAAGTCATAAAATGACAAAATAAAAAGTGATCACGTACTCATTAGCAATATGGGGTGCTTAGTAGCGTTACCCGACGCGTTTCGGCTGCATTTCATTTAGTTTGTTTTGACCATGGAATGGGTTGTAAAGCTTTGTGTTTTTTCATATTATCCTTAGGATGCATTAAGGTGAAAAAACACCTTGCAGTGTCCGACCCCTGAGCCCCGAACTTTAGAGGGCGCGATCCCACGTCGTTCTCCCCATGACTGATCGTCTCTTCAATATAAGGAAAGAAAAATGGACAGCCGCACTCCAATGGATGAAAAGACTTAAAAATAGTGCCTGTTTATTCCAGTCAAAAAACAAAAACAGCAAAAACAGCAAACAGTGGGGTAACAAAAGCTGACGCGTTTCACATCGACAACCGATGCTTAGTCATAGCTCAATCACTGATCGTCTCTTCATTGGATAGATTGAAAGCAGCGCAGCCATTGGCTCCTGCTGCTGTCAATCAAATCCAATGACGTAGCTGCCGGGAGGCGGGGCTAAGTCATACAATCGGCGGCTATGGACGGCGATTGTATGACACAGGAGCGCACCCGCAAGGTAACCCCCTCGGGAGAGTGCTTCCCAGAGGGGGTTAGCTCTTGCGGGGAGGAGCCGCTAGAGCTCCCGTGGGACCCCAGAAGAGGACTATCGGGGCCACTCTGTGCAAAACGAACTGCATAGTGGAGGTAAGTATGACATGTTTGTTATTTGTTTTTTAAAGTGAACCTTTTGTGTCACTTGAAGCTTTTACAACATAGCTATAACTTGATATTAATGAAGTAAGCCATAAATACTTGAGCATTGGAAATAAAACTTTAAAAACACGTTAGAAAATAAATAAACAGGTAAATTTGTTGCTATAGACAACATCTCCAATTTAGTTTTACAAGTGATATTACTGCATACATTTTAAAATTGGATTGTATCCTCTAAAGTCTTTACCCTTTCAAGAACTATCCTTGATTTAATGTGTTTAGTCACTGTAACATCTAAGAAAACCAAGCACTCAAGGTCTTATCAGTGGCAGATGACTTCCAGGAATGACTGTACCTACATGTGACATTACAATACACAGATATGAAAATATCAGCTGTGTCACGCTTTCACATCGTCATCAACCATAATGTACACAGACACACCAGCCAGAGAAAATGCAATAAGGTAGTTTATACACACAAGTGACAAATAACTAGCAGGAATGAAAAGGTTTTTTTTTGTCTTCAAGAGAACTGGTGATAAAATTTTAAACTGCATTAAATTATTTCTAGATAAATATTGATGTTAGTAATATAAAGATTGTTTACCCCATTCCCCCAAATTTAATCAACTGCAATTATTTTTCCCTATTTTGATCTACTTTAGGTTTAACCAAAAGTGGCGTCTTCTACAGTTTAACCACTTCAATTACCGGGCTTTAAAACCCACCTCCATACCAGGCCTATTTTGGCACTTCTCTCTTATATGTACAAATCATCATGGTGTGGACTATGGCCAGGCGAAAATTCCACCGGCCGGAGCGCTGGTCCCCGGTCCAGCCTCTCTGGGGGAACCCTAATTTGCCTCACATTAGATGTATACCAGACCCACAGGTCTGGGCGAGGTTTGGTATCAAGACGCTGAGAGACATTATGCCGGCTGGCATACTGTTGTCATTGCCTCAGCTGAGTGTGAAATACGGCCTGCCCGGTTGGATGTATTTCCGATACGCCCAGCTTCGCCATGCGGTTAGGGCGCAGTTCCCCGTCCCCCCATGTGTCCAGTTGGACCCGGTTGAGGAATTATTGTCGGGTGTGGACTTGCAGAAGCCTCTCTCTGCCTTGTACGGCACTCTGCTCCCTATTGACTCTGTTAAACTGGATAGACTGTGGGAGGCGTGGAGGGCGGATGTGCCGGGACTGGATAGGGAGGACTGGGAGGACTGCCTGGAGCGGGGCCCGAAGCTGGTTATATCTGCAGGGGATAAGCTGATACAGACTAAGTTTCTACATAGGGTCTATTTTACGCCAACACGACTGTCTAGAATTTACCCTGATAAGGACCCATGCTACCCAAGGTGTAGGACACAGCTGGGAACCTATATTCACATGTTTTGGTCCTGCCCGGCTCTGGCACCCTTCTGGTCAGGAGTGTTTGAACAGTTAAATGTCCGCCTGGAGCTTTCTGTCCCCATGTCTCCCGAACTGGCCCTGCTGGGTGTAATTGATGATGAGCAGCGGTCCCACCATAGCAAGCTGTTAATCTTTTACCTCCTCTTTTATGCCAAAAAAGAAATTTTATGCAGATGGACCGCTCCTGATCCCCCTAGGGTGTCTACTTGGGAAAATAAAATTAATGCTGCCCTTCCACTCTATAAACTGACATACATTAACCGTGGTTGCCCCTGGAAATTTGATAAGGTGTGGTCACCGTGGACGGCTATCTAACCTTGTTTTTGGCGGACTGGGACCCTGCTCTCCCTTCCTCCTTTTTTTTTTTTTCTCTCCCTTTCTCCAGCCGCCCTTCCCCTCCCCCTCCCCTCTTCTCCCTTGTCCTTCCCTTCCCCCTCTACTTCCCCCCCCCCCCATCTCTCTCTCTCTCTCTCTCTCATCCCTTTCCATTCCCCCCCCCCCTTTTTTTTTCCTTCCCCCCTCCTTGTAGCTCCTGACCACAGTCCGCATAGAATCCTTTATTGAATCTGAGACTATATTCCGGGAGGATGTTTTGGTGTTTTACTGCTTTGTACAATGCAACTGTGCTGTGTCTATCTGTCGAATTGGCTGTAACATGGGATCTTCCCTTTTGTCTTCTCGATTTTCCTTTTTTTGTACTGTATATTTTCCTTCAATAAAGCACTCCTGATTGTTAAAAAAAAACAAATCATCATTCTTTTGCTAGAAAATTACTCAGAACCCTCAAACATTATATATATTTTTTAGCAGACACCCTAGGGAATAAAATGGCGGTCATTGCATCTTTTTATCTTGCACGGTATTTGCGCAATCATTTTTCAAACGCCTTTTTTTTGTAAAAAAAATGGTTTCATGAATTAAAAAATAACAAAACAGTAAAGTTAGCCCAATTTTTGGGTAAAATATGAAAGATGATGTTACGCCGAGTAAATAGATACCTAACATGTCATGCTTTAAAATTGCGCACACTCATCATCACATCGCGCCCGGGCCTCCGACGGTAATAGAGATGACTGGTGACCATCTGGTCACCAGTCATCTCTATGCTGCACATCCGGCGGATGGTGATCATCTCTCCGGGCCCCCGATGGGATGGGAGAGCCCGGAGAAGCACCAGATGGCGACGGGAGGGGGAGAAGTCCCCTCCCCCGCCTGTAAGAAAGATCAAGCGGCAGAACCCCTGCTATTATCGTTCTTACGGTGGGCAGGATCGCCGTCGGAAAAAAAATGATATCTGAATGATGTCTCTAGGTGCAGGCATCATTCATATATCCCCGCACAAACTCCAGGACGTTATATGACGTCCACCCAGGATAACAGATCCCCTTTTTGGACATCATATGACGGCGTGCGGGTGTGGAGTGGTTAAAGTAGAACAAGTCCAGAGGCGTAACTAGAATTTTCAGGGCCCCGTTGCAGGAAACCATGAAGAGCCCCCACAAGGGTTTTTGCTAAGTCTACAAAAGATCTGGAGCCCCTAACAGCAAAGTAAAGAAAGTCATACACTTGGGCGGGCATCCACATGTATATAATATACATGTGTGGGTGTGTTTTTTATATATATATATATATATATATATATATATATATAGTTACATATCTGAGTGTGGATCCCCCCTTACATCAGGGTCCCCAGAGATCCCTCACTTACATCAGGGTCCCCACTCCCCAGAGACCCTTTCCTACTTACATCAGGGTCCCAAAAGAGCCCCTTCCTTACATCAGGATCCCCAGAGAGCTCCACTTACATCAGGGTCCCCAGAGAGCCCCTTCTTACATCAGGGTGCCCAGACAGCCCCCTTACATCAGGGTTCCCAGAGTTCCCCTACTTACATCAGGGTCCCCAGAGAGCCCCCCTACTTCCATTAGGGTCCCAAAAGAGCACCTTCCTTACATCAGGGTCCCCAGAGAGCCCCCCTTACATTAGGGTCCCCAGAGAGCTCCCCTTACATCAGGGTCCCCAGAGAGCCCCCCTTACATTAGGGTCCCCAGAGAGCTCCCCTTACATCGGGGTCCCCAAAGAGCCCCCCTTACATCAAGGTCCCCAGAGAGCCCCTCCCTACATCAGGGTGCCCAGGCAGTCCCCTTACATCAGGGTCCCCAGAGAGCCCCCCTTACATTAGGGTCCCCAGAAAGCTCTCCCTTCCAGAGGTCTCTGCTGTGCACCTCCAACCCCCGACACATCTCTGTAATTGGCAGCTGTATGGTGCCCATTGGGATCTCCCTGGGGCTAGTAGTTATCTTCCCGAGTGTATACAGTGGAGAGGGGAGGGGCCTCTGACCCGAGCAGGTATCAGCAAGAGTGTAAGAGCAGAGCGACTTACTTGTGCACTGAAGACTGAAGATGATACACGCTCGGATCAGAGGCCCCTCCCCTCTCCACACTACACTCAAGAAGAGAACTACTAGCCACTCCCACCTCCCCCACTGCATACTAAACTGAGAGACAGAGGTACAGGGGGAGATGCTGGGTCTTGGGGCCAGTGCTGCTGGGACAAGGCCATTTGGTGCCCAGGGTGAAGATGGCAAACTGCACCCCCCCCAGTGTGATGGGCACACTGGCGGCAATTGATGGGCACACTGGCAGCATACTGGCAACAATTGATGGGCACACTAGTGGCAATTGATGGGCACACAATTGATGGCGGTACAGTGGCTGCGTGTGTTGGCACAGTGGCTGCATGTGATGGCACAGTGGCTGCGTTTGGTGGCACAGTGGCTGCGTGTGATGGGCACAGTGGCGACAATTGATGGCACAGTGGCTGCGTTTCATGGGTACAGTGGCTGCATGTGATGGCACAGTGGCTGCGTTTGGTGGCACAGTGAGGCTGCAATTAATGTTTTTTTTTTAGTCAGAGAAGGCAAGCTCAAAATAACACAAAAACATTTTTTTAAACTGCCATTTTTTTAAATTAAAAAAAGGATGGTCATCTCAGTCCAACCCCCCCCCCCCCCAATACAGTAATTTAATTATTTTCTTACTTTTTACACAGACTGTGTCTGACTTCAGTAGTGTTCTTCTGTTGCAGTCCAGACAGTAGCACTGGGAACTGTAGGCAGGCGCAGGCTGAGGCTCCTCGTGACTTGTCCTTACTTCCTTGCAGCAAGCGCCAAAACAGCTCCCTGCGTGAGTCCTCCCTCTCTCACCTCGCCTCTGGCGTGACGTCACGCGGCGCACACCGGTGGAATCAACCAACTGAATTCTCCATGGGGGGGGGGGGGGCGCGAAGAAATGCACAGGAGGAAAGGGAGCCAGGAGCGCACTCTGCAGCCAGTCGGCACACAGTTTGTAAAGTGCTACTGCCGCTGCCCGCGCTATCTGTGACACTCAGTGACACATCCAACTGGTCAGGTGGCCGTGGCTGATTGCGCCTCCCTCCTGTACAAAATGGTAGCGCCCTGGGCACTCACCCCTCCCGCCCCTGCTTGGGGCCCTCCCTCAAACAGTGTCAGAAGGCCAGGGCCCAGTCACAAGTACGACTGCTGCGACCCCCCGTAGTTCCGCCAGTGAATAAGTCACAGCAAATTCACAATACAGAAATTGCCCAGTAATCAATAAATCTAACAATCTCATAAGATGTGCTCAGCACTTTTTTATTACTTATTTAGCATGGTGTGGCAACTCCTTTTTCTTCTTTTAGATGATTGCATTTTATGAAAAATTGCAAAATCCTACCACATTTTAATAAAACAGCGAGGATGAGAGGAAATCCTGCAGACGTCTGTAATATTTAAGGTACATGCCAGACCTATATGCTCTGAGGAAGTATATTGTGCTTGTGAAATGTGTCATTAACGTTTTATAAAAAAACAGAATGGGCTTTCTTGTTTGGTCATACAGGAAATACTATATACAGCATAGTATGTATTTTCTGTATTGGGCTGAAGTTTTTGGAAATTATGCTATGAAGTGCACCCCCTAAGGAGCGGGAGGTGTAAAGCGATCCCCCACCCTGAACAGCCAGGCACACAGCATCTTCACATCACACTTGAGTCAGAAGAACAGTCCAGTAATTAGTTTTTGTTTTATTGAGTGGAATAAACTTGGATAGAGATAGGGACATTAACCACTTACATATACTGTACATATACTGTGGGGTAGCGGCTCTCCTGCATGAAATCACATACAGGTACGTTATTTTGCTTTTCCAGGTCTGTGGCCCGATGTCGGCCGGGACCCACAGATCATTCCCAAGAGAGGCTGAATGGTGGTCTGCCTATGTAAACAAGGCAGATCGCCGTTCTGCAAGTAGGGGAGACAGAGATCCTTTGCTTCTGCTAATCAGGAACATGAATCTCTGTCTTCTCACAGCCAAAGCACCCCCCCTCAGTTAGAAAGCACTCCCTAGGAGCCCATTTAACCCTTTGATTGACCCTGATGTTAAACCCTTCTCTGCCAGTGTCATAAGTACAGTGACATTGCATTTTTGTTTGCACTGATCACTGTATTGGTATCACTGGTCCCCAAAAAAGTGTCAGATTTATCCACCACAATGTCACTGATCATTACTAGTAAGTAAATAAAATAAATAAAAATGTCATAAAAATAGACCACGTTTGCGCAAATCAATCAATATATGCTTATCGGGATTTTATTTACCAAAAACATGTAGCAGAATACATATTGGCCTAAATTGATGAAGACATTTTTTTTTTTTTTTTATTGGGTGTATTTTATAGCAGAAAGTAAAAAATATTTTTGTGTCAGTTAAAATAACGCAGTGCCGTATCACACAAAATGGCCTTAAACTTAAAGTGACACTAAAGCTCTGATTCTTTATTTTATTTTTAAATAACAAACAAGTCATACTTTGCTCCACTATTCAGTTAGTTTTGCACAGAGTGGCCCTGATCATCCTAGGATGCATTGGATGCATTACGGTGAAAAAACACAAAGGTTTACAACCCTTTTAAGCAGTAGAACTCTTCAGGGACACAACTTTATGCAATTCGCTGCCTCCTGCAAACAGCTTGATTGCAGAACTTCAATTCCCAGGACCAGCTGGCACTGTTTGAATGATCTGACAAAAGGCTCTGTCAAATCAATAGAAAAAGCCCTTTACAGGCAGAGACCGTGGGTCCCCTCTTTGTGTAGGAATTTCCTAGTGTTCATCTGTCCTCCTGTGGCTACTGATCCCAGCACCACCACTTCAGGCACTGTCAGCCCACCTGGCTGCAGCTGCAGTCCTCCGAGACTGACTCTGCATCCATCCCAGACTGTTCTCTCCCAGTTCTCTCATGCATGCCTCTCAGTCCCCTCTGACTTTAACACTCACCAGCCCACCTGGCTATCTTCCTCCCTGGAGATTTTCCTGGCAGTGTTTGCTAGCTGTCCTTCTATTGCCCTTGTGCCTCCGGTCAGGACACCCCTGTGTGTCGTGAAGAGGGTCTCTTCCGCACCCGAACCCAGGCTCAAGGACACCCATCCCCAGGGGCGGACTGATAACTCATGGGGTCCCCGGGCAATAGAAGATTATGGGGCCCCTGGGCTTACAGATGGCCACCATGCCAGGAGGCAGCGCAGAGGCGGGGCAGCTAAAATCTCGGGATTTTCACATCAAAAGCATGTCGGTTTATGACATATCAGGGACAGATGTAAAAAAAAACTCGATTTTTTTATACTGTCCCTGGTTTTACCGAGCCTGGCATCCCTGATGGGGCCCTCTAGTGGCATGGGGCCCTCGGGCAGTGCCCAAGTGACTCAATGGTCAGTCCGCCCCTGCCCACCCCAGACAAGGGGGGCTTCCCTTAAGGGTCAACGACAGCCTAGCACTCCATCTCCAACTTCCACCCAAACTGTCCGAGCTGGGCTGACTCTGAGTATTTGTGGGGGCCTGCCCCCTGGCAACCTATTTGTTGGGTGATGATCGGGGCCCTCAGAATACTCCAGACATCTCCTCCTCACCTCCACTCCCATTCTTCAAGAATCCTCTGCAAGTTTCTAGAAGTAGGGTGAGGTATAAGAGATGCTGTCTGTGAGTCATACCATCCCTCCCTGAATCACTCCCCTGACCCAAATAAAACACAGGAGTGGCTGCCAGCCAAGCCTTAACATTTTACCTACTCTAACAAAAATACTATTCTAGCACACTAGAGGGTGCTATGGTTATAACATTATACAAATTTAAATTTTAAGGTGATCTCTATCATTTAGACCAGTGTTCATATTTTTGGAGTATGGTATCCATTTCTGTTGACATTCACGGACTTTATGTGGAAAATATACATGTGTATATAACTAACAACAGCTCAGGGTTTTGCAACCCCATAGAGATATTTAATATCTTAAATCTAAACTCCAGGAATTATTTGTAATTGCAAACTTACATTGGTCCAGCTTGACACAGTATATCATGCATAGCTCATACCTGATAAACCACTGGGGAAGCTGGAAATTACTGTACTGATCAGGGCTACTACAGTGATAGCAGTGATCTTTCAGTTCCTGCTCAGGTTCTATGTGAATGGCTGCCCCACCGCAAACGGATCACAGGGGGTTGCTCGCTTAGCACCGGCACCATTCATATAACAAATAACACTAGTGTTTTTATTGGGTGATATGGAGATTGTGACGTCACCACCCTCATCTGCACCTTGTAGTCATGGAAAAAAAACACAAGGATTTCTGTGGATGGCGGTAGTGCTAACCGAGCGCCCCCTGTGGTGAATATGCACCTGAAGATCACAACTTTCACTGTAGTAGCGCCGACTACTACAATGATTCACAGCTGGACCAATGTAAGCATGCAATGCAAATAAGTACTTATATAAGAACGACATCATTGAAATCTAACAAAATGCATATTACAGTACAGACAGAGTTTTGGACTTGGCTAGCAGTGTGATGGGTAATTTTTGTAATTCTTTTTACCTGGACACCCCCTCACTCTGCGACCTTTGATGTGTATGGTAAATAGAATAAGTCTCTTTTTAGTGATTCATTCAACCTTCATTGAAACGTAATGCAAGAAAGTACCTGACATTGCTGGAAGCAGAAACATAACATTTATAAGGTAGGGGAATTTGTGTGTGGTTCAAAGTAGCTTAGATTTTTGCCCTAAATAAACAAGGAGAAGTTACAATCACCCCAAAGCCGCCTACTGTATATTCACACTTACATTCCTCCAACCATAAAACTCTGTGCAAGCACTGCATAATGGGGAGGGGGGGTTCACATGCTCCCTGCTTTGGTATGTGGCAGCCCTGTCACTAGAATGGATTGGTACAGAGCAGCCATAGTGTCAGTGTATTGGGTGCTGCTGGTGGGAAAAAGAGGGAGAACTGACAAACTATGCAATTAAATAATTTAGTCAGTTAGGAAACTGTACTTTGATTTAATTTTGTGGTTGAATAACTGTTAGGGGTCACTGTCCATAGCAACCCTTGTTTCCACTTTCTGTATAACTTCCCTTTATAATACAAATTGGCTTCAGGTGTGTATGGTAAATAGAATAAGTCTCTTTTTAGTGATTCATTCAACCTTCATTGAAACGTAATGCAAGAAAGTACCTGACATTGCTGGAAGCAGAAACATAACATTTATAAGGTAGGTACAAATTGGCTTCAGGGGTTTATTTATATTGTGGGTATATTGATTTTATTATTGATAGGGCGTTTTTTAGCCTAAAGATTTTTTTTTCCTGCAAGACTTACCTTTAAAAAGTAAGCGTTTGTTTCAGAGGTGTTCTCTGGGGGTTTCTTGAGTCTTAATTTATTTTTTATGGCCTTTTTTTTAAGGTTCTCGACATTAAGCACCCTTTATCTATTTACTGCACTCAATTATCCCAATAGTAAAAAAATAAAAAAATAAAAATAAAAAAGTTAGGCATACACCAGTTAGGCCTATTTTCAGTGAATAAAACTGTCCTGCTGCTGGCCAGGTTAATACCGCTAAAGTATCTTAATTGTTGTAGTAAAGCACCAGCCTGTGCTCTTTGTCTTTAGTAAATTGGATCTAGGTTTGCTATTTAACATTTCCATGTTTTTTAAATGATTTGTGTGTTTTCAAGGGTGCCCTCAAAGCCAGTTAAAAATAGACTCTCCCTGCTGTACAGTATTTTTTTTTATCTTTCTTTGCATTGGTACATGTCCCCCATAGCAGTGCCTAACACCCCTTACCCTTTTCTCAACAGTAGTTTGACTATTAGCCTTGAAAATGGGCAAAAACAGATTTACTCTCATAGACTTCAGTGGAGTTCAATGCTAAGTTCGAGTTTCATTGATTTTAAGCAGGATTAGACAAACCATCCTCAACCTGAACCAGGGCTAATTCATTCATCCCTACTTATCAACCATCAAGATTTTTTAGCTTAAACCCACTCTCATCCTTTCTAAACTACTGCCATAGTGGTTGTCTATAAGGATATACATGCATCCTGCATGTATCCTTATCTGTCTCCTCTGTCTGTTATGAGACCAGAAAAACTGCAGATTCTGTGGATGGGTCTGTTGTCCGGAGCTTGTGAGTGTAGTCGTGATGTCAGTAGATTTTCCACCCACCCCCAGTACACTCCCCTTATCAACATGCATTTTCTCCTGTGTATTTCTTACACCGAACTTCTGCTATGATCACTAACATCCAGTCAAAACACAGAAAATTCAACACATGACTTCAGCATGCCCAATCATACTGAGATGTGGAGCAGCCAATCCTGGGAGAGCTGGAAAAGAAAGCAGGGGAGAGTGGGAAGTACACATAATGCCTCTCTCAGGCTTGTGCATGAGATAAGAAAATCACCTGTCACTCACAGCAAGGGGGAAGAACTGACTCTGATTTTTCCATGTGTCAGTTTTTAGCTTACTTAAAAAAGATAAGAGGACTGCTCAGAGCTGGATTAACTCTTCGTGGCAAGACTGTGCAGAGATGACATGAAATCCTATTCTGTACAAGGTGCAAGCCTTAATTTTAAAAAAATGGGTCTGCATCCACTTTAACACATTGATCACAATATAATAATAATTACCCAATAACATTTTGATAACAATCTTACCCCAGCACTTACAGTTTAAAAGTTTCAATGCTGCTGGCTCCTGCTCTCTCAGTGATGCTTCTCTAAACTTCCTGTCTTCACAGGAAAGAGTTAACAGTAAGGGTCCTTTCACACGGGCGGTCCGTTTATTACAAGTCCATTTACGGACTTGTAATGATACCCTATGTGATCACGGCCGTTAGCGGATGAGCATCCGCTAACGTCCATAATGACCCGCATCCGCAAAGATCCGGTTTTTCAGACGGAAGAAAACCCTATTTTTCTTTCGTCTGAAGGATCGGATCGGATGAATATGGACACACGGTCCGTATTAATCCGATTCCCCATAGGGGAGAGCGGAGGAGAGACAGGGCGGTCCCTGCACAGTGTGCGGGGACCGCCCTGTCCGCCGACAGCTGAGCAGGGATCCCCGCTGAGCCGACGGTCACACACGGGGCAGATCGAAAAACGGTCCGCTCCTTGTGAAAGGACCCTAAACAGTACTGTCTCCAGCCAGTCTGTTAGCTTGGAGAGAAGGGCAGGGGGATGCCTCATCATCCTAAACTACAAAACTGTGTGTTTCTAATGATGGACACAGTGTAGATAGACAAAACACTGGTCCCTGCATGCAAGGGTGACTGCATAGGATGCTGCAAGAGAACGGAGTCACCCTGTATAGGAAACATGGGACAATGATCATGGCACCAATTAAAACAAGAACATAGACAAGGATTTAATGAAGGTGCATACTCAGTAAGTGATTAAATCAGCTGCTCAAAGTGCTTATGAAAACTGAGGGTTTAATATCACATTAATATATGTCTTCATACCTTAGCCATAGGAAAAAGGGAGTAGCCGCTCCAGGTAGGAACCCAAACGAACATCCACCGCTGCAGACAACTCAGGTGCAGGCAATGCACTTAGCAAAGCAGGAACAAAAGTTGTTTCTGGACAGCCGCACTCTGAACAAATTGAAGCCTTTATTAAAAGAAGGACATCACTACAAGTCAGAGCAAAGTAAAATAATACCTTAGCCATACATACCACTGCTGCAATGACAGAAATAGACGTAACTGTCTCCATTTGTTACTGTACTGTTTGCACTGTTTGTCCTAATGACTGTAATTAAAGTGTCAATGACGCACCAAATAGGCCTCATCTTATGAAACCTGATCAGAATGAATTATTAACAATATTGATGTATCATAGCACAATTTTATTGTATTTGACTCAGAAATCATGCTGCAAAGCTATTTTAATTTTCCTTACAAATTTGGTCAATCACTGACATGAATTTTAAAATCAAACCAAGTCTAAGAAAAAAATGCACTTTTACTGACCAATATACCACCAGATTTGTTTTGTATCATGTGGGATGTATTCCACTGGTGGTATACATTTCCTCGTTGAGCTTTGCACTAAAGACCTTTATCGAAAAATAGGAACAGATAAACCCACAGCAGCTGGGGTGAACATATTCTCTACATATAGAGGTCTAATTGTATATTCCAAAAAGAACCCGGAAAAATAATTTCTAATGGTATATTCTCCTTTAGACCCAATTCACACTTGTGTGACTTGTCATGTAACTTTGGACATCAAAGTCGCATGATAAGTCGTACCCTATATTTTCCAATGATAACTATTCATATACAGTATATGTGACTTAACCACTTGCCTACAGGGCACTTTCATCCCATTCCTGCCCAGGCCATTTTTCAGCTTTCAGCGCTGTCACGCTTTGAATGACAATTGTGCGGTCATGCAATACTGTACCCAAATGAAATTCATTTTTTTCCCACAAATAGAGCTTTATTTTGGTGATATTTAATCACCTGTGCGGTTTTTATTTTTTGCGCTATAAACAAAAAAAGAGAGACAAGTTTGAAAAAAACACAATGGGCCAGATTCAGGTAGATGGGCGAATCTTTATTTTGGAGTAACGTTTGTCATTTACGTTACTCCGCCGAAACTTTATGAGCAAGTACTGTTATTCACATAGCACTTGCTCCTAAAGTTGCGGCGGCGTAGCGAAAATGAGCCGGCGGAATTCAAATTGGGCGGGTAGGGGGCGTGTATTATTTAAACTAGGCGCGATCCCGCGGCGAACGTACTGCGCATGCGTCGACTGTCAGTGCGCATGCTCCAAATTCTGTCAGTGAACGTCAATGACGTCAATCCCCATTCACGGACGCTTTACGCAAACGACGCTAAACTTTTTAAATTCGACGCGATGACGACGGCCATACTTAACATAGGATACTCCACCTAGGGGGCATGTTTTTCTTTACGCCGCGTATCGCTTACGGAAACTTCGGAAAGTCACTGCGTCGGGCCCGCGTACGATCGTGAATTTCCGTCTCTCGCTGATTTACATATTCTTGGAACGCCCCGAGCGCCCATTTTAAAATTGCAGTTCCGATACGACGGCGAAATACAATTACGCCGCTCGTATCTGAACTCAATCCCGGCGTATCTTGTTTTCTGACTACAGAAAACAGATAAGCCGGCTCAAAGTGAGAGTTATGCTGGCGTATCACTGATACTCCAGCGTAACTCTACCTGAATCTGGCCCAATATTTTTTACTTTTTGCTATAATAAATATCAATTTTTTTTAAACAAATTTTTTTCTCAGTTTAGGCCGATACGTATTCTTCTACATATTTTTGATTAAAAAAAAATCGCAATAAGCGTATATTGATTGGTTTGCGCAAAAGTTATAGGGTCTACAAAATAGGGGATAGATTTATAGCATTTTTATTATTTTAATTTTTTTACTAGTAATGGCGGCAATCAGCGATTTTTATCGTGACTGCGATATTGCGGCGAACACATCGGACACTTTTGACACATTTTTGGGACCATTCACATTTATACAGCGATCCCTGCTATAAAAATGCCTTGATTACTGTATAAATGTAACTGGCAGGGAAGGGGTTAACACTAGGCGGCGATTGTAACGGTCAGGGGTTAACGCCGTTTACGATATTCCATTCCACCAACCCACGACAGCTTCTCGACACTCCACAATCCAGCAGACAGGACCCATAAGAATTCCCCAGACAAATGAGACACACAGCTCTGTTCCCTGGTTCAAACGGATAGATCTTTTAATGGTAAAACCCAGAGCTTTTATACAGTTAGCAACCAAAAAGCATGCTGCAGTAATCAAAAGGACAATGATACACTCCACCCACAACACCATACAATGGGTACTAACGAGCCTCCAATACACATTACCTTGGGTAGACTTTCTGGCACCGAATCTACATGAGTTAATTACTATAGCTTACAAGACAGACGTTATGACTTCAGCGTATCTCACCTGCTATTCAATACACATTCCTTTAGTAAACATAAGTCAGACGTCTGACCTTTAGAGGGTGCTAATTCACATTCCACATGTATCATCAATAGAAATTCACACAAAACAGTGTTAATTAGCATCACACAATGAACAGGTCTTTAGAAGCCAAACTAAGGTTAATTTACATGACAGTAGCAGACTTAATTACCTATGTTCCCACATGAATGACTGTCCTATTGACCTGTTGGGTTCAGAGTTAACCACCTGTAATATTTCAAGATATCCTGCAATCCATTGTGAATTATCATTACTGTCCCATCTCATGTAATTCAAGATATCATTTCTAGACCCAAGAGTCATTGGTGAAGCTGAAACAGGAGTACCCTGCATCCTTCAAGAGCCTCTGGGTCCCATGGGCCATACCGTTACAGTGATCAAGGGGTTAATGTATTCCCTAGGGAGTGATTCTTACTGTAGGGGGAGGGGACTGACTGGGGGATGTACAAGGGACACACAGATGTTTACATACACAGATGCACGGTCCTGCTCAGTTACTGGCAGGAGCGCGGGCGCCCCCTAGTGGATTAAAATGGCGCACCGTCATATAACGTCCAGCCAGAACAATAGGGTCTGCCTCCCGCCGTCATTTGACAGTGGGCGGTGGATAAGAGGTTAAAGTTGCAGCAACTTCAAAGTAGTTCATGCACTACTTTTTTCTGACTTTCATTCAACTTAAGGGCCATAGACTTAAGCCCTGTACACACGGCCCAGAATCTCGCCAGGAAAAAAACTTTGTGTACACACACTCCATTCAAAAGAACTGCCGTTCTTTTGAATGGCACGAATGCGGTGACGTCATCGAGCATGCGCTCATCACATTCGATGCAATCGCCTCCATCTTGCTTCACCCTACCTATTCCTTGGAAGCTACCATGCATGAGTCAAAGTCATTTTGAGCATGCGTGGGTTTCAATGGAGAGGTAAGTATACACACGCTCAGGTTTCTCGGCAGGAAAACACTGCCGAGAATCTCACGATGAGAAAATAGAGAACAAGTTCTCTATTTTTCTCGTCTAGATTCTGGGCAGTTTTCTTGACGAGAAACCTCAAAGCCTCGTACACAGGCACGGTTTACTTGGCAAGAAAGCCCTGTCCAGGTCACTCATTCAAACTGTTTCCTCCTGTGGAGATCAATAATCCAGTGATACTTGTAAGCCTCCCTGCCCAGTCCTTTTCAGACCAATGGGTCCAACGTAATCTCTCTACAGAATCCTAACAGGACCCCTTCCTTGGCTGGGAAATGGAAATTGTCCAAATTACGCACGCAGTGATGGAAAAATCCCAAAGAAGGACCCTTCCAGGAAACAAAAAGTGAGGAGAAGGATCCAGTGCTGGATGATCATGTAACTATGGGTTCAAGTAAAGGAAAATAGGATTTAAAGAGGTTTATTGTAATCCCAGCCATGAGCTAGAGAGGGGTGAGAGAGGGGGCTGGGAGGGGGTTACAGTTATGTTGAAGTTGGGCTTTCAAGGTAAGAGTCTTGCCTAACAGCTGACGCAAGAGGACAAATATCACAATTATTACTCTGAAAGGCCTCTGCTGTGGTCCTCTGGCATTGATTTTGTATTTTGTTTCAGGGGAGTGACTTTGCCCAGTTTTCATCGTTTGTCATCCTGTTGTCTAATGAGAGAGCCTTTACTGGTGACTGTTGTGGTCTGATTGCACAATAGAATAGATGTTGGTGGAATTTAGCCACCGAAAGTCGATCCCTGTGTCAGACTTGCACGTACCTGACTGGCAAGCCCAATGGAGCAGAGGAAGGTCTCCCTTATGTGTCCAACTTGCGGCCCCTGGTAGTATAGACAGGAGGCACGTGGTATGAGAGCCTGGCAGGTAATTGCAGGAGAAGCAGCTCTCAATCCAGATGCAGAGGTAACGATGACCAACAGGACAGCAGACAGGCACACAGGTGGATGATGCTGAGCAGAGCAGATTGGTCGGGTCACAGGCAGGGTCAGCAACAGACAGGCAACGAGGTACAGTGGAGTAGACAGGTTCATGGTCAAGGCAAGCCGAGGTCAGGTGTAGGCAAAAGACTAAGGGAAATCCGAGTAGCAAGCCAGAGCAGATAACGGGAGCAAAGGTCATATGGAGCTGCAGATCAGACAGCACCGACCCAAAGTGCACTGACAGTTTAAATAGACTGGCACCAAGCACCGGCACGCACACCAGCGTGTACAGGAGCGCACACATCAGCGTGCATAGGAGCACGCACACCGACAAGCAACGGTGCGCACGGATGTGCGCCAAGGCTGCCAATACCTCGACCAACATGGGAATTTCTCTGACACCATGAGACTAACTTATAAAAGTTTGTGTGCGCCTAGGTAACTTTGATACCCAGAACACAAGAACACTTAAAAGAATTTGCAAAGATTGCAACTTCCCCTATTTACTTACAACTTCCACATGTATTGAAAAAGTTTACTTAATTGTTGCGCACTCGCAATCATTAAAAGGATTACGGGTTGCAGTAAGCAAATATGATTGCCCAAAACTATTACTGTTTTTTTCACAGTTTTGCAATAGCCTGTCCACTTCTAACTAGACATATGCGATGCTATTACAGTTCTTACATGCTGAGGCCACTGTCACAGGGCGGTCAAAATTGCATTGGCTTCCTAAAGGTTTTTAGTATTCTGAAAGGCTGAGACAGACTCAAGAGCAGCCATTCTCAACCAGGGTTCCACTTCCATCGAACCCTACAGTTCTTCCAGAGGTTACTAGGGGTTCATTGAGCTGCGGCTGATTGACCTCCTATTAGATAGTGCCTAGATAGTTCTGGGACCAATGCCACTTGACAGACCAACAGCATGAAACTAATTATCTTTTAAGCTGCCTGTACGGCCACGTACACACGATTGGTTCAAACCAATGAAAACGGACTGAAGTTTGTTTTTATCGGTCCAAACCAATCGTGTGTAGGCCCCATCGATCCGTTATCCCTCGGTCAAAAAACAGAGGGCTTGCTTTAAAATTGAACTGATGGACGGCTAACCGATAGGTCAAAACCAATCGTTAGTATGCAAAAGCATCGGTTAAAAGGCCGCGCATGCTCAGAATCAAGTTGACGCATGCATGGAAGCATTGAACTTCGTTTTTTCAGCATGTCATTGTGTTAAAACATGTAAACGTCACCGCGTACTGATACGATAGTTTTTTTAACTGATGGTGTGTAGGCACATCAGCCCATCAATCAACTTCATCGGTGGAGCGATGAAAACGGTCCATCAGACAGTTCTCATCGGATGGACGGATCGTTCTGACCACCACTGTAAGGGTTTAATTTTTCTAACTGACTGCCAACCTAAGGGGCATGTTCCTGTTGATCCACGATAAACTGGTTTTAGTAAGGGTTCTCTGCAACTTAGGTTGAAAAAGACTGTTCTAGAGAGGCTCGAGGGCAACTAACTCCTCTATCAAGAATAATCAAAGCCTTACTTATCGTATTTATCGGTGTATAACACGCACCCTAACTTTAAGTGAGTGAGTGAGTGAGTAAATTGTATAGCGCTGACAAATGCAAACCGAATCGCCTCAAGGCTCTTTGTATCCAGATTCGTGCTGATCTTTCAGAAGAGATGGGTCTTCAGTTTTTTCCTAAAAGCCTGATGGTTTCTTTCCATGCGAATAGACGTGGGTAGAGCATTCCAAAGCCGAGGTCCTTGGAGTGAAAATCTACGTTCTCCCTTAGATTTGTAGCGGGCTGTGGGGATATCCAGAAGGTTTTGGTTAGTTGATCGGAGCACCCGATTGGTGACGTAGGGTTTCATTTTCTTGTTTAAGTATTGCGGAGCGCTTCCTTGTGCGCATTTGTGAGTGAGGCAGAGTGTCTTGAATGTGATCCGATCCTTTATGGCTAGCCAGTGGAGGGACCGCAAGACCGGGGCGATGGACTCCCACGTTTTTTTACCTTTTACCAGTCTGGCCGCCGTGTTCTGGACGACTTGAAGACGCGAAATCTGGTATTTGGGTAGTCCTAAGTAGAGGGAGTTTGCGTAGTCGAGTCGGGAATTGATGATTGTACCAACCACTACTTAGAGGGAAGTTTCAGGAAAAAATCATTATAAGTGAGTGTTATACGCCAATAAATACAGTACTTTCTATGTGTTTCCGTACCCAATGGATTCATTTAAAGAGACAGAGACATAAGCAGCATTCTATAGTATATGAACACACAGTGGCTAGACGTGCTTCTACTTAACTTATTGATTCTATCGATCTATCTAACATTATGCATTGAATGGAAAGAATTGCCTTAAATGAACACGCAGTGACCAGACATGCATCGTTCACACTGATTTTAAAGGTCATGGTATGCTTTCAGGGAAGTAGAGGCAGGGTTCTCTGTATGAGACTGATAGAGAGCTATCTGATGTTTCTATGAACTGGCTTCCACATTCTAAGAAATTATCTACAGTCTTATGCCACAGAGCTTTTACAGACACATTGCGAGACGGGAAGAGGGCTGTGACAACTGTTACGTGTGTGGCTGCACACATTTTAACCCTTACATATGTCAATCTTTGTCGTAATTTCTTTTTCTTTTAGAACTGCATTGACTTATTTTCAAACAGCTCTTTCATGTTATCTCATAGGTACATAGGTAAGGCTCCATTTCTGATTGAGATCATTCTGTATTGATGAAAAATACATATAAACCAACACTTGCACTGAACAGTAAACACCATAAAGTAGCAGTACATAACTCTCTATTAGCATATTGACTCTACAAAATGCTCCAAGCCCCCAAGCCCTGCACTGCCTATGCAAAGACCAACTTTTTTTTAATACTGGAGCATAAACACTTTGCCATTGTATCCCACGTATTAATGACAAGGCAGCAGGCTGCCAACTATTACTTTTTAGAAATTACTATTATAAACATAGTTTATAAGGGGTGAGAAGGGGGTGGCTACAGCATTTTGAAGGTTTGGTATATAACAGAAATAATAATCTGCTGTGTATGGTGTTTATTGCAACAATTGGGTCCACTCTTAGGCCGCGTACACACGAGCAGACAGATTTGTTCAAATCGGTCGGGCCGACCGATTTGAACAAATCTGTCTGATGGGGACATATTGGTTTGATCGTGTACACACGATCAAACCAAAATCCCCACCGCCAGACGGCGCGGTGACGTGGCGGTGACGTTGACGCCGCCACGTCACCGCACCAGGAAGTAAAACACTTCCGCGCATGCGTCCAAACCGTTCGGCGCGTGTGCGAGAAGACATGTCTGCTGGTTAGCGTACTAACCAGCAGACATGTCGGGCGGACGGGTTCCCAGCCGACAGATTTCAAAGCATGCTTTGAAATCTGTCGGGTGGCCAAATCCGTCGGCTCGCCCGTACACACGGTCGAATCTGTCTGCAGATAGATTTTAACGTGTGTACGCGGCCTTACTATGCTCACAAATGAGATCTGGGATAATAAAATAAATGTTAAACCCAGCCTCTTTTATATACATATTGAAACGTGTTTTTTTTTTATTTATTTTTATTGTAGAGGGTGTTAGTTTGATATATAAAGCCAAAATAGTTTTTTCCTTTATTGAATAAGATATATAAACTGGAAAATAAAGTCTTCTGCTACTAGTTAATTAAAGTGGATGTAAACCCAAAAAAAATGTTTTTTTTTTTTTTATGTCACAATGTAGAGAATAAGATTTCCTATCATCTCTGCCCAGTCTTGCCACACAGAGTAAATCCAGCACTGAGTAATCCTCTTGTAATGTTCAGTAAGAATTAACAGAATTCCAGATAAAAACTTGCCAAATTATAAAGTCAGTTTCTCTGTTTTTGCTTTCAGTGACAGGTTATTTACATATCTAGCTTGGACGTGTTTATTATAACATGAGGTGATCCAAAGTTCATTGTATATTACCAGGATGTGTTATGTGGGGGAGGGGTGGATTTCTCACTTTTTATACCTCATGTTATGATAAACATAACATAACATATGGTAAACATGTCCATGCTAGATATGTAAATAACCTGTCACTCAAAGCAAGAAGAGAGAAAACTGACTTTTTATTTAGGCAAGTTTTTATCTGGAAGGCTGTTCATTTTACTGAAAATTGAAAGAGGATTATTCAGATCTGGATTAACTCTGTGTGGCAAGACTGGGCATAGATGATAGGAAATCTTATACTCTACATTGTGACATCAACAAAAAATTTTTTTTGGTGGGGTTTACATCCACTTTAAGGGTCTATCTTAATGAACAATGTTGTATTTTTATAGCTGCATATGGTTACTTGTAATCTATTCAGTATATTAAAAGTGTATGTATAATCAATCAGTAAAGAAAATATAGAATCTCTATTATGTTTTATTGCCATCTGTGTCCATGCTAGCTAAATTCACCTTCTTTTTCGGTCCTAGATTCTTAGTGACCACTGTCACAGAGACAAAACGTGATGGAAAAGTATAAAATTTACAGTTGTCATCAGAACAAAACATGAGGGTAAATCTTCCAATAGGGACACCTTATTTGTGGACAACTGTCTATGTGGGGAATTCCTCTCACTCCCTGTTGCATCTCCTATAGAGGAAGCTAAATTAAATCTCATCAGTGGGACACACTTAGCAAAAAATACACTGAGACATTGTAAACCCTTCAGTCAGCATTCTATTCAGTTCCTTTTTTAAATTTATTTTTATTTCACATGCACTTTCTCTACAATTTTCTTTACAGTTAAATGTAGATTAAACTGTCCATCAAAATATACAATTGCAGGGTTTGGAAGAAACATGTGTACTGCCAAGAGTGCATAAGTAGTTACCACAATTGTATATTTTTTATTTCTAAAAAAGATTTAAAAACAGTTGACCATTGTAAAAGCCCCTGAAAGTGTTATACGTTGTCCCAGGCCCCTGTTACAGGTATTTTTCCTAATTTATATGTAAGAGAATATGAAATGAAAAACTATGTTTTACTGTATGCTATTATTACATGAATTAAAGTGTTACTAAACCCACAACAGTAAAATACGTCTGTATATGCAGTAAATCATACTTGTTATACTCACTGTGGAACCTAAGGGGTTAATCCTCTGCATTGTGTAAAAAGACTGTTTGATCCGGTCTTTTTTGATCTTCCCCTTCTTCCACAGTCCCCAATTAATCTCCTGATAATACAGAGCTAGGGGACAGGCTGCACATGCTCAGTTTGGAGTATATTGCTAGAGAGTTTTTTTTTCTTTTCCTGGGAGGGTGCATGTGATCCATACACTGTCCAGATAGAGCAGGGATATGCAATTAGTGGATCTCCAGCCGTTGCAAAACTACAAGTCCCATCATGCCTCTGCCTTTGGGTGCCATGCTTGTGGCTGTCAGAGTCTTGCTATGCCACATGGGACTTGTAGTTCTGCAACAGTTGGAGGTCTGCTAATTGCATATCCCTGAGATCGAGGATCAGGGGTTCTGCATTATGATAGGACAGTCAGTGCAGATTGAAAACTCCTCCTACAAGCTTTAACCAGGCACTTGTAGAAGTCAACAAGACTGCTATATACTGCTGATGAGAAAAGGTATTTAGTAGTTTATATTTACTAAAATAATTGCATTTCCATGTTCTCTTTACTGTGGGAGAACAGATATAATGAATGAAGGGTCCCGGGTTTAGTAACACCGTAACTACATATAGATATCGGAATACAATACTTTTTAAGGATAGTGAAAATTTACTTTAAAATAAAAGGCAGAGTAATATTGACTAGGCAAAAGATGAAGTCCCCTGATGAAGTCACGAGGTGCGTGATGTAACAACGTAGGGATCGGGATCACATGAGACTATCGTAAGCCGGAGGCTATCAGAGGAGACGATAGACGGTGATGTGGACGCGGCGTCTTGTTTCGTTTATGCACATTTCAATTTTACCTATGTAAGAGTCCATTTTTAGCCAGCTAATAAAGATCACCCTATTTTTACTATATTTCACGATTGGAGGCATCCTTCTCTTTTTTCCCCCCTCCCCCCTTTAAATTACGGTGCACTGAGCACTATACAGGTACATCATCCATTGAGACCCGTGCCATCACTAGGTGAAAGAGGCTGTCTTAGAGGAGAGAAATCGGGAAAGGATTGAGCCACACATCCCAGGATACGCTTACACTCACGCTACAAGCACTATGCAGCAGCAGCAAGGTGAGAGTTTTGGGAGACTGGTTACGGATGTCCATTGCTATATGTAGATACACTATTAGGAATTCCAGGGAAGATTGAGACATTATTTGATCACTTCATCCTTTTGAAGAGGACAGTTTCCATCTATTTAAAGGACACTATTTTCCTTCCATTTCGTTTTTTAGGATTCACTGGAGATTTTTTTGTCACTATTTATATCCTATTGAGATATATATGATATCACCTTTTATTATTTATTATTGATTTATTTATTGATTCATTCTTTGTGGAGATTTTTTGTGGACACCTACCTCAGTAGTTCTTTGAACTACGGTTTGAAGCGCTTATCAATTTTTATTGCAAAAGATGAAGAAATAAAGGGAGATATCAACCCTGTCTCCAAAAATTCAAATAACAATGCAAACATAGCTAGCTTTGGGTACTACTCTCAAATTAGATATACAATATTATACCAAATTACCTTGAATTTAACTGAATTAAAATACAACATTTTATTAGCCAATTATCTCACAGAATCCTACAAATAACAATACAAACACACTAAAAACAAAATAAAGAACATAAATAAAGAATGTAATACTAATTGGTCATATGGACAATGGGCCAGATTCACAGAGCCCTTACTCCTGTCTAACTCGCGTTAGACTGGAGTACTTTCAAATTACGCGCGTTTTTTCACTACTCTGAAACCTCAAACAATGAAAATACGGCTGCGGGCTTCAATCTGACTGGCTTACGTGTTCGTACGCCTTCGGATCTACGCTGCAATAAATTTGGGTGGAGTTCCCGTCGTTTTCTGCGTCGGGGTATGCAAATGAGCTTTTGCCGACGATCCACGAAATTACGAACGTCAATCGCAATCTCTTACGGCATCTTTAGTCATCTTTTTGCTGCGTTAAACTATACCAGCTTTTTGCTGGTCTAATATTAGACAGCCCATGTTAAGTATGGCTGTCGTTCCCGCGTCGAATATCAACGTTTTCCGACGTCTTTTTTTATTTTTGAGGTAAAACGTCCGGGAATAGGAATGTCCGTAAACGACGCTACTCAAACAACGAATGACGTATCGACGTTATTTCGCGCAATGCACGGCAGGAAATTTCTGAAGGAGCATGCGCAGTTCGATCGCTGCGGGGACGCGCCTAATTTAAATGCTTCACGCCCCCTAATCGCGTATTTCGATTACGCGGCGAGAAATACACTACGCCGCCGTACCGTAAGGGACAAAATCTACCAGGATTCGTCGTACAGCCTGGTAAAATACGGCAGCGTAGTGTATCTCTGATACTCTGTGCCAATGTAATTGTATCTGAATCTGGCCCAATGTTTTTAGCTAATGGTAATGTTCTAACCTGAAGCTCTCTTCAATATTTGTTATGATAATAACTTTCATTTTTTTTCACTAGACTTTGTGTAATTCTGTTCTTAAAGTGGAGTTCCACCCATTTTTTTTATGTTTGTCTGTGCTGCACGCCCTAATCTCAAAGTGTTCAGAATGGACAATTTTTATTTATTTTGTTGCTTGTAAATACCTTTATTTTGTAGTCCTTCATTACTTCCTCCTCCTTATTAGCCTAGGCTATTAAGTCACAAGGCTATTTGCAAGGGTTTCTGGGATAGGCATCATGTTTCCCAGTAGTCCTTGCAAACCTGACTGAAACCTATTACATTTCTTGTGCAGCACTGAGCATGTGCGAGATATGCAAAGCTGAAATCCAGGAAGTCATACAGTCTGGCTTCAGGATGCCCACACTTAAGATGGCCACGATCTAAATGCTGTAACAACCTAACAAAACAGACCTTAGTTTACAGACTAACTTTACTAGAATACATTAGGCTTGTGTATTACAGGGGTATTTATATTTAAAACGTGAAATTGTGGGTAGAACTCCCTTTTAAACATGTTTATTTTATTAGTATAATCAGTACAAAAATGTGTTCTATAGCCATGGAATTGTGTTTTATTCTGAAAAGATGGGACGAATTCTGATGTAAAAATATTTTCTTGATTTTTGTCTTTGCCCTTTTCAAACATTTGTGCTGTGTAGTCATTTGAGTCATTCAGAACGCCCCAAGAAATGTTTATGAAGCTTCAGCTGCAGAGAACTGTGATTGTTACGGTAAGTTTTCTAAAAATGAATATGTGTGTTGCACATATAGAAACCTTTTTTTCAGCTCTGCAATATTTGTGGTGTACGTATCGCATCTTTAATGTAAATTCATATATGAACGTGTTAGGTGGACATGAGACTGGGTTCCCCTATTCTCAACAGAAACTCAGTACACACTTGTTCCAGATGTAGCTGAAGTGCCAAATGACTGTGCGCTGCATCACTTTTGTTTCTTCTCATAAATCAGCTGTACATTATTTTAGGCTTCCTGTGGGCCAGAACAAACCAGTCGACAGATGTGTGTTAAATGTGTAGGGCACAGACCAGATTGGTCTGGCGATTTGGTCCCAGATTCTATTCCCTGTTCGGTACACATTTTCATACTCAGAGACAGTGAACAGGCCGTGCAGCTTTTTTTGTGGTTTTTATTTTTGGGGTAGAACTTGGATGGGATAGGAGTGAGCCTAGGGATACTCCAAAAAAAGAACTATAACTTGGCAATGAGGTCTCTAATCTGATCCAGACTTTAGGGTACAGGCACCCCCTTTGAAGTTGTAACATTAAGCAGCAAGAAAACAGGAATCCTAATACAGATGCAGTCCTGAATGCAGAAAGTTACAACCTAAGATTTGCCAGAGGAGTTTGGGAAAGTCTCTAGATCCCAAAAGCTGTTACTCACTGTTTCTGATTTCCAAGCAGCCATGTGCAGGGTGAGCAAACTTCAGTACTCAAGCAGCTTGTATCCTGGATCTGTAGTGGGCTTTCTGAGACTACTCCAGACAAAGGGACCCCCAGCCAAGCTATAAGTAGTGCCCCAGGAAGTGTTGGATTGGACTGAGTGGGAAATGTCTGAAGAGTCTTCACCATAGTGGTATAGTAAAGTGCTGAGGTATATCAATATTATAAAGTGATGCCTTCGTCCCATTAAATTATTGTAGAGAAAAGGGATGCTTGTGGTGGACTATAATGGCATCATATGTGCAACTGACAAACAGTCAATATTACAATTAAAAGTTTTTTTATTACAAAAATAGAAACATTCCATAACATTTACAATAAAATATCAGTTGTTATAACCATGAATCAACTTATCGTTGGCACATATTATCAACGATATATACAAAGTACCAGTAATTGCGCAGTGTATGTAAACTCATACACAGCGTGGTATTGGGAAGATTGGGATGTGCAAAAGAGGAGAGAGAAGGGCGTGACCTGGGAAGGTAAGAACTCACCTGAGACTGCCTCTACCTCTGTCTGCCCCAAAATACCTCCCCTAAATTATAAGGGTAACCACACAAAGCATAGATGGAGCTAAAATGGTCGAAAAAGCCTTTTATTAAACATACACTTTCTTTACATAACATAACCATACACAACTTATACAGATATACATATTGACAATTTTTTGTGTTTGAGGCACCAAATAGCTGAGTTGCGACCCCAGTCGCAAAGCACCAGCTAAGAGCCTAAACCATCTGACCTTAGACACCCACCAGTCTTAAAACCATTATGCATTATACCGTACACACTCAAGGACCCTATTCCTCAGATGGATCCCCACCATTTTCCCAATTACCATAAATAGACCCCCGTCAAGGACTCCAACTGCCACAGCGATACAAATGTAAAGCCTTACACTTGTGCTCTACTCCACACAAGAAAAGCACGCTGTATCACATCCTAAAAACTCAAAAACCACAGATCCGTACCAACTGCATTAAGGTGAACTCCATCACCTCTAAGGAACTGCCAAGTTTCGGTCTCAAAATCCAATTGTCAAATAACCAAACCACCATTCCTGACAATAAACGTACCCACCTCCTTAGTCACCTAGATACGTGCCTTATTACTTTTTTCAACGGTTTGGCCATCCGCCAAGATGTACGTGCCACGACGTCTGACCAAAGTATGAGCAGGTCGTGGAATGCAGTTTGAAGTCCAAGAAAATCAAACTTACTGTAATGTCCCTGATAAGTTTACTACTGGAGCGGAGGCCCAAATCATTGCCCCCCCACATGAAGAATCAGAATATCGGGAGCCCTGTCTAACTTGTCAAAGTGGGTAACCTCCGAAACTACCCAGCCCCACAGCATACCTGGGACCCCGATCCAATGAACAAAGTAGCCCTAACTGCCTGCCATTGGGCCTAAAGTTTTTGCCGTGATTTTGTACAGGTCAAATGGTCACCAATGTAAAAAAGAAAAAAAAACTCCTGTAATCTGCCTAACAAGCTCCAGAACTTGTTTGAGCTTCAGGAGTTTTGGAGCTTCTAGCTTCAGGTGTTTTGGAGTGGAGATGTGAACCATCTCCATAGAGAATAATAGATTTTTTTCCCCTCCAGTGTTTTGTAGCTTCAGCCCAGGTTCACACTGAGCTGCGGGAATGAAGCTGTGCGAATTCAGCTGAACTCGCACAATTTCACTCCCGCTTGTCAGTCCCGATTTTGGCCGCGCTTTCAGAGACATCTGTGCAGAAACCTGCACAGATGTCTCTGAAAGCGCGGCCAAAATCGTAAATGTAAATCACAGCCTGAAATCGCAAAAAGTAGTACAGAAACTACTTTTTGAAATCGGTGCAGCGCAGCACATGCAGCGTCGCACATGCAGCGTCGCACATGCAGCGTCGCACCAATTAGGACGGTGCCATTGCCTGTACAAAATCACGGTAAAAACGCGTGATTTTCTACCTGAAAAAAATACGCTCAGGCCACATTCACACCTGAGCATTTTGTAGCCTAAGCCCTGGTTCACACTGGTGCGTTTTGACATGCGATTTGACATGACATCAAGGTTTAATTTTAGAAGAGACTATGGCTTGAATTTAAAGGTAAAAATTGTGGCCTCCTGTACAGCCTGAACCTAGGATTTAAGGGGCTCTACAAGCACACAGAGAGCACTAAAGCAGGTGCCTACACCGTAGCAACCCTATTACCTTATAAGAACTTTAGATCAAGACAGACTTACTTTAAATTTGAATAGAGCAATAGTGAAAAGGATAGATAAGCATTACAGCACTAATGAGATGTGAGAATCTTCTTAGTAAAATACCAGGTAGGAGTTTAGCAGAGTGCCCACTTACTCACCATACTTAGATGCAGGTGCATGCCCCTTTAACTAAATTTCTCCCAACTTCTTGGGTTCCTGGCCATGCCTAGGAAAAATTCATGAATAATTCCCTCCATCAGCAGCTCCAAGATGTGGCAGAGGAAACTGGCCAATTTATCTGCAGCCACGTGAGAGGACTTTCACTGTCAGAACTGGCATGTGGGCAGCCAGGCCAGAGCCTAACAGTATGTTGTTTCTCTAGAGCAGGGGTCTCCAAACTGCGGCCCGAGGGCCAGATGTGGCCCTTTGGTAGTCTTTATCTGGCCCTTTTAGCACTATTCCTTCCACTGCTATAAGGAACTATTACTCCGACTGACACCAACAATGGGACATTATTTATTCAATGGTTACCAATTATGGTATACTATTCCTCCTACTAATAGGGGCACCACTCCTCCTATTGACCACCTACCCTGAGGCCATATTTATTCTCACCGATGATGGGCCTGACATTTTCTGCCCCTGTTGGCCACAATCCGGCGCCCCTAAAGCCTGAAGGAGAATAAAGTGGCCCTTTGTTTGAAAAAGTTTGGAGACCCCTGCTCTAGATGTACCAGCTATTGTGGGGAGCCTTCTTCAAGTGCCAGAGTACTCCAGTTTCAGTGTACAAATCTATACAAATAATGTATCCCAAAACATGAAAACCATCCAGGCCCCCCTCATGCACAGATAAATAAGTAGATATAAAACAGTACACTCTATGCTATCTATATATTTAAAATGTTTAATGTTGTAAATCGCTTGCAATGATATGTAATATGTGTAGTAACTTAGTACGTTATTTAGTCAACATATTTTGCTTGTTACATGGATGACTTCTGTTTTTCTCATGTGGGTTGTCACCTGGTGGTCTGTGTAGGGTAAAACCAAAAGCTTTTCAGGAGTCCTACTAATGTAATAAACCAAGCTAACATGCAAATGGCACATGTGTCAGCCTTTACCACAGAAAGGTACTTTCCAACAGTCATATAAAATATCAAGTTCAGGTCATATTAAGTAGAGATGACTACAGAATGGTAACAAAACTGTTGACTTGTGGAAAAAAACTATTAAAGCTTTTTTAAAGGATCTGTTTTTTTATTTTTTATAATAAACATGTTATACTTATGTAGCGATGCCCCTGTGAGGGCTGCTAATAGACTCTGTACCCCACTGGTTACCTTGCAAATCCTCCATCACCTCTGACACCCTGGGTTCAGTCATACTGCCAACTGTACTAATAATAAGAGGTTCACACAATATTAAGTGTAGTACTAACCCCCAAAAGAGCTGCTGAGTATTTTGGGCGGCATGTTGCCTTTATCTTCTCGCTGTCCATGGTGGTAGAGAGAATTGAAAAATTCCAATGTCCACACAATAAACTTGTTTTTCTAAGATTTATTTGCAGAACTTAGTAGAAAATAAGTTGGAGGGGTGGAAGGATATATAGGTAGGTAGGTTCAGGTGTATAATCTCAAATAGGAAGCACTCCAGCTTCCAGCAAACAGTTTTCTTCGCCACTCTAGCCAGAGTGGGCATTGCTCACCCGGATAGGTCCCTCTCACTGGCCTAGCAGCCGGAATGGCACACGGAATAAAGTATGGTTTCTGCCACAGACCTTCCTTTATAAGGAGACACTTTTGGTCCAGAATCCTCTGCCACAGAATTCAGCACCCTGATCTCTCCAGATTAACTTCTGTATGGCTTAGATCTGACAGGAGAACAGCATCAAGTCACAGAGTATGGTGCATCCTTCGATGAAGTTTCCAGGCCTTGTCCCAAGATACCAGCCTCTTGCATGGTCCTCTCCAGGATAGGTCCTCCCCTGGCTTCCTTCATCAAGTGACTTTCTCTAGCAGGACAGACAGCACAAGATCACCTTGAAAGTGCAGACCCAATCTGACTACTGGGCCTACTAGCGATGCTGCAACCCTGGACCAACGTGGTCCCAGAGCCAGGATTCAGGAACGTGCACCCTAGGCCAGGAGGGCCACGAGGCGCGTGGGACGACAGCGACCCCCGCCAATGGCGTCTGTCCCTTAAGTACCCCTCCCCAGCATGCACAGCGGAATGATCACTCCCACTGATTCGCTGCCGAGGGGGAAACCCAATACACCCTGACTCTGCTGCTGCCACCCTTGGCCTGGGATAGTAATAACACCCCTAGGTGGTTACTCCCAGCACAGCCATAGCTGGAACAGAGGCTAAATTGCCCATAATTACACTTGTCTGAGTCAAATAACGACTCAGACCCCCTGTAAATTTAGAGCAGCGCCTGTTCAACAGGAGCATGCCGCTACATAAAGAAACAGTTCAAGTTTGTTTACTGTATTAGTGAGAACACAGAAATAAGTACCGTATTTATCGGCGTATACAGCACACTTTTTTCCCCTAAAAATTGGGGGAAAATCACGGGTGCGCGCTATACGCCGATAGCATACCTCGGAGGGGGACGAGTGCCTGCCGGAAATCACTGAGCCGTCGTCTCCTCTCGGCTCTCACTCGGCTGTCACGTCACACACGCACAGTCCCGCCTCCGCCACCAGCATTGGACCAGCGTTCTGTCTGTCACAGGAGATGGTCCAATGCCGATAGCGGAGGCGGGACTGTGCGTGTGTGACGTGACAGACGAGTGAGAGCCGAGTGGAGATGACGGCTCGTTGATTTCCAGCAGTGATTTCTGGCGGACGCTCGTCCCCCTCCTTCCCCTCCGAGGTATGCCATAGGTACGCTACTACGTTACAATCTCCGCCAGTGCTACAGCGCTGCCCGCGTTTAAGGGTTTCCTTACCCTCCCCTTCACCACAGACTGCTGAAGCCTGCTTAGAAGCCCTAAGGTACTCTACATTTTTTTTTAATTTGTGAATGTGATTGGACCTATTTTATTTTATTCATTGTTGTGGAGTAGCACTTGTCATATATTCACTTTGTGCACACTATTGCATGAATTATTTGGTATGCATCCTATTTAATATTGCATATATTTCACGTAATTTACTAGCCTGCTTAGAAGCCCTAAGGTACTGTACATTGCTGCTTATCTTAAAAAAATTGTTTTTCCAGAAAATTCCCTCTTAAAATTGGGGTGGGCTTTATACGCCGGCGAGTGTTATACGCCGATAAATACGGTATATTTCAACACTGCAACAGAAAAAGGTACACTTATATGAACACTATGGCTCTATTTATTAAAAGGGCAATATAGTGGTATAACCGTTTCCCGACCGACTCACGCAGATATACTGCAGCAGAATGGCTCCCTTGGGCAAAATCCCATACGGGTACATCCTTCTCTTTTTCAGCCACCAGAGGGCACGCACGTGTCTGCTGCACGGCGGGGAACCCGATGCATGATCGCCGCCGGGCCGTGCGCGTTTGCATGCACGAGTGCCAGCCCAGGGATTTGTGTGTAAACACACAAATCCCTGTGCTATCGGAGAAGAGGAAACATATAGTTTGTTCCTACTAAGTAGTAAAAACAATGGTCCAGATTCACAGAGCGATTACGCCTGCGCAACAGGAGATGCGCGTGCGTAAGTCGAAATGTGCGCGTGCGTTTCGATGCACGGCATCCCCAGAACGAGATACGCAAAAAATCTACTTTTTTTTGTCCCGCGTAATTTCGTTAGACTGGCGCATCCGTCCGCGCAAAAGTGCGCTAGACAGACCATTGATTTGCTAGTCAAATATGCTAATGAGGGACTTACGGGGATCCACAAAAGAACGTTGGGGCAGCGCAGACGACGCAGTGTGCGCAACAGCAAAATGTCCTGTCTAAAATTAGAACATATAAAAGCTGGTCTAAAAAGAGAAAAAAAGTCTACTTGTTAGATAAAGCAACACTGTTAGTGAGGAGCTCAGCAGTCACACGTGTTGCACAACAATCTGTATGCCAACATGCCAGGGGCATCGTCGCACATAGCTATACTACTGACTTTAGATGAACAAAGAAGGATGAGGGCACGGAGGATGGCACGGAGGATGGCACGGGAGAGGATATACCGCACCCGCATAGACCTGTTTGGCATGAGTGATTCTGAGGTGTATCGCATCTTCAGATTCACCCCTCATGTCATCCTGGAATTAACCACAACCCTGCAGGAGGACATCACCAGCCCAACACACCGCTCACATGCAGTGCAGCCACTGGTCAAGGTCATGGCAACACTCCATGTCCTTGCCAGTGGCTCTTTTCAGCGTACAAGTGGAGTGGTGGCTGGGATGTCACAATCCTCCATGAGCAGATGTGTGCACCAGGTTGTCCCTGCAATCCTCAGACGCATGGCCAACCAAATCATCAAACCCACCACTGAGGAGCTGCGGCTGAAGGCAATGACAGATTTCTACAGAAATGCCAGATTCCCACGCACCGTGGGGGCCATTGATTGCACACATGTGGCACTACAGCCCCCCCATGAGACAGAGCACATGTACCACAATCGGAAGCATTGGCATTCCATTAACGTACAGGTGATAGTCGATGCCCAAGGCCTCATATGGCACGTCCGTGCCAAACACCCAGGGTCTAGCCATGACAGCTACATATACAATCAATGCCACATCCGAATGGAATTCGATCAGAACGTGTATGGGGACACCTGGCTGGTTGGTGAGTGACATGGGTGGCAGGCATGACTATCCCCTCCCATGATGCACACATCACAAGGGGCACATGCATGACTAACATCCTCCTGTCTTTTCCCTTACAGGTGACTCTGCATATCCACTGGGACCCCATCTCATGACTCCTATCCGGAACCCCCAAACCCCAGGAGAGGAAAGATACAATCAAGCACATGCCCAAACACGAGCAGTGGTGGAGCGCACATTTGGCCTCCTAAAGTCACGTTTCCGATGCCTGGATAAGTTTGTATTCCCCAAACTTTGTGTGCCAGATCATCGGTGCATGTTGCATGCTGCACAACTTCGCAGAAAGAAAGGGCCTGCAGATTGGCCTACGTGATGACCTGACCCCTGAACCAGACAATCCCCCCCTAACCGAGGCTACCCCGTCTTCTGAGGGAAGAGCAGCCAGGAGACAGCTGACATTGGGCATCTTTGCACGTTAAACACACACATTAATCATGGCACAATGAGAATGCATGCATGCACACCACTGTGGTCCCTAGCACACACACCCCACATCCACATCAAATTGGATTGGCACCAGTCCACCATGCAGGACTTGTGAGCAGCAACGCCACGCCAAGGCTCCAATTATATCACTGTACATTCATACACCATTCACACGGACCTGGGGATCACTTCTCCCTGGTCCTGGGGAACCCTTCTCCACCAAAATTGAGGGTGACACCCCTTTTCTGGCAGGAATGTCACCCCCACATTCAAACAGCATTCACAACCCAAAAAAAAAAAAAATTACCTGCAAAATCAAAAATTTTCCAGCAAAAAAAAAAAAAGGGGAAAAAAATAATGATTGCCCTTTACGTGAGCCACGCCTGGGGCGCCCCCGGCCACGGCCCCGGCTCCTCAGGGGAGACTCATGGGGAGGGGTAAAACTGGGGAAGGAGGAGCAGCCCCTGATCTCTGCCCACCTGGCGGCCTGCCCTCAAAGGCCACGGCTATTCTGTCCAGGGCAGCACCAAGTGTTGCCGTGTTGGCCTGGATAGCATGGGTAAGGGCCCTCACATCCTGCCCAACGCCTGCTGATGTAGTCTGCAGGTCGTTTAGGCAGGTTGTGAAAGCCCGGGAGTGGGAGTCCAGGTTCCCCAGCGTATCATTGATGGAGGACAGGCTCTCCTCCATCCGCACCAATGTCTGGCTGACCTGTCCCAGATGGCGGGTCTGAAGGGCCTGATCCCTTCACAGAGTGGCGGGCAGGAGATCGGCCAACCCCCTGGTGTTCTGGGATGAAATTCTGCCTCCAGCTGATGCGTGTGGCCGGGGAGAAGGGGAGGCCCTTGGGAGGGGAGCCATGTTGGGGGAGGAGGGGGGGGGCTCCCCTTAGGGAGGGCTGCCTGCTGCCAGCCAGAGGGGAAGAGTCCTCAAAAACCAAATGTCCAGTGCCTGACATGGACTCCTCCTCCTCATGATTCTCCTCCTCCTCATGATTCTCCTCCTCCTCTTGAACCTCCTCCGCGGACTCCGGCCTTGTTGGGGGGGCCTCATTAGGCTGCTGTCCTAGGGATTGTGCGGGCAGGCCAGATGGCCCTGCACCCTCCTGCACATCTGTGGATGACACAAAACATTCACAGGTTGGAGGATCCACACACTTGCCACATATTCCCTTTCACCCCCTCCCCCACACATGCTACACACCTGATATTAAAAAAAAATACTTAGCTGGCACCACGGGCTCCGGACTTGAGTCAAAGCCGGGCAGGCCCTCAACTTCATGCCGATGAAAGGTCAGGGCCACCGCACGCTCCTCCGCTGTCAGCCTAATACGGCATGGTGGGCCCCTTCCTGTGCCCCTGGCATGGGCATGCATTCTGGCCAGCTTCTGTTTGACCAGACGCCGGAGGTCATTGATTTTTTTGTCAATCCCAGACCGGGTCCGTGTCTCCCCCTCACCCGCTGAATTGACCTGCTCAGTGATCATATCCAAAATCTCCCTCCTCCTGGCCGGGTTGGTGTTGGCACTGTCCGGGCCGTGGAGGAAACGCCCATAATCGCTAATGGCCCCGGGCAAGAATTCTTTTTTCCCCCACAGTAAAATTGAGCTTTCGCTTTCTATCTGTCATACTTCCAAAAAAACTCACTCCCAGTCAACAAAAATCACTCACAAAAACAAGCACAACCAATCAAGCAAGAACACACACAAAGAGAAAACTAACACCCAAAAAATCACACAAGCACAAGAAACAGTCTCTCAAAAACAAACAGCAAAAAAACAGCAAGAAAACAAACGAACAGAAATATATCAATCAAACAAACAGTCTCTCAAACACTTATCAAAAAACACTTTCAAAGATCTACTAACAAACACTTGATCACACAAACACTAATCTGACAATTACAAAACACACCGCAACGAACAACAGGACAAAAGCACTTGGTTAAATGGGAAGGGACAAAGGGATGTACTTTTGCAATGCAAGTGCGTTTGTGTCTGTCTATTTATGCTGTTTGCGTAGTTCACAACGTTGCCCTAGTCCTTTTCCAATTTCACTGATTGCGCCGCTCCCGAGTTGTGAGCATGCGCACAGCGGAGGTGACCATGGTCTCCTTCAAGCGCGCATGCGTGAGCCGGCCGGCCATTCATTTGCATGGGGTCACGGCTCATTTCAATGTGACATGCCCACGTCCTTCCCAATTTGTATTACTCCGCCTTACGCCTCTGAAAAAACGTTCATGCGCAATTTTCTGCGCAAAAGCTACGAGAATAGGGTGATTACGCGGCAAAATTGCGCAAGTCTAACGTAAAGGCGGTGCGCTACGCCGGTCCAATAATGCGCACATGTACCTGAATCTGGGCCAATATGTCTCCTCTCCTAGTCACTCACATTCCCGTACAGTTAGAACACACTGTTAATCCCTTGATCGCCCCCTAGTGTTAGCCCCTTCCCTGCCAGTGATATTTATACAATAATCAGTGCATTTTTATAGTACTGTTCGCTGTATAATTGTCAATGATCCCAAAAATGTGTCAAAAGTGTCCGACCTGTCTTTCGCAACGTCGCAATACCGCTAAAAATCGCCGGTCACCGCTTTTACTAGTAAAAGAAATGCCATAAATCTTTCCCATAGTTTGTAGATGCTATAACTTTTGTGCAAACCAATCAATTTACGTTTATTACGATTTATTTTTTTAACAAAAATATGTAGAAGAAAATATATTGGCCTAAACTGATGAAGAAATTTGTATGTTTTTTTTTATTCTGGGTATATTTATTATAGCAAAAAGTAAAAAATATAGTTTTTTTTTCTTCAAAATTGTCACTCTATTTGTGGGGAAAATAGGACGCAAATGTTGTTTGGGTACAGCATTGCATGACCGCGCAATTGTCAGTCAAAGCGATGCAGTGCCAAATTATAAAATCTTCCGGGCTTAAGTGGTTAAAGCTCTTCAACCATAAGTGAACACAGATTAACACAGTATGATTCAAATTCAATTAGATCTTAACCCAATCACAGAAAGCTATGTGAACAGGTCAGCAAAAGGGTAGGGAACTGGCATTTTATTTCCTATATCAGGCTCACTCCCTTCTGTTTCCTCAGCCCAGGTAATTAAGAACATGAAAAGAACAATATACAAACTATTATATTCAAATTGGCTGACTCCCTTAAATAGAGTCCAAAGGAACTAAAGCAGATGAAGCAAGGATAAAAAGGTCTGGAATCGTTATTCCTTGAAATCCAGAAGTCTTCAGCTAGCTTTGATGTAATGTGGTTAAGGTAATCCTTGGTAATAGGATATAGCAAAGTTGGCAGATCTTTAGGGTATCCGCATTTTACTTTAAACTCCTCCTTTATGATTCTAGTGGTGTTGTATCCAGTAAGGCCGCGTACACACGATCGAACATGTCCGCAGAAAATGGTCCGCAGACCAGTTTCCGCTGACATGTCTGATCGTGTGTATGGCCTAGCGGACAGGTTTCCAGCGGACAAAAGTTTTAAAACATGCTTTAAAACGTGTCCGCTGGAAACATGTCCGTCGGACATGTCCGCTGGTTAGTACGCCTAACCAGCGGACCGAAATCCCCCGCATGCGTCGAATGGATTCGACGCATGCGTGGAAGCATTTTACTTTCTTGTTTTCGCACGTCGTGGCGTCAACGTCACCGCCACGTCACCGCGTTCTCTGTCCGCAGGGATTTTGGTCTGATGGTGTGTACACACATCAGACCAAATTATCCCAGGAGACATGTCCGATGAAAACGGTCCGCGGACCGCAGGGATTTTGGTCTGATGGTGTGTACACACATCAGACCAAATTATCCCAGGAGACATGTCCGATGAAAACGGTCCACGGACCGTTTTCATCGGACATGTCTCCTCGTGTGTACGCAGCCTAAGCCTACAAGAACCAATAATGTGAACAAGGCATAGATGTCTGCATACAGTGTTCGTTATAGTATAGGACTGACTTCCAGTGGCACTACAAGTACCACCATGCAGAGCTGAATTAATTATGTCTGTAAGCAGTGTCTTATAGCATCTAAATGGGCTCACTCACCATACTGGACACAGAAACAGCTGGCAATGATGTAGGTGATGAGGAAAACTATTTCAGGAACTCTCTCTGTAGCCTGGCTCTTAGAAATGGCGTCCGCCACTCTGTGGCCTACCCGGATCTGAAGTGCATGTGTCACTGTATAACCTGGAACAACCACTGTAGGGGAGAAGCGATGCTGTCCGCAGAGATCCCTCTGGGTAAAGCTGAACAGCTCCCCGCTGTGTAGGTCGGGAATCATAGCAGCTTACTGTCACACAGACTTTCTGCTGGCAGAGTCAAACCAACATCCCAAGAGAACGATGCAGGCCATTGCAGCCCTTTTTATATCCTCTCCCAGCAGCCTGTTCTTCTATTCCCAGCAATCTGGATGTTGTAGTTCAAGCCAGTCCCGCTGGAATGGAAACTTCAGCGTTCTGAACTACACATCCCATGATGCTTTACTCTGAGTTTTGTCACAAGAAAAATAAAATGACACATAGAGTCAAACCAACACTAGAGGGAGCCAACCCCACATTAATAACTGCAAAATGTCTCTGAATTGCAGGCATAATACCCAGCTCCTGGTTACACTTAACTGTATACCATTGCACATAATCTCCTCTTCTGGGGTCCCCCACTGGTGCTCCAGGCAGCTTCCTATAGAGGTGCACCTCCAGTTGGGCCCCCTCAAGTGAATGAGCTGCCCTGTGCTATTGTGCAACAAACTTGCCAAAGGGCGCACCAAAATAAGCAATGCACCACCCTGGTGTGAGTGCAGACTAACACATTTGTGGATCTCTTAAAGTATAGGATCACCTTTGGAACATGTAACATGTTCCACCCATTCCCCTATTCCATGCGACAGCGGGCCTGGGATATTCTTCCCACGCCCACATGGCCACGTCATTCATTCACAGTTTCCTGTGAATAAAAAGACTACAAGTGCCGTCAGGCAATGCAGCTGATGGCTTGTAGTTCTCAATGAACTACAAGAGTTCTGTTAAGCATCCTTGTAGTTTATTGATCTTCCTGCTCTCAAGTAACTTCTGGCCTGTATTAAAAGTACAATCAGAGAGCTATCCTGAGAGTCTGCAGGAGGCGGACATTGCACCTGCAATCTGCTGATCATTGGTGCAATGCTCTGCAGCTCCTTAGAAAGGAAATTATAAATGCACATTTTCTTACCTGCAATAATTTGTTTTCTAAAGGTGACCTTAGCCTTTAGGAATTGGAGATACCTGGAGCATAACTCTGCTCAGCCAAGGAGATGCATAGGCTGCAATTTAGCAGCCTCCATTATGGCACTTAATAGATAATAGAAAGAAGACTTTAGCTTTCATTTCCCTGGACCACTGTATTGGCTACATGGGCAGAAGGGACTGGGGGTATGGTGAGTGTGTTCATTTTTTGAGAAATGGTGAACGTACACTTTAAAAGTGTTTTAAAACACATATCCACTTTCCTTTAAAACAATTTTTGAATATGAGTCCTTGAAATATAATCCATGTCATGGGGGGAGGAGGGGTGATAAGAGCGGAATGCGGGTCTACTGAAGATATCATATTTAGATGTTTTCATTTAGTTTTAGTTTTTTCTTAGACTCTTAAGATAAGTCCCATTATATTTGAGCTCATGAATAAAAACTGGCACAAAATGTGCTGCTTATGGCTGCTAATCAGATTTTCTGACTTGTGCTGGAAAGACCACAGCTGGGATCTGAATAGTTGCTATACATACAACTTATTTCATGTTTGACCTGGCAACAGAAGAGCTAATATGTGTATATTGTAGCATATGCAGCCAGCAATAATAATAATGTATGTAGGTATCAGGAAAAACTATATATATATAGTATACATACACCATATTGTCAAAAGTATTGGGACGCCTGCCTTAACACGCACATGAACTTTAATGGCATCCCAGTCTTGGTCCATAGGGTTCAATATTGAGTTGGCCTACACTTTGCAGCTATAACAGCTTCAACTCTGCTACATTTCCTGTTAAACATAATACAGAATAAAATTATACATATATATACACACACACACACACAGTATCTCACAAAAGTGAGTACACCCCCTCACATTTTTGTAAATATTTTATTATATATTTTCATGTGACAACACTGAAGAAATTACACTTTGCTACAATGTAAAGTAGTGAGTGTACATCTTGTACAACAGTGTAAATTTGCTATCGCCTCAAAATAACTCAACACACAGCAATTAATGTCTAAACCACTGGCAACAAAAGTGAGAACACCCCTAAGTAAAAATGTCGAAATTGGTCCCAAGGTGTCAATATTGTGTTGCCACCATTATTTTCCAAGCACTGCCTTAACCCTCTTGGGCATGAAGTTCACCAGAGCTTCACAGGTTGCCACCGGAGTCCTCTTCCACTCCTCCATGACGACATCACAGAGCTGGTGGATGTTAGAGACCTTGCGCTCCTCCACATTCCATTTGAGGATGCCCCACAGATGCTCAATATGGTTTAGGTCTGGAGACATGCTTGGCCAGTCCATCACCTTTACTCTAACCTTCTTTAGCAAGGCAGTGGTCATCTTGGAGGTGTATTTTGGGTCGTTATCATGTTGGCATACTGCCCTGCGGCCCAGTCTCCGAAGGAAGGGGAGCATGCTCTGCTTCAGTATGTCACAGTACATGTTGGTATTCATGGTTCCCTGAATGAACTGTATCTCCCTAGTGCCGGCAGCCCCGGACCATGACACTCCCACCACCATGCTTGGCTGTAGGCAGGACACACTTGTTTTTGTACTGCTCACCTGGTTGCTGCCACACACGCTTGACACCATCTGAACCAAATAAGTTTATCTGGGCCTCGACAGTCCACAGGACATGGTTCCAGTAATCCATGTCCTTTGTCTTCAGCAAACTGTTTGCTGGCTTTCTTGTGCATTATCTTTATGTAGAACCCTGAAGATTAGGCAGGGTTGCTCTTCACAAATTTTTTTTTTAATCAGAAAAAAAGTTTTATTTGGTTTTGCATAATATCACATACAAAAGAATGTTTAAGAAAACAGGAGACCGCTCTTCACAAATTTACAGGAATAATTATCCTGGTTGATTGTTAGAGATCTATTGATTTCTTCCTAAGGTTTGCCTTGCTGCACTTTTCTCCTCTATTGCTAGGGGGCCAGGTACTTGGTGGTACTAGATACGAGAAGAGCAACGCAAGGTCAGGTTATGGGTATATGGGGTATATCAGCCAATGGGCAGGGGTTTTCTTCAATCCCTTGGCCTGCTGGGAGAGCCTATATATTTGGGTGGAGTCAGGTGATCTATGTTCTGTGCTACCTGGATGGCTGTCTGGGTGGACGTGTGTTGTATTACCTGGGCTGCAAGGCTGAAGATTGGGCCTATCCCAGGCATATCTGGCTGCTAGGCTGTCTGAGGACCTATCCAGAAGCAAGAGAGCAGCGTAGGGTTGGGACTGCGGCTTGCAGACCAGCCAGTAGTGATTGTTCTGCCTACCAGAGAACCTGTCGTGGTCGGAGGTAGAGAGGAAGCTGTTGCCAGGAAGGGACTATCTGCCTTATTACCAGGAATCACAGTGAGTAACGGTAGCAAGTACTCGAGCAGTATTCTCACCCAATGGGGACGGTGAAGAATCGTGAAACTTCAGTGGGCATCAATCCAGGCACCCAGCCAGCAGAGGTGACGCTTGCAGGGCAGCCTTGTGTGTCAAGCCAGGGACTGAGCAGGCAAGTGGGGTGAAGCTTAAAGCCCCGTACACACGGCCGAGGTTCTCGGCAGAAACCAGCGAGAACCTCGCTGGGAGCCGCATTCTGCCGAGAACCCCGGCCGTGTGTACGCTCTCGGCGAGCCCCGCCCGTCGGGAAACCCGTCGAGCAAATAGAGAACAGGTTCTCTATTTGCTCGACGGCCCATCGGAATGAATGGCTGGTTGCCTTTCCCGACGGACGGGTCGCCGAATCTGACGGCCGGCAGAGAACCTCGACGGGCGGAACGATGTGTTCTGCCCGTCGAGTTTCTCTGCCGTGTGTACGTGGCATAAGAGGTATCTGGAGTGCCAAGCTAGGGACCCAGCAGAGAAGCGGGGTGATGCTTGACGAAGATACTACTGTGACGATTGGAAGAGCTTAAGGGATTCAGTGGCAGTGAATCAGTGGCTCTAGTAAGTTACGTTTGTGTTAGGAACTGTTAAAGACTGTTATCATAGGAGACAGCATTCCTGCACATGCAGATGTAGCGTCTTGCTGGATGTTTTTTCCTGCATTGCTGTCCTCCTATTAAAGTCTTGGAGTCTACCAATTAATCTTAGAGAATAGAAATAGAAACAAATAAAATATATACAAAAAAAAAACAATAATAGTCAGATGCAGCTTAAAACGTAAGATACCACGTGATAACCAGAATAAGAATAAGAAAGCTGCACTAAAAGTTAATTATAAATGTGCAGAAGCTACAGTTTGAGTGAACTAAACACGTGATCTTTACACTCTATAGATATATCCAAAAATTGCTCAAACATATATATAACAAATCTTTAAAAATAAATCTGAAAGTCCATGAAGTGGTCCAAGAATGAGATGGGTCACACACTTGGGGGTGCCATTGAGGAAAATCACCACAATACAATTGTGATCCACCACCACATAAATTTGCCGCTTACCAAAGGCAAGCTAGAAAACCCAGCATGTAGGATAATTGCAGATATCAGTCACACTCCAACGGTCAGGAGAAACGCAGAGACTGGATGCACTTCAAAACACTCAAGGTTTTTTTTTTCAACCGTATATCTAAAAAGCAAGAACACTCAATTGTGTAACAAAGTATTGCAAAATGTATTAATAACAAAGATGTGCACTTACATATAAAAAGTTAAAAACGGCATCCATGTAAAGGGTGTCCGCATAATAAAAGAAAGCCGGCCGCCATGAAAGCGCCCGTCCACCTGCGATGTTGTCAGAGGTTGACGCGCTGATGTCATCGCAGGTGGACAGGCGCATGCATGCTGGCCGGCTTTCTTTTATTATACGGACGCCCTTTACATGGATGCCGTTTTTCAATGACCAGGCCATTTTTTCCTATTTAGCACTGTGCTATTTTAACTGGTAATTGCGTAGAAGAACATGTGTAAAACCACTAATAAAACAACTTTCCTGTTTTACAGTGATACCTCGGTTCACGAACTTAATTTGTCACTTACCAAGGGTTCAACAAATACCACTGTCATGCTTTTCTAAAATTTCCTTCTTCAGCTCAATGGTTATTGTCTTTACAACCTTATTCTTAGAATTTCTGCTCTGCACATTCTTGTCACCTTTATTACCGCTCTGCACTTTCTTTTTACCACCATGCATGCTCTAAACTTGTCACCTACATTTTTGCTCTGCACACTCTTGTAATCTGCATTTACACTCTGCACATTCTTGTCGCCTACATTTTTACTCTGCACGTTCTTGTCACCTGCATTTCCACTCTGCATGTTCTTGTCACCTGCATTTCCACTCTGCATGTTCTTGTCACCTGCATTTCCACTCTGCATGTTCTTGTCACCTGCATTTCCACTCTGCACATTCCTGTCACCTGCATTTCCGCTCTGCACATTCTTGTCACCTTCATTACTGCTCTGAACATTCTTGTCACCTTCATTACCGCTCTGCACATTTTTGTCACCTTCATTACCGCTCTGCACATTTTTGTCACCTTCATTACCGCTCTGCACATTCTTGTCACCTTTATTACCGCTCTGCACTTTCTTTTTACCACCATGCATGCTCTAAACTTGTCACCTACATTTTTGCTCTGCACACTCTTGTAATCTGCATTTACACTCTGCACATTCTTGTCGCCTACATTTTTACTCTGCATGTTCTTGTCGCCTACATTTTTACTCTGCATGTTCTTGTCACCTGCATTTCCACTCTGCATGTTCTTGTCACCTGCATTTCCACTCTGCATGTTCTTGTCACCTGCATTTCCACTCTGCACATTCCTGTCACCTGCATTTCCGCTCTGCACATTCTTGTCACCTTCATTACTGCTCTGAACATTCTTGTCACCTTCATTACCGCTCTGCACATTTTTGTCACCTTCATTACCGCTCTGCACATTCTTGTCACCTTCATTACCGCTCTGCACATTCTTGTCACCTCCATTACCGAGCATGCGTCGACTTAATTCTGCGCATGCGGGGGATTTTGGTCCGATGGTTTGTGTACTAACCATCGAACCTGTCCGACGGACAGGTTTCCAGCAGACAGATTTCAAAGCAAGCTTGAAAACTTTTGTCTGCTGGAAAACGGTCCGATAGGCCGTACACACGATCGAACATGTCCGCTGAAACTGGTCTGCGGACCAGTTTCAGCGGACATGTTCAATCGTGTGTACGCGGCCTTACAGTACAGTATAGTACAATATGTGCTAAAAAGCACACAAAACTGTAAAAGCAAGTGTCTACAGTATAGTATGTGCTAAAAGCACACCAAAAAGCTTCAAAATACTGTAATGCCGCGTACACACGGTCGTTTTTTGCGATGAAAAAAAACGACGTTTTCTGTGAAGTAAAAAACGACGTTTTTGAAACGTCACTTTTCAAAGACAATTTTGCATACACACCATCGTTTTTTCACAAAAAGCGAGGTTACGTTCACCACTCTTTTCCATTGAAGCTCGCTTCATAACTAGCTTCTGGGCATGCGCGGGTTGAAAAACGTCGTTTTAAAAGACGTTTTTGCTACACACGGTGACTTTTTGTGAAACAAAAAACGACGTTTTGAAAAACGACACAAAAAATTCAAGCATGTTGGAATTTTTTTTTGGTCGTTTTTTTGAAGACAAAAAACGACGTTTTGCCCACACACGATCAATTTAAATGACGTTTTAAAAAACGTCGTTTTTTTTCATCGCAAAAAACTACCGTGTGTACGCGGCATAAGTGTCTAACAATACACTCAACGTACACTCACAGTACTTCTCTGTGACCACGATCAACCTACAGGAAGTCGCAACCACGTGTCCGAGCAGGGAAAATGCAAAGACATACTTGGGGGCCACACCCAAAAAATGCTATACATCTAAGATGGTGCTGCTATAAGACCAAAGACAGGGAAAATGGCCGCTTGTCGTGTTCACGTACTGAAGCACATTTTTATCAACTTTTCTGTTCGCAAACTGAATTGTTCGTGAACAGAAGCGTTTGTGAACCGAGGTATCACTGTATGTGATGCTCTTACTTTTTAACACATTAAGGCCGCGTACACACGAGGAGACATGCCTGCTGAAACTGGTCCGCAGACCAGTTTCAGCGGACATGTTTGATCGTCTGTACGGTCTAGCGGACAGGTTTCCAGCAGACAAAAGTTTCTAAGCATGCTTAGAAACTTGTCCGCTGGAAACCTGTCCGTCGGACATGTCCGATGGTTAGTACGCCCAACCATCGGACCGAAATCCCGCGCATGCGTCAAATTGATTTGACGCATGCGTGGAAGCATTGAACTTCCTTGTTTGAGCACGTCGGTGTCTTCTACGTCACCGCGTTCTCTGTCCGCGGGGATTTTGGTCTGATGGTGTGTACACACATCAGACCAAAATATCTCTGGAGACATGTCCGATGAAAACGGTTCGTCAGACCTCTCTCATCGGACATGTCTCCTCGTGTGTACGCGGCCTAAGGCTTAATTTCCACTAGTGTGACTTGTCATGTGACTTTTGACACATACAGTTGCATGACAAGTCACAGCCCATTGATTTCAATTGCACACGTTCCAATCTATGCAACCTAAAGTTGCAGCGACTTTGAAAAGATTTCTGCACTACTTTGATGCGACTTTTGATGCAACTTTGATCCAGAGACTGTAATCAAAGTCCCACTCTAAATCGCGCGACTTTGGGGGCGCAATAGTAGAAAGGTAGCCTATATGCAACTTTTAAGTAAAATATACATTTACCGTATAAAGGAGAAGCAAGGGAAGAAATTAACTAAGTGATTTTTTTTGTTATTTCCATAACTGTTGGAAAATGCCTCAAAGGACATTATCTTGCATAATACAGAATCATTCAGTACTTAGCATTTACAATAAATCAGGGCTTTTTTTCATCAGGAATTCAGTGATATGCAGTTCTGGCACCTCAGTCACTTAGTGTATGTACTGGCAAGGGGTGCTTGGGCACGCAGGCAAGTACCCCAAAAAAATCTCTAAAAGAGACTTTACCGGGAGGTGGGTAGGTGGTGGCAACAAGGGATGGTGCTTGGAGGTGGGTAGAAAGCGGAGACAACGATGATCGGGTTGTGGGTAAGTATCTGCACTTATTCTCTCAGAAAAACAGGCCTGACTGTACCAGATAGCTCTGTAAAAAGCTGCAGTGTAATTCTGGTGCAAAACAGGGACCCTTCTCATTTCCATGCTTTGTAATTACTGGTTGTTGCTGGGCTATAGTGAAACCATAATGCTGCAGAAACTGATTATTAAAGCGGGCGTTCACCCTAAAAAACATCTATGTGCCATCCCATCCAGCATACTGGCGCCAGCTACATGTGCGGCTATGGCGCGTTACACCTTCCGAAAATAGCCGGACCAGGACTCGGCTCTTCACGGCGCTATATGGCGCCTGCGCACAGACCTAGGAGCTGACTGCACAGGCGCCGTATATAGCCGAGTCCTATTTTGGCTATTTTTGGAGGGCGTGACGCGCCATAGCCGCACGTCAATCATGTACTCCTCTTCATAGGAACACCTATTCCCCACGGGAGGGAGAAAAGAAAATTAACAAATAAACAGTAAGTACAGCGGGAAAAAAAAACAGCATACTGTAGCTGTCGCCAGTATGCTGGATGGGATGATATATAATTGTTTTACGGTGAACCTCCGCTTTAAAAGAAAGATCCCTACATTTGCTGTGAATACCAGCACTGGCTGTTGGTAATAACATCCTCTGCCTGCAGACCAGTCTGCTTAGGAGTTTTTTTGAGTCCATTTAACATTCTGCCATTTCCTCCAACCCTGATGAAAGGGAATTGTGCCACGAAATGTGTTGTCTGTCGTTTGCCCTGCTTGATGTAACCAGTTGAACAATAAAGACTTTGAATTCTTAGGGATTTTTTATTTGGCACTTTCTTTGACCTATTAGACCTAAATATTGAACTGAAGGAAAATCTACTGCACCTGTCTTCAACACATTTCAGTATATGATTGGTAATATGAGTTTGGTGAAATACGAGAACATTTTAGTAAGTATTGGCAATGTGGTGATGAGAAGGAGTGGAGATAAATCATCGTTTTCTTGTGGGTGGAAGAATTAGGGTGGTCTTACCCAACGCATGAGTGTGAGGTGGATAATGAGACCTGGGTTAGCTTACTGATAGAGCTTTCAAGTTCAATGTGTAAAAAAAGAATCTAGAAGAGACTATACTGACCTGACGCATCCCGGAGATTTTATATTTTTTCCATGTTGTCACGGTAGATCTCAACCTCTCAATCGTTGTTTACCCCTGGAGGAGGTTGGAGGAGGCTAAGAGCAACAAATAGTACTAAATAATTAGTTAACAATTGATATTTGAATAGATTTTTTTAAACCATGGGATGTTTTCCATTATTATGAGCAATCTTCTTTGTCTATCTCGCTTTGTCATTTTCCCGTCTTCCTGACACATGTACAGTACAGACCAAAAGTTTGGACACACCTTCTCATTCAAAGAGTTTTCTTTATTTTCATGACTATGAAAATTGTAGATTCACACTGGAGGCATCAAAACTATGAATTAACACATGTGGAATTATATACATAACAAAAATTGTGAAACAGCTGAAAATATGTCATATTCTAGGTTCTTTAAAGTAGCCACCTTTTGCAGTAGACACATCTCTAGAACAACTGTTAAGAGGAGACTGTGTGAATCAGGCCTTCATAGTAGAATATCTGCTAGGAAACAACTGCTAAAGAAAGGCAACAAGCAGAAGAGACTTGTTTGGGCTAAAGAACACAAGGAATGGACATTAGACCAGTGGAAATCTGTGCTTTGGTCTGATGAGTCCAAACTTGAGATCTTTGGTTCCAACCACTGTGTCTTTGTGCGACGCAGAAAAGGTGAACGGATGGACTCTACATGCCTGGTTCCCATCGTGAAGCATGGAGGAGGAGGTGTGATGGTGTGGGGGTGCTTTGCTGGTGACACTGTTGGGGATTAATTCAAAATTGAAGGCATACTGAACCAGCATGGCTACCACAGCATCTTGCAGTGGCATGCTATTCCATCCGGTTTGCGTTTAGTTGGACCATCATTTATTTTTCAACAAGACAATGACCCCAAACACACCTCCAGGCTGTGTAAGGGCTATTTGACCAAGAAGGAGAGTGATGGGGTGCTGCGCCAGATGACCTGGCCTCCACAGTCACCGGACCTGAACCTAATCAAGATGGTTTGGGGTGAGCTGGACCGCAGAGTGAAGGCAAAAGGGCCAACAAGTGCTAAGCATCTCTGGGAACTCCTTCAAGACTGTTGGAAGACCATTTCAGGTGACTACCTCTTGAAGCTCATCAAGAGAATGCCAAGAGTGTGCAAAGCAGTAATCAAAGCAAAAGGTGGCTACTTTGAAGATCCTAGAATATGACATATTTTCAGTTGTTTCACACTTTTTTGTTATGTATATAATTCCACGTGTGTTAATTCATAGTTTTGATGCCTTCAGTGTGAATCTACAATTTTCATAGTCATGAAAATAAAGAAAACTCTTGGAATGAGAAGGTGTGTCCAAACTTTTGGTCTGTACTGTACATATACATATATATATCCCTGTATATATATGTCCTGTTTGACAGGTCTGATGTTTATTGTGCATGTTATCCTTATTCACACGATGCCTGCACAGTATCCTGATACATATAACACAATATTTTTTTATTATTATTTATATATTTTTTCATTTTATTCTTTATAAAGATTTTTTCACATTTATCTTTATTCTCATTTCTAGTTTATAGTATACACAGTAGGATTCACCTTACTTTTCATTCATTCATTTATACACGGTGTACACATTTGTGTTACACATTACACTAATATTTAAACTACTTATGATATATATACACAACCTTTGTCCATCTTCATCCATACAATTAATATATTTTTTTTTCTTTATTTCATTGCACAGCACGCTTTGTACATGTATGAGAGATTTCATTATTTTCCTTTTATTAATTTTATGTCCTCGTGCTGCAACACACTTCATACATGTATTCACTGGCACATGGGGCCCATACACATTCACATCAATGTTACTATAGGTGGTTTTGTCGTTTTTGTTTTGTTGGTTTTACATCTGTATAATATTCACTATCCATAAACTTTCTATAGAGATATTCTCTATATATTTTTTGTATGCACATGAGGGTATATACATGTAAATCACTAAAAACACATTTTCTCTCTTTTATTAGAGTTTTTTTTTCACTAGACACTCTCACTCACCTATTGGTTTGATTACTAATTAGATAATTGAACACCACCCGTTTTCTTGGGTCTTCAGTTGTCTGGTCTCATTAAGGTTGTATATATATTTAATATCATTTGTTGTATTTTTTAGCTATGAATAAGCACTAGTTTCAGTGTGAAACGCGTCAGTAGTTGGGTTTTACGTTATTTTTCTGTGACTTGTAGTGATGTCCTTTTTTTTTTCTTTTAATAAAGGCTACAATTTGTTCAGAGTGCGGCTGTCCAGGGACAATTTTTTTGTTCCTGCTTTGATGTCACTTTACTAGTCACTAGAAAGGGCAGGACCTTTCACTAGATAACCTAAACCCAAGACAGTTATCTTTATGCCGCGTACACACGGTCGTTTTTTTGCGATGAAAAAAAACAATGTTTTTTAAAACGTCATTTAAATTGATCGTGTGTGGACAAAACGTAATTTTTTGTCTTATGCCGCGTACACACGGTCGTTTTTTGCGATGAAAAAAAACGATGTTTTCTGTGAAGTAAAAAACGACGTTTTTGAAACGTCACTTTTCAAAGACAAATTTGCATACACACCATCGTTTTTTCACAAAAAGCAAGGTTACGTTCACCACTCTTTTCCATTGAAGCTTGCTTCATAACGAGCTTCTGGGCATGCGCGGGTTGAAAAACGTCGTTTGGAACAACGTTTTTGCTACACACGGTGACTTTTTATGAAACAAAAAACGACGTTTTGAAAAACGACACAAAAAATTCAAGCATGTTGGAATTTTTTTTTGGTTGTTTTTTTGAAGACAAAAAACAAAGTTTTGCCCACACACCATCAATTTAAATGACGTTTTAAAAAACGTCGTTTTTTTTCATCGCAAAAAACGACCGTGTGTACGCGGCATGATAAAAAACGACCACAAAAAAATTCCAACATGCTTGAATTTTTTGTGTCGTTTTTGAAAACGTTGTTTTTTGTTTCACAAAAAGTCACCGTGTGTAGCAAAAACGTCGTTTAAAACGACGTTTTTCAACCCGCGCATGCCCTGAAGCTAGTTATGTTTTGTGAAAAAAACGATGGTGTGTATGCAACATCGTCTTTGAAAAGTGACGTTTCAAAAACGTCGTTTTTTACTTCACAGAAAACGTCGTTTTTTTTCATCACAAAAAATGATCGTGTGTACGCGGCATTATTGTCAGTAATCAGCTTTTCTATCACTTCTTTTCTGTAACTTCTTCTAGACTTTCTCATTTAAATTACAAAGCCACAGTGGAAGAACCCTTCAGACTGGGTGTTTTAATGACAGGAAAGGTGGGTGGGTGACGTGTGGTTTGTGAGCTTTGTGACAGGGAATTCACCCTTCGGCACAAAACAAAAGTGAAAACGTTTCAGAGGAGTGATAAGACGATAGACTTGCAGACTAACCTTTGCATTGGAAATGTCAGCAGGAATTTTATTTTATGTTTTGCCTGCCACCCTGATTTGCGTATATCCCCCTACCGTAATTATTTTACCCAGACACAAACATATCCAAATCCCCAGACAGATCAGATAAGGAGCTTATATGTTATATGTAAAGATGCTGCGACTGAGAACATAAAAGCAGCGAATTGGAAATGTTACCATGGCAACAGGATCCATGGGAGATTTGTGAAGTAAATTGATGTTGTATTTAGCACGTTATATATGGTTACTATTTTTTGCTGTCACTAACTAAAGGTATTCATTTTCTTTGAGGTTGTACAATGAGTTGATACAGTAGCTGATCCAATTTAAAGCAGTATTAAACAGAAAAACAAAAATATAATATATTGCAGCCTACCAATCGTTAGATGTATTCGTTTTCCTTTTTACATTTTTTTTTTCAATTTACTTTCCCTGGTGATCCTGCCAGTAACACACTTCCTGTCTAAGGCCTCGTACACACGACCAGGTTTTCCCGGCAAAAAACAGCAAGAAAACGGCTGCTTGCCGAGATTCAGGTTTCTCGTCTGGAAAAGAACCTGCTCTCTTTTTTCTCGTCGAGATTCTTGTCGGCCTGTTTCCCGACGAGAAACCTGTGAGTGTGTATACCAGGGATAAGCAATTAGCAGACCTCCAGCTGTTGCAAAACTACAAGTCCCATCATGCCTCTGTCTCTGGGTGTCATGCTTGTGGCTGTCAGAGTCTTGCTATGCCTCATGGGATTTGTAGTTCTGTAACAGCTGGAGGTCCGCTAATTGCATATCCCTGGTGTATACTTACCTGTCGCTGTGGAAACCCGCGCATGCTCGAAATGACGTTGACGCATTTCCAGTAGCTTCCGCGGCATAGGTAGGGTGAAGCAAGATGGCGGCGACGGCATCGAATGTGACGAGCGCATGCTCGTCATACATGATGATGTCACCGTGTTCTTTCCTTTTAACCACTTCATTACCGAGCCTGTTTTTCAGATTCGGTGCTTACGAGACTAAAACAGTTTTTTTTGCTAGAAAATTATTTAAAACCCCCAAACATCATATATATTTTTTTTCTAACACCCTAGAGAATAAAATGGCGGTCATTGCAATACTTTTTCTCACACCGTATTTGCGCAGCGGTCTTACAAGTGCACTTTTTTTGGAAAAAATTCACTTTCTTGAATTAAAAAATAAGACAACAATAAATTTGGCCCAATTTTTTTATATATTGTGAAAGATAATGTTACGCCGAGTAAAATGATACCCAACATGTCACGCATAAAAATTGCGCCCGCTCGTGGCATGGCGTCAAACTTTTACCCTTAAAAATCTCGATATGCGACGTTTAAAAAATTCTACAGGTTGCATTTTTTGAGATGACGAGGAGGTCTAGGGCTAGAATTATTGCTCTCGCTCTAACGATCGCGGCGATACCTCACTTGTGTGGTTTGAACACCGTTTTCATATGCGGGCGCTACTCGCGTATGCGTTTGCTTCTGCGCGCGAGCTCGTCGGGACGGGGCACTTTAAAAAATTTTTTTTTTGGTTTTGGTTTTTATTTTTATTTATTTTATAATTTTTAACACTGAAAAAAAAAAAAAAAAAAAAATTATCACTTTTATTCCTATTACAAGGAATGTAAACATCCCTTGTAATAGAAAAAAGCATGACAGGTCCCCTTATATATGAGATCTGGGGTCAAAAAGACCTCAGATCTCATATTCAGGCTTAAATGCAAAAAAAAAAAAAAAATAAAAAAAAAAAAATAAGTCAAAATGTAAACATATTAAATGTCTCTTTAAGACGCTGGGCGGAAATGACGTTTTGACGTCACTTCCGCCCAGCAGAGAGAGGGGGACGGCTGAGGGACATTTTTTCCCTCAGTCACATCCCCGGACAGACAACGAGCGGACCCGATCGCCTCCGGTAACAGCGATCTTGCGGCGAATCCGCCGCGATGACCGCCGTTATCGTTAACAGGACCGCCCCACGAAGAGATGGATATCTCGGTTGTGGCAGCAGCTGCTGCCGTTACCGAGATATCCATCTTCAAAAACGTGACGTCTTTGGACGTGGGGCCGGTCACAAGTGGTTAAGAGAACCATGGTTCTTTAGAAAAGAAAGTCAGTACACTCCGGCGTCAAGAGTTTCTTGCCAAGAATCTCGTCAGGATTTTTCTGACGAGATTCTCGGACATGCGTACGAGGCCTAATCCCGTGTACACACGGTCGTTTTTTGTCTTGTAAAAACCGTTGTTTTTTCTCATGAAAAAAAACAAAGTTTTTCAAACTTCATTTTAAAAAACGATGTTGCCTACACACCATCGTTTTCTGAAAATGCTCTTGCAAAGCGCGGTTACGTACACCACGTTCGACGGCACTCTGTTCCATTGAAGCTCTCATCTCATAACTTGCTTCTGAGCATGCGCGGGTTTAAAAACGTTGTTTTAAACATCGTTTTGCCCACACACCATCATTTTTTATGACACAAAAAACGACATTCTGAAAAACGAAATAAAAAATTCAAGCATGTTCGAAAAAATTTTTGGACGTTTTTTTGAAGACATAAAGCGACGTTTTGCCCACACACGATCATTTTAAGTGACGTTTTTTAAAATGTCGTTTTATTTCATCACAAAAAACGACCGTGTGCACGCGGCATTAGGGTGTCTCAATATTGAATGGAGGAGCAACTGAGATACCTTTTAAACAGCACCATTGTCAGTCCAGGAAGTAGGTGGTGTAAAGCCTCATACACACGATCGGACTTACATTTGACTTTTCCGTGGATTTTGGTCCAGAGGGGCGTTGGCCGTGAACTTGGTATGCATACACACAACAGAACTTTTTCAGCCAACATTCACCAAATCACATGGTTTTTCAGCTCTTTACCGCCAACCTTTGGGCAACTTCTGCTATTGTTGTCTGATCTGTAGCACTGGTTCTGAACATGCGTGTTTGTACTTTGGACTTTAGTCCAATGGACTTGTGTACAAACTATCGGATTATCCTCAATTCTGACATTTGTAGCCAGAAAGTTTGAGATCATTCACAGCGAACGCTTGTCCATTGAAAAACCAAAAACAATTGTTCGATGGAGCGTACAGACGTTCAGATTGTCGGATAAAACACGTCCGTCGGACCGCTGTGGTCAAAAAGTCCTATCGTGTGTATGGGCCTTTAGACTAGCTGCTAGCAGATTTAGACTTGACTAAGAAACTGATCTCCAGCTAACACTTTATAAGCAGCTACAGCAAATAGTTTTTTCCATTTGGTGTAAACGTTTTTACATTAATAAAAGCTGACCATTGGACACACCCCTGTTATTGTTAAATAGTTTGTCTCAACCCTTTAACAGACAGTTTTTGCTGGACAACTTGGTCTACTAAAGGAATTTGAAAAATAACAGACTGGCCACCAGGTCGAAATAAACAGAAAAAAATAAATGCAGCCATCACAGCTAAAGATTGGTAAGCTGAAATATATGACAATGTTTGTCTTGGGCTTTAATTTAACTACAACATCTCCAAACAGACAATAAGTGATTACAAGCATTCACCCAGTTTATATATAAACACATGTCTTTCTATGGGTAGAAAAGGACTAATCTGATTGTTTGATCTGCATACCTTGATCTTCTGAGCATAATGTAAATCATCAAAGGGTATTTTAATGTACTTTTTTGTTGTACCAGAAGGTCTAAGATGTAAAAGGAAATGTATTAAGAGTGCATTCCATTCTGCACAACAAGTTTTGAAAATTCTTTAATAAACATAAGTTAATCGGGTTCAGGGTTAGATTTAGACTTCAGATTTCTGCTTTCCTTTAGTTGATAGGGCTGCCTCAATAAATACAAATTTGTATGACCAATATCAATGTGATTCTTAGGTGGGGGGGGGGGTGCATGTGTAAAGTCAAGCACACCCAAAGACCTTTTAGGGAGCTCTGCAGCTAAATACTGATATACAGTAACTACATTACTGGGGGGCTACTAGCCCCATCTGCAAGGTCAAAACTACAATCTTCCCCTTGAGGGAATACTGTTTCCATAAAGGGAAAGCATTTTTTTAACAAAAACACAGCAATGCCTCAAGTAAAATACTTTTTCTATTCCAGCCAACACAAGACTCTAGATGGTGCAGGATGGCAACGTAGTGGCCTTGTTGTCCTTTCCTCTCCCACAATGTTAATTTAATACCCTTATACCACTATCAAAAAGAAAGAAATCCTGATCCAGAAGAGAACTTCACAAAACTAGACCTCAACCAGAGCTACCAGAATGTGTGCAAAAAGATCTATGATACTATCTAAAATAAATATCTAAAGCCACCAGGTTCCTCAATTTGGATCGTGGAATTGGGTGAACAAACTGACGTGCTAAAGCAGAATGAACACAATGGCCTTTGTCAAATGATAACATCTCTGCAAGAATCCCTATAGAGAACCATACTAGATAAAACAACTTACTCATCCACTTAGCATCAGAGGGGGTAACGGATCTTGAGGTCTACAATCTAAGCCTCTTCAGCCATATGCTTCCTGATACAGCTCAGGATAGGTTTGAATGTGATCGCAAACGAACAGCTTAAAGTAGAAGTCTGGGGTAGAACTAACTAATCTTAAAACACCTCCAACCTCCCTCCTAACTCCTGTACTAATTACCCTCTACAAGGAAGATGTTTATACTTACTGTAACGGTCACCACCGCTTACAACCTTCCATCCAACCACGACAAGCTTATCTGACACACTCCGACAATATTGCATACACGATCCATATCCTTTCCCAGAATAAGACGAGACAGAGCTCCGTTCTTGCTTCCAAAGATATATGACATTTTATTAGATTCCTTAGCTTGCTTATATCCAGTACAGCATAATACAGTTAATCACAGGACAATGCAATCTCCACCCCCCTTCACACCATGGGGGGCTTCAATCACACTCTAAAAGGCATTCAGGTAAGCTAACCATGTAGACCGGTCGGCACCGTATTTTCAATAGTGTTCAATTAACCTTGAATAGTAACACAGACATCTTTATCACACAATGATTTTCCCTTTTGAATAATACACAATCACAGATAATCTTCACACACAGAAAGGAAACCTCAATCACATTACCTAGACAGACTTACTGACTCTAAAGGGGTTTGACACCTTTGTACCATAGACAATTGCATCTACTCCAGTGGCGGCTGGTGCTCAAAATTTTTTGGGGGGCGCAAACGAAAAAAATAATATTGCAGCCTCACTGTGCCCATCACATGCAGCCACTGTGCCATGCCACCAAATGCAGCCACTGTGCCATGCCACCAAATGCAGCCACTGTGCCATCAATTGTCACCACTGTGCCATGCCATCATATGCAGTCACTGTGCCATTCCATTGTCACCACTGTGCCATGCCATCATATTCAGTCACTGTGCCATCAATTGTCACCAATGTGCCATGCCATCAAACGCAGCTACCGTGCCCATCAATTGTCACCAATGTGCCATGCCATCATATGCAGTCACTGTGCCATCAATTGTCACCACTGTGCTATGCCATCATATGCAGTCACTGTGCCATCAATTGTCACCAATTGTGTCACCAATTGTGCCATGCCATCAAACGCCACCACTGTGCCATCAATTGTCACCAATGTGCCATGCCATCAAAAACAGCTACTGTGTCCATCAATTGTCACCACTGTGCCATGCCATCAAATGCAGTCACTGTGCAATCAATTGTCACCACTGTGCCATGCCATCAAACGCAGTCACTGTGCCATCAATTGTCACCTCTGTGCCATGCCATCAAATGCAGTCACTGTGCCATCAATTGTCACCACTGTGCCATGCCATCAAATGCAGTCACTGTGCCATCAATTGTCACCACTGTGCCATGCCATCAAACGCCACCACTGTGCCATCAATTGTCACCACTGTGCCATGCCATCATATGCAGTCACTGTGCCATCAATTGTCACCACTGTGCCATGCCATCATATTCAGTCACTGTGCCATCAATTGTCACCACTGTGCCCTATGCCACTGTGCTCATTGTCGCCTCTGTGCCCCATGATGCCACTGTGCCCCATGCTGCCACTGTGCCCCATGCTGCCCCTTTCCCTGTAAAAAAATCACTTACCTGACGCTTCCATGTCCTCCCTCGATGTCTTCTGCCGCCGTGGAGAAGCTTCAGCCAATCAGGTTCCTGAAAACCAGAATCCGGGAACCTGATTGGCTGAAACGGCTGTCAGTCTAATGCAAGGACCGCAGATTGCCTGCGCTCCGAGCATAGACTTCCGAGAGCCGGAGGGCGGCACTGGAAAAGCCTATCAGAGCCGCTGGCTTTGATAGGCAGTTCCCCTCAGCCAACCAGCTGCCGCTGGTGACTGCGGGAGGGGGGGCGGCGCCCGTGCGCCCATATGGGCGACCCGCCACTGATCTACTCCTAGACAATACATTACGCTTTTCCACAGAATGTGTCCACACATTGAAGAGCCCACCTCACTTAACATTTCAATAGCCTATTTTATACAGAGTGATGAGTCACTTGTCTTGAAGACCTGGTCTCAAGTCAAAATGAGCTCCTTTTGTAATATTCCAGTTCTGCAATATGAATTATTATTAATGTCCCATCTCATGTAATATATGAATTATGATTCACTATTAGCCACCCTACACCCAAAAGGGCACAGGGTGGATTTCGACCCAAGAGTTATTGTTGCTGCTGGCACAAGAGTATCTCTCATCCTTCCAACGTCTCTGGGTGTCACGGGCCATTCTGTTACATCGTCTCTGGGTGTCACGGGCCATTCTGTTACACTTACCTATTCTCAGGGAGCTCTGGTTTGGCACCCAACAGTCAGCTTCAGGGAAGAGCAGCCAACAACGTACAGGCATACCAGACACTCACTTTACGTACACTCGTGAGTACGGACATACCCGCGAGTGTACGTAAAGTGTCTCACAAGTACAAATATTCCCGCACCGTGCACCCGCATTAGACGGAACTGAAGTTCTGAGCACTTAGCCTGCCCAGTTCCAGTGTGCTCTTTCTGTATCTTGGCTACCTCCCCACCTCCGGTGACATCACATCCTCTCAGTGTTTTTTCAGACTTCCCTGTCAGCCATAGAATGCCATCCAGCCTCTCCATATCACTGTCCTTTGTGCGCAGCGCGATGTCCGGGGGATGGATTGGGGCGGCCCCCCTTGCATCAGATGAGCTTATTTACATGTGAGTGTTCCCCCGATGCCCCCACTACAGCCCCTGAAGCCCCCACTAAAGCCCCTGGCACCCCCCACTACAGTCTAGAAGTGAAAAAAAGGTATTGCTTTACTTTAAGTACATTTTTGTTTCACATACATGCTCTGGTCCCATTGTGTACTTAAAAGTGGGGTATGCCTGTACACTGCCAACATAGTAAGTCTATGGGTGAAGTCACCACCCAGGCATTCCTTGCTTTATTGGAACTCTCTTCTCCCCCCTGAAGCCGGCAGCTGGGGAGATCATTTGACCCGACCTGAGCGCCCTGGGAATAGGTAAGTATAAGCATCTTTCTTCTATGGTGTAGTTCGTATAGGCGTTAGAAGGCGCTGGGAGCTGTTTTAGGCATTGTAAAGTCTAGCACGGACTTCTACTTTCAAACTGAGTGTAACGTCCCTGGGTTTGGTTCTAACAGGGTTAACGTTAGATAATTTCAAATACCAAATCCACACTGAAATCAATGGGAGCCAAATTAGTCAAATCAAAAATAGCCATTTTGGCTAATCAGCTAGAAATTTTTAAAGCCTAAATGCAGCCAAGTTCAGAAACAGAAAACTTAGCACAAGGGTGGGTGGCCATATTTTTTTAATGCTATTGTCCAATTATGACTATTTGGCCATATTTAGGCAATGTTGTGATCCCCCCTATGCAAGCCCCTTTAGTTACTTGGCTAGGGATTCCATATAATGTAAGTAAATGTGGCCATGTGAGTGGTTGCTAAAGATGCAGCAGGTGCCTGCACCCGCCTTGTCTTTAGCAACCACCGACACCATCCGGCCCATTCACTTGCATGGCTGAGAATTCTCTGAAAAATCCTCAATTTTAGACATTCTATTCAATAGTTCATCACTCCTCCTCATATATTGACTACATCCTTCTTAGCTTGTCACAATATACTGTAAATCTGACTTCCCCATCAACATAGTATATGATAAGATTACAAATATCTATAGTAATGAATGCATCTATAACATGCTGTCAGATACTTTCTCGACATTTGAGACGTTTTGGCAACCCTGAAAGAGATACCAACAGAACCAACCTCTTTAATCCTTTTCTCTAACAAAAACCCTATAATTCCACCTGGAAGCCAAATGAGTTTAATATCCTGTGAACCTACTTAATATAACCGGAGCCTGTTTCATACTGAAATTAAAACTGGATAATCCTAAAAAGTAGCTAGTGAAAGTTTTAAGAGGCTTGCATATGGCCAAGTTACGGTTTATGTTTTTACCCTATTTATTATAATTGTTGTTTAGACAAAATAATTGTCTGTTTTCTACTGTCACTAACTTCGACAATATCGATGATATCCTTTCTTCTGATATTCTGGGGTTAATTTACTAACGTTCACTTTGCAACAGAATTTTTCTTTAGGTTAGTGAATTGGGTGAAACTTATTTTTGCAAAGAAAAACCAATCACGTACTAACAAAATAAAAAGGTATTTTTGCTTGCATATGTTTGGATGATTGAAGTCAGCAGGTTTTCCCTTCATTCACTAAGCTTTGGGAAGTTTTCCTTGCAAAGTGCAAATTCTCTTGCAAAGTAAACAGTTTAATTATCTAATAAATGTACCCCTTTGTGTCTAAAATATTGCTTTCGTGTATATTTAGTGTGACTCTTTGATTGCCAATGTACTTTATTACAATTTTATACAGGCAAAATAAACTTGAATTGTTTTATGTATTTATGTAGCGCCCCCTTACTTTCAGAAGGGACGCTATTTGTAAATTTAGTGGGGTGAGAGACTTATTTGCTCTCACCCAGGTTGATTTGTGCTAAATTAGGCTGTTGTCAGCCCTGAATTATCCTGTGGGTCATTCTGTGCTCCAGGGATGTAGTTCCATCTCTGGGCGGCAGGTAGCGCCAAAGGGGTTCAGGCAGAGCCACTTTTCCCCATGCTGGGGGAGGGTATATCTGTGGCAGACGCCATTTTTCGGGGTTCTTCGTGGGTTCCTGGTTCCAGGTGCGGCACCCACCTTTAGGGTGTGCGCACGTCACGGGCCCCACCACTATAGCCTACCTGGCCGGGGCCCGTGCTATGCGGAGTTTCTTACTCTGGGCCCTCATGGCTCAGAGTAACTAAGTTGCCGAGGGGCCCCAGTGACTTACTAGGTCCCCACACTTCAGGAGGAATTGACTGAGGGGATACGCTCTAATGCTCTGAAGTATCGGACCTGTGGCAGAGGCCTTAACTAATTTACTAGAGCCAAGTTGGTGGCAGAGACTTGTTCCTTCTCAGCATTTCTCAGTGACACTCTGGCTGCCAGGCCTGTGGGAGAGACCTGTCCAGGTGCAATGCACCCACTCCAGCGGGAGTGGCGACGGGAGAAAATAATATACTCTAGAAGCAGGACTGCTTCTGTTCGTTATCCATAGCCTGACTCTGCAAAGTTATTCTCTTCACCAACCTGTCTTCCTCAAGTTGACTGTTGGTCGATGTTTGATCGAAAATAAAGCACTTAGAAAACGTCAACCATTGGCTTGGACATTCCGTTACTGCTCTCACAGTTGCTACCATCAATTTCCCTAGACACGTCAAAGGTAACTTAACTTATGCCGATCCCACATCTAACAAGCAGCTCCTGAGGGGGTAGCGCTACATTTATTTTACAAAAATACCTCTTAACAAGAAGATACAGTGATTTGTTGTGATGCCTTGTAGTGTTTTAAGCATCTGGGTTTGATGCTGGGGTATTCAAGTATTAAGGTATTAATTTATTTCCTAACTAATGTAAAAATAACAGAACTCACATGCAGTTGATCTTGATTTTTTTTTTACATTTCCTTCTTTAAACGACTTTATTCCCATTCTCTCTGTACCACCAGGATCTATGGAGTCCTATGTGCATTCCTGCTTTGTACTATAACTCTGTGCAGCCGCTCAGAGCGCCGCACACACAGTCAAGGTGAGTTGGACACAGAGCCACTGTCAATCACCAATGTGGAAGAGAAGCAGAGAGGTGTCCTTTGTTTGGGGTCTCTCTCGCACTGGCTGTGCGTACAGCACTCTGAACATCTGCATGTAGATGGGACAATTGAAAAAGGAAGCTCAGAGTAGGAAATAAAAAACATTAAAATGCATATGAATTATGTTATATGTTTATAGTGTAGCACCCTTCTGCTGTAATCACAGGAGTTGGGATTGTTTGGTATGGTCTGCTCAGAGCTTCACAGGCTGGGGGTTTGATTGCTTCTACCTATCGCTAGAAGAAGTTTCGAGGGCTTAGAGAGGGGGGATTTAATGTTCAGTCTGAAAATTCAGTAGGGCCTGGGGAGGTGTGCCCAGGTGGAGCTAGGTTAAAAAGTCTGGAGCTCTGAGAAGATTGTCTCTTTTTCCCCTGCAGAGATGGATCTACATGCTCAAGGGAAGGTTGACTGCTTGTTTCTGGACCCCCCATCTTCTTGGACTAGAGGGTGAATTACCCTGCAGGAGGCAGTTCTCTGCACTGACCAATTTCAGGACCTGTGAGTAGAGTGAAAGCCCCTGTACTGCAGTTTTGTGGCCCTTAACTGCAAGAGCCTAGACTGCTTCAGCCTAAATTTATGAGCTCAGAAATTCTCCTGACCCTCAGCTAGGAGTGAAAGATTGTAATGCTGTAACCTACAGATAAGGAACATGTCCTCTAAAGATTTGTGATCCAGCATTTTGGAGTAAGTGTGAGTCTCACAGACACACATATATCTCAGGACAAAGCATTATTTTTAAAATTAGACCCATACCTTTATGAAACAGACTATACAGAGCGCTAACAATTTATCTCGGCCTACCTTAAATGAAAGAGTACATTAAAACATCAGAACACTATTTTTTTTTTTTTTCAAAATTCTTTATTTACACACAACAAAGAGCGTTTCACACGGATCAAAGCAATATTCAAAAACAGTGTTATCCAGAGATGCATATACAAACAAATTTTAGTTATAAACATAGGGCCAGATTCACGAACACTTGCGCTGGAGTATTTGGATATGCGCCGCGTAACTGTGATGATGCGCCGTCGTTTCTATGTGCCCGTACCCAGCAAACTAGATGCGCCCAATAACGGGTCATTTGCGACCGGCGGAACGTTCCGACGCCAGAGTATCGTCAGCGCTTATTTTCGCTGGGCGCATCAGTCGCGCCCATTGATTTCCCCTGCAAATATGCAAATGAGGTTTTTTTCCCAATTCACGAACGGATTAGCACCATACGCTGGCTACATGCGCCGCGCGTATCTGGTCCGTCCGGCGCAAAGTTATTTCTACAAAAGGCTGCTTTATCTTTACTCCAGACGGTCACAGGTCAGCAGGAGAGCAGCTACAGCAGCGTTACCGACGATAAGAGCTAGCTGAGCACCCCCACTTGCAGGACAACACCTCTGTCCATGCTTGTCTGTCAAATTTTACAGCCATGGAGGAAGACATCATAGGTCTCCATAGCCGGGATGACGGCTGACAGCTCCTGGCCATTAAAGTTCAGCTTTCTCCTGTGTGTTTGCGGGGAACGGGAGCAGCCATCTCAGAACAAAAGTAACATCACTGCGGGGAGGGGGAGCAGGATATACTTTAGTGCCGGAATGGCGCTTTTATGGGCGCATCTAAACGCCCAACGGAAGGCATTGCGCTGACGTTTCCCGTGCAGTGGTGCCGACGGAAGTTGTGAGCATGCGCACAAAGGGGGCGAGTGGAGCCTCACTCACTGCGCATGCTCCGTGGTTGATGCGCTGAACGTAAGCCTCTGCGCTGGGCTCCGCCCATCATTTACATATGATCACACCCACTTCCACTTGCGTCGGGTTACGCCAGCGCATTATCGTTACTCTGGCGCAAGTTTACGCGCAACTTTTATGTGAATTACAGGACTTGCGCTGAAAGGGTCTTCAGAGTAACGTAAATGAGAAGCGTTACTCCAGAGGAAAGATACTCTCATCTACCTGAATCTGGCCCATACTGTTACTAAAAACAAATAGGTTATCCCATAGGTCATCTCATAGCGGTAAGTAGCTACCCTATACGGGTACTACACTGCAAATACTGCAGTGGCAAGATCCAACGACCTATGGGATGTGACATGCAACCAGGGATCCGCGGATCCGCTCACCTTTTCCTAATATTCTGAGAGATAGCGAGAGTGAGAAGAGAGAAAGGACAGTAGATAGCAGAAACTTCCCAGGCTTGGCCTGAGAGGTCAGAAAATGGAGTCGACCCGTGGGGAAAAGTCCTGGTCGGGGGGGCATGTAAGGGGAGGGTGGGGGGGGAGCACCCGCGAGCATGGATCCATATGTCTAAGGGCTCTATCTGCGTTGTGCTTGGTCCGGTATATCAGCTCCTAAGCCAACAGGGACAGAGGGGATAGAATCTTGGGGTCGGGTCGGGTCTCTAAGACTTTGTCCTTCGTCAGAGTAGGTATAGATGTTCCACAGTCGCCATGTTCGTGTATGAATTTCCTGTCTGTCTTGGCTCGAAAGAATCAGGTCTTCCAGAACACTACTTTGTACCACACATCATAGCATATAAAGTGGAATGGTCAGATGTATGTAATATAAAAAAAATGCATATAGGGTACACAGGGTAGAAGTTTGTAGCATACAGAAATGGAGCTGAAGGTTACCTTAAAGGCTCCAGGAAAGCTACTCAAATATAGATGAAGAATAAAAAGGTTTCCCCGTGGGGCTTTGAACAGCAATAAGTTGTTTTGTCGGATAATAATATACAATATATTTATTGATTGTCAAATGACACAATAGAGTTACAATAGATAAAGCACCTCTCACTTTTAATGCATGATTTAAGTATTATCATTATCATTTTTACATTGACCTACCATACTCATAACCTTATTGACACCCCTATGCTTATACATTCATAGCAAAGATTGCAGCCAGTTCATACATTTAATATATATAACTATTATTTAGTACTATTACTACACAGTCATGAGCTAATTTACCCTATTTTTTTATTCTATATATGGTCATTAATCTGGGGACTTGTTCGCAGGTGCCGCTTCTCCCGTCCTCTCCTGACCTTTGGCGGGCGCTACCAGTGTGGCTCCTTGTAAGCCCACAGGGTCGATTCCTTCGCCTTGTATGGGGGGGTGGTGGGCGATGACACCATCCTCTGGTTTGCTGACAATCCTGGCCATGTAACTGTCTACTCCATTACAAGCGGTAATTATATCCCCATGCCATACTTGTATTGTTATGTATGACTATATGTTTTGAATATTGAATTTATTTTATATGTCTCTTAGAGTCAACGATCCCCCTGAAGATGACCACTTTATGGTCAAAACGCTCTGTGGACATTTACAAGGATATTGAAGCTTATGGCAATCTAAAGTTTATTTTATAACATTCACCCTTTAATTCCAAAGTATTGTCCAGGTGCCCATATAGTTTGTGTCTTTGCTCACAAAATCTGGCATCAATGACCACAATAAAAGGCCAATACATGCTACATTTAGATCTGATTAAATGAAATTTATTGCGAGCAGAAAACAGCAAGTTTTTAAATCACAAGCACTTACGTCAGCGAAAACAGCATACGATGGGATAGTTGAGGTTACTGTTGCTGACTTTGTGGGAAGCTGCTGCTGCTCCAACTTCAACCACTTCCCATTGAAAAATCTGATTCTTTAAAATAAAAAGAAGAAATTCAAGTTACATGGAAACACTAAATGCTTGTTATTTCAAAGAAATCATTTTGACATTGTTTTTTTCTACAGTGGTAACATTTATTTTGGAAATGATCTGGAGTGGTGAGTAAAAGGGGAAAAGGGCAAATGACACCTGGGCCAGCATTTCATTGTTGCACATGCATAGCTAATACAGCAGTGATTCATGCTGATAGAGGAACAAAGTAGCAGAGAGAAATTACACTTAGAGCTCTTAATTTATAAAAGCACCCACTATAGAGGGATATTATTTGCCTATGATTTACAACCACTTTAAATTCTTGTATGTGTAAAAACAGGCTAGTAACTCTGCTTCTGTGGGAACCAGTCTCCTGGGCTTAAAGGGACACAAAATTTGGGTTTCAAGTATGTCTTCTTAACTTAAAAAAAACCCTTCCATTGCTCTCAGTCTTCTCCAAATTCTTTTTTCTCCTCTTGTGATCCAAATTTCTGTTAGAGGGAGGCTGCCTTAATTCTCAATAGTTCTACTGTATGTAGGAATGTAGCCACCCTCTCTTGCTCATTCCCAAAATGGAGTAGAAACAATGGGATTTGTAGTGTTCGTAGAGCAGTGCACATGATCACAACTAAGGTGTGCTTCTCATTCCAAACAAATGGAAATGAGGGAAAAAGGGGAAGACATGACAATGTACACATGGTCGGAATTTCCGACAAGAATAGTTCGATGTGAGCTTTTGCAAGGAAATTCTGAACGTGTGTAGGCCCCATCTGATTTTTTCTGTTTACACACACAAATCAACGTCCCTGCTGCGTGACAGTCAAACCCGACTGACGCGGCAGGAGCATGCCCCCTAGAGGCTTGGGAAGCCAAAGGGTTCCTGCAGCCATCATATGAAAATGGGGCAGTAGAGGAGTGGTTAAAAAGTGTTTGCAAAAGTTTGGCTTTAACTTGTTAAGTCAAATCTAGACTGACAATGCTGCTGTCCAAAGATGTCTCCAATTCTCTTCCATCCGGAGTAAGACAAAAGGAGTGTTACTGTCCACTTGTCCAGATCTCCAGCTGAAAAAGAAGGGGGAAAAAAAAACAAAAAAAAATAGAAACTGAATGCAGCCACCACAACATTAGTAAGCTGCAATATGCCAAATTGTCATTTTTGGGTTTACCATTGCTTTAAAGCACTGGAAAATCTTTCAATCTAATGAGCAGAACAATTATATACTGTAGACCTGTCAAATTACACATTCAAAATGGTTCATTTTGATTTGCACTACAACTGAAATGATATGCAGAAATATGTGCAAATCTGACCCTTTGTAATCTCTAGATTGCAGTCATGTATCTGGTAAAGATACACATGTAGGGCCAGATTCAGGTAGATGGGCGCTTCTTTACTTTGGAGTAACGTTTCTCATTTACGTTACTCCGCCGACACTTTCGGCGCAAGTACTGTTATTCACATAGCACTTGCGCGTAAACTTGCGCCAGAGTAACGATAATGCGCTGGCGTAACCCGACGCAAGTGGAAGTGGGTGTGATCATATGTAAATGATGGGCGGAGCCCAGCGCAGAGGCTTACGTTCAGCGCATCATCCACGGAGCATGCGCAGTAAGTGAGGCTCCACTCGCCCCCTTGTGCGCATGCTCACAACTTCCGTCGGCACCACTCCACGGGAAACGCCAGCGCAATGTGTTCCGTTGCGCATATAAAAGCGCTAGCGGAAACGCCATTCCGGCGCAAAAGTATATCCGTTTCCCCCCACCCCAGGGAAGATACTTTTGCACTGTCATGGCTGCTCCCGCTACCCCCAAAGAGAGGAGGAACCTCAACTTTAATGCCCAGGAGGTCTCTGTGATCATCTCGGCTATGGAGACGTTTAATGATTTCCTCCACGGGAAAAAAAGTAGGAAGACCAGCCGGGAGAGGAAGCAGGGCATCCTGGACACCATTGCTGCCAGGGTCAATGTGTTAGGGTACTCCACCCGGACTGCAGGCGACATACAAAAAAAAATAAACGACCTGCGGCGCAAGGTCCGTGGCAAGGTGGCCACCATTAGGAGCCATGAGAGGGGCACAGGTGGTGGTCCACCATGTCCGGTCAGCCTGACCACGGAGGAGGAGGTGGTCGCCCGCTGCCTGGACAGGGAGCAGTTGGAGGGGGTCCCTGGCTATGACTCCATGGAGGAAGGCTCCAGGACAGGTAAGTGCTTTTTATCCCTATTTGGTGTGTTGCATGTGGGGGGGGGAGGGTACATGTGCCAAGTGTGTGGGACCACCAACATGTGTCTGCTTTGTGTCATCCACAGATGACGGAGCTGGGCCATCATCTCGTACCGGCCAGTCCACCCCAACCTCCCAACGGGATGCTGATGACAAGGCCCTGGGTGCTGGAGACACCGAGGTGGAGGAGGAGAGTGCCCACACCACTTCAGCAGAGGTGGTTGAGGAGGAGTCTGTCCCTGAGCAGGACTTTATTTTATTGTTGGAGGAGTCCTCCTCCTCTGCAGGGCCCTCTGTCATCCCCTCCCCCATCCTAGGTAGCCCCTCAAGGGCGACTCCATCCCCACGGGGACAACCTTCTTCTGCCCCCAGGAAGGAGACCCGTAAGACCAGGGGGTGTCTGATATGGTCCAGGACCAGGTAGCGTTGGACCACGCAAGGCAGACCCAGCAGATGGGGGAGATTGCTGGCCACTTAGACCGGGTCGCTGACAGCCTGGGCTCCATGTCACAGCTGCCCAGTCGTGTGCAGGACGTTGTCACCAGCCTGGGGGAGGTGCAGGCTGATGTCCGGCACCTGACAGCAGCCGTCAACGCCAACACAGCTGCCATCCGGGAAGAGGGGAGGCAGCGGCAAAGTGACCAGCGGCATCATATCACCCGCCAGCTGAGGATGCAGGCCCAGACCAACCTGTATCTCAGCCGTATTGCTGTGGCCTTGGAGGGCAGGCAGCCAACAGCTCCCAGGAGTGGCCCACCCGGGGATCAGCCTCCTCCAGATGCCCCCCCACCCCCACCACCACCCACTCCCTCCAGGCAGCTGAGGAGCCCGAGAGTGCCCCCAAGGAGGAGCCCCCATCATCCCAGATGAGGGTTTTTTGTTTTTTTGTTTTATAATTTTTTTTTTAGACTCAGGTTATGAGTTTTTGTTTATTTTTGAATATTTATTTTATACTCAGGTTATGAGTTTATGTTTATTTTTGAATATTTATTTTATACTCAGGTTATGAGTATTTGTTTATTTTTGTTCTCATGTTGTGAGATATGTATTTCTTTTTTTACTGCACACGGTCAGGAGTGCAGGGGACAGTGTGAATGGTGTGTGAATGTGAGGGGGTGGCACTCCTGATAGTAAGGGGTGTCACCCTCGACCGTGGTGGTGAAGTTAACCCCACGGCTGTATGAATGACGTGTGAAAGGTGTATGAATGGACAGTGACATCATTGGGGCCTTGACGCTGGCGTTGCTGCTCCCAAGTCCTACATGCTGGACTTGGGCTAATCCAATGCGATGTGCATGTGGTGTGTGTGATCTAGGGACATCAGTGGTGTACACGCGTGCATTGTCTGACTGCTCTTCCATCAGCAGACTGGGTCTCCTCTGGCAGGTGGGGACTGTGTGGGTCGGGGGTCAGGTCATCACGTATGTCAATCTGCAGGCCTTTTCTCATAGCAAAGTTGTGCAGAATGCAACATGCACCGATGATCTGACACACAAAGGTAGGGGAATACAATAGGGTCCCCCCGGACTTATCCAGGCAGCGGAAACGGGACTTCAGGAGCCCGAATGTTTGCTCCACCACTGCACGGGTTTTGATGTGTGCTTCATTGTATTTTCTCTCTCCTCTGGTTTGGGGGTTCCGGAAAGGAGTCATTAGATGGGGTCCCAGTGCATATGCAGAGTCACCTGTAAGGGAAAAGACAGGAGGATGTTAGTCATGCATGTGCCCCTTCTGATGTGCATCACGGGAGGGGATAGTCATGCCTGCCACCCATGTCACTCACCAACCAGCCAGCTGTCACCATACATGTTCTGCTCGAATTCTGCTGGGATGGGGCTCTGACGGTATATGAAGCTGTCATGGCTGGACCCGGGGTGTTTGGCACGGACGTGCCATATGAGGCGTTGGGCATCGGCTATCACCTGTACGTTGATGGAGTGCCAATGCTTCCGATTGCGGTATATGTGCTCTGTGGCACTGGGGGGCTGTAGGGCCACATGTGTGCAATCAATGGCCCCGATGGTGCGTGGGAATCTGGCAATGCTGTAGAAATCTGTCATTGCCTTCAGCCGCAGCTCCTCAGTGGTGGGTCTGATGAACTGGTTGGACATGCGTCTGAGGATTGCAGGGACAACCTGGTGCACACATCTGCTTATGGTGGATTGTGACATCCCAGCCACCACTCCACTTGTACGCTGGAATGATCCACTTGCAAGGAAATGAAGTGTTGCCAGTACCTTCACCAGTGGCTGCACTGCTTGTGAGCGGTGTGTCTTGCTGGTGATGTCACCCTGCAGGGTTGTGGTTAGTTCAAGGATTGCATCAGGGCTGAATCTGAAGAGGCGATACACCTCCTCATCCCCCATGCCAAAGAGGCTCATGCGCGTGCGGTATATCCTCTCACGTGCCCGCCTCCTTCGTTCCGGGGGACCCAGTACTAGTGCTAGGACCACGATTGCCCCTGGCATGTTGGCACACAGAGGTGTTGTCCTTGCAAGTGTGGTTGTTCAGCTTGCTAGTTTCGTCGGTAACGCTGCTGCTGTAGCTGCTCTCCTGCTGACCTGAGGCCGTCTGGAGTAAAGATAAAGCAGCTATTTGTAGAAATAACTTTGCGCCGGACGGACGAGATACGCGCGGCGCATGTAACCAGCGTATGGTGCTAATCCGTTCGCAAATTGGGAAATATCCCTCATTTGCATATTTGCAGGGGAAATCAATAGGCGCGACTGATGCGCCAAGCGAAATTATGCGCTGACGATACTCTGGCGTCGGAAAGTTAAGCCGATCGGAAATGGCCCGTTTTCTGTCGCATCTAGTTTGGTGGGTACGGCCACATAGAAACGACGACGCATATTCACAGTTATGCGGCGCATATCGAATTACTCCAGCGCAAGTCTTGCTGAATCTGGCCCGTAATGTACAAAGCATGTATTCAGGTACTGGTACTCTTTAAATGAAGTTTGCTTTGTCGTTATTTCTGAAACATTTCCTTCTATGGAAGAACAGCTCGGGGAATGTGGATTTATTGTCTCAAGGATCTTGTGATAAAACCAAAGTAACAGGAAAATCTGTTTTTACTTTAAACCAATGGAATGTGCTAGGGAATGGGATGTTAATCCTTTATTCTCTCTGACCCAAATTTGCAGTGCAAAAACTAGTAAGGCTTAGGCAATACACTTACAATGTATTTTTCATTTATCTCCTGGAACTGTGAAGACCTTAAAGCTTTTATCTGTAATAAAATCTGTCCTCTGTACATTGGTAGATATAAAAAATAGTTCTTTGAGTGCTGTAATTGCACAGAGGTAACATGAGATTTACAGAGTTCTGAAGAAAGGAAGAAAATACATTAGATCTGACTCTATCGTTCTCTATGTGTAAGTGAAATCTATAACGATTAATTAAAGCAGTACTAAACTCAAAAAGCTAAAATGTATTATACTGTTTGACCAAAGTTGTCAACTAAATCAGATTTATTTTTATGGGGGTGAAAACAAAAACTTAGACAAAGGAGTAGCTGTAGATATAGTGGGCCAGATTCAGAGAGCCATTACGCCTGTCTAACTGGTGTTAGACAGGAGTAATTTCAAATTACGCGCGCCGTATCACTAGTTTGAATCCTCAAACCATGATACGGCGGCGTTGGGCTTCGATCTGACAGGCTTACATCTTCGTACGCCTTCGGATCTACGCTGCAATTTTTTTGCAGCCACTTGGTGGAGTTCGCGTCGTTTTCAGCGTCGGGGTATGCAAATTAGCTTTTTCTGGCGATCCACAAAGTTACGAGCGTCATTCGCAATCGCGTATGTCATTTTTTCGCTACGTAAAATTAAACCAGCTATTAGCTGGTCTAACGTTACGCAGCCCATGTTAAGTATGGCCGTCGTTCCCGCGTCGACTTTCAATTTTTTTTTTTTTTTTGCGTAAGTCATCCGGGAATAGGAATGTCCGTAAACGACGCTATTCAAAAAAAAATGACGTAACGACGTGATTTCACGCAATGCACGGCGGGAAATTTCTCAACGGAGCATGCGCAGTTCGATCGGGAACGCGCCTAATTTAAATGCCTCACGCCCCCTAATCGCGTACTTTGATTCCGCCGGGAGAAATACACTACGCCGCCGTACCTTACGGGCCAAAATCTCTCTGAATTCCTCGTAGAGCCAGGTAAAGTACGGCGGCGTAGAGTATCTCTGATACTCTGCGGGAATCTAATTCTACCTGAATCTGGCCCAGTATATTTGGATTTTACTCCAAGTGCTCAGTGTCTTCCATTTTAAAGACAACCCATTATCACCTCTGTACCAAAGTCTTCCACACTATACCCTGTGCCATCAGTGTTTCCTCCTCTATGCCACCGCATCCAAATTAGTGAAAATTCACCAGAAATCCTTGACCCCCTTTCCTCAGAAAATGGGTCAATAAGTGCTTTTCCATAAAGTGGATGCTTTTCCTTTAAGCTCTTTCACCCCTTTTTGCTCAGCATATTACACCATGCTAACCACATAGCTTGGCCACAGGGAACAAAAGAAAAATCACCCACATAGCATAAAATCTTTATTTATATAAAACCACATACTATAAAATCAAATGCACTCACATGAAAGTGTGCAGTGTCCCAGAAGACATTGGACGATGAAACGCGTAGGTGCTGACATCACCCCGAACAGAAATGCCTAGCTCACACAGGATAAGAGTGGAGCCGACATTGAGTAATAACAAGCGTTTATTATCTGAGTGCTGCGACACAGCATATTTTCACGTGAGTGCATTTTATAGTACACGATATTATAAATTAATAAGGATTTTATGCAATGCGGACGATTTTCCTTTTACTCCTTGTGGCTGATCTATGTGGTGAGCATATATCACATTACTGGTAGGTGTAAATGCAATCCGTGCGACTGGGAGTGTGTATAAACCCCCCCCCCCCCCCTCCCGCTTTCAGATCCATATGATGCATGGACCTGGCAGCAAAAGGGTTAATGCTCATAAATGTAAAGTTATGAATATGGGGGCTAAAAGAATGCACACATCGTACATACTTCCATACATAAAAATGGCCCTTACCTTGGTAATCTTGAGGGGAAAATCTGTAGGTGATATTTGTTTAATGTGTCCGGTAAAGAAGGCCTTGCTGAATATGTGTATTTTTGGGGAAAATATGATAGTAAAAATCAGGCCCCTTGTAGTGTAGCCAGTGGGCAAACAATTTGCGGTATTCACATGGTAAGTGGGGATAGATAAAGGGCTGGATGCTACAAAAAGGAGGATGACAAGTTTCAGAGAAAGAGAATGTTTCAGCCTAGGGAGCTGAACTCTGATGAAGTACTCAATAGGGTGTAGTGCCTTCCTGGTCTGGAGACAGAAGGGGATCCAGTAGTAGGTCTGCCATCTCCAGTAATGAGGGATCTGTAACCTGGGTTCAGGAATTTCAGCCTGGCGACATAGAGACCTCATTAATTTTGTCTAGATGGTGTTGAATCTGCAGTATGGTGGTTCTGTAATCTTGGTGATTAGGGTAAATGCATAGAAGGCAGAACTGGAATCCCCATCTATAAGGAATGCAGTGGGATTAAAGAATCTGTAATGCTGGCTTTGTTTCCTATCCTGAAATCTAGAAATTATAGAAGGAGCCAGAACAGCGAAGACTTGTTAGGTGTGTCCTTGGAAATTTAAGGGTTCATGGGTTCAGGCGGCCTACCAAATGTTCTCCTTGGTATGGTAGTATAGAAACTTGATGATAGTGTCCCCGGGAGGGATCGTCAGTTGTTCGACAGGCTAGGGCGTGTTGCACTCAATCAAACTCCAAACGTTTGATTGGGATGGAAGGGATGGGTTCCTGTGATAGAGTGGCCATGGTGGCTTGCAGGTCGATGGCGATCTTCAGAATACCACGGATGCAAAAATTGCACATCGACCTGTTTTCCAGATCCTCGAGCTTAGCATGTAGGTGCAAATCTTCTTCTTTAAGGCCACGTACACACGAGCAACTAGATTTGTTCAAATCGGTCGGACAGACCGATTTGAACAAATCTGTCTGCTGGCCATTTTGGTTTGATCGCTGTACACATGATCAAACCAAAATCCCCGCCAGCAGACAGCGCGCTGACGTGGCGGTGACGTTGATGCCGCCACGTCACCGCACCAGGAAGTAAATTACTTCCGTGCATGCGTCGAATCCATTCGACGCATGTGCGAGAAGATATGTCTGCTGGCTAGCGTACTAACCAGCAGACATATCGGGCGGACGGATTCCCAGCCTACAGATTTTAAAGCATGCTTTAAAATCTGTCGGCTGGCCAAATCCATCTGCTCGTCCGTACACACGATCGAACCTGTCTGCTGGGACGGTCGGGCAGACCGTTTCCAGCAGATAGATTTGATCGTGTGTACGCGGCCTAAGATTGTCTAGCTGTGTCATGGCCCTCCAGAGAGATTACTGCATCATCCATGGGGGATTCGAAATCTGCAGTCCTCTGATTTAGCTCTTTTATCTCCTTAGTGAGCTTGTCTGTGATCCTTCTGTAGGTATTCTGTATGGGCTTCTTGTAGCATCTTGTCAAAGCATACGGGGAAGAGGCAGGAGGAAGAAGAGTCCCAGCCTGCCAGGGCCATCTTGGAGTACTACGCACCAGGGCTTCCTTGATGGGCTTTGGCTTGGTCCTGGTAGTCTGGAGTAACATGTTGGGGGTCCAGGGAGAGCAGCTGTGGTGAGGAGTTGGGCTCAGAGTGGGCACCATATATCTGTTATTGGCTACCGAGAAGTGCGGTGCATGGTCAAAACATGCCCTGAATGTGTGTATATTTTTTAAATAATGATTACCGTATTTATTGGGGTATTGCGCGCTCCGGCGTATAGCACGCACCCCTAAAGTGGACCCTATTCCTTTGTGGAAAAAAAGGTTTTCGTACTTACAGTTTTGGTGTCTTGCGTGGCGTCCATCGGCAGCCTCGTCAGGTCCGGCGTCCGTCTGCGGCTTCGGGTGTCCTCTTCGTCGGGTCCGGCGTCCTTCTGCGGCTTTGGGTGTCTTCTTCGTCGGGTCCATCGTCCGTCTGCGGCTTCGGGTGTCCTCTTCGTCGGGTCCGGCATCCTTCTGCGGCGTCCTCCCCGCTCGATTCCCGCACCGAGTTTGAATACTGCGCCGACATATACCGAGCGCAGTACACTCGTGTATAGTCGGGCAGGCTCAGCTACTCTCGCGCTCACGTCCTGTACGTCCAGGACGTGAGCGCAAGAGGAGCCGAGCCTGCCTGACTATACATGAGTGTACTGCGCTCGGTATATGTCGACGCAGTATTCAAACTCGGCGCCGGAAAGCGGGTATCGTTTTGTTTTATTCAAAGCAAACTTGCCCATTCATCCATCAATCCATGTCTCCATGCTTTATTTTGCTGAGAAATCACTTTGAGCCAATTCTGATCTTCCGACAAATTCTTTTTAAGGGATAAACTTCTATATTTTTCTCATAGAGCAACAAAACAAATGATTTTTGTTTAATGTGTACTGTATTTGTATGATTTTCGTACAAGAAATATGAAATACGAAAAACTGCGCATGATCAGAAACAACATATAACAAAAATAAGCCTTTGTCGCATGAGAATTTTGGTACATTATTTCTATCCTCGGTTTCGACTTGCTGTGAATTATTGAGAAAAACTGTCTGAACGTGTGTACGGGGCATAATTCTGTAAGATGTTTTAAACTGCAGGTGGAATACTGATCAATCAGATAAAGATAACAACCAAAAAGCTCCAAATGGTACAGTCATCCAATGGGGACAACTCCCCTGCTGCTGGGAGGTGCTGGCAGTTGTACAGGTTCTCCATTCTGTAACTGAAAGTGGAATGTCCCTTTAATTATATTTTCTGAGTTTTCAGTCTATTAATTCTCTTTATTTTTGAAAAAGAACAGGAGATCTACGCTACTTTTTAGCAAACAGTTTTACATGTAGTACAGAAAATAGGATTTGTTTGCTTCATCCTAACAACAGCTGGGACAGGCTCTGCAGCGTTTTACTAATGGTGTTTACATACATGTCCAAACTGTTTTTCTGCTTCCTCCGTGACATCATCCAATCCATCCAGGTTTACAGGATCAAAGGATAAGATGAAAACAGTCTTGTATCTTAAAACACGAAAGGCTGACTATAATACAAATATCAGAGGATGTGATCTTTGTATTTCCACCATGCTTACAGTACTGTGACCGTGTTCAGCTTTTCACATTATTTGTTTCAACAGATGTGCCTTTTTTTTCTTAAGAGAACATCAAGACCAAAGGAATTCTCTTTCCTTCCAACAGTTCATGTGACTATTATATCATAATCATCTGATACGGGCTCACTACTTTTTCATTTTCTGCATAAATTGTTTTTCCAGTTTGTAGAAACAGATCTGCTTTGTACAATATTTCCATAAATTATTATTCAATATTATGTACAGTATATGTTCCTAATAATAAAAAAGAATGACAAGGTGCGCCAAACTAAGTGAAGCATATAGCAAACGATTTATTGAAAGCAAAAAAGCCAAATGGCTACTCACACAATCAAAGTGAGAATCAGGCAAATAAATGGTGATGGTGAAGTCCATGGTCTCTGTAAGGTCCAGGGTGACATCCAGAGCAGTGTCCCAGCGGCGTTCCAGCAGACTGCAGAGGATGGGTCAGCAGAGCGGGAGGCGTGTAACCAGCCCGTTGTCTTGCTGGATGGCGTGCATACCAGTGTGGAATGCAAGCTTGGGGAAGTCTGTGAACTGGAAGTGCGTACCAGCGTGGAACGCAAGCTCGGAGAAGTCTGTGAAGCGGAAGTGACATTCAGACACGTCAAATGACGCGTTTCAAAGTTTCCGCTTTTTCCCTAGATCTAATTGGTCCGATGTGAGCTTTTGGTCAGAAATTCTGACTGTGTGTATGCTCCATGGAACTTTTGCTGTCGAAATTTCCGCCAAGCTCGTCTGTATGCAATTCCGACGCGCAAAAAAAAAAACGCTTGCTCAGAATCAAGCAGAAGAGCCGAACTGTCTATTGAACTTCATTGATCTCGGGTCGTCGTACATCTTGAATGTCACCACGTTCTTGATGGTCGGAATTTCCGACAAGGTTTGTGTGACCGTGTGTATGCAACACAAGTTTGAGCCAACATTCCATCATTTGTCGGATTTTCCTATCGTGTGTATGCGGCATTAGCCATGGCCTGGGGTGAAATGCTTGCCTGTCCTCTCCCTCTGGAGGTACCATCATGCCTCCGGGCAGGGCCGCCATCAGGGGGGGTACAGGCAGTACAACTGTAAGGAGGCCCGGAGGTCCCCAGGGGCCCAGATGGCAACCCCCTTTTTTTGTAAGGGGTCCGGAGGTCCCCAGGGCCCTGGATGGCAACCCCCCTTTTTTTATATATATAAATATATTTTTTTTATTAAAGGGCCCAGAGGTCCCTAGGAGCTTGGAGGTCCCCAGGGCCCCGGATGGCAGTCCCTGTTTTTATTTTTTATAAAAACATTTTTTTTATATATATTTTTCTTTTTTCTTTTTTTTTTTTATAAAAGGGCCCAGAGGTCCCCAGGGCCCCGGATGGCAATCCCCCTTTTTTTAAATAAATGTTTTAATTTCTTTATTCTTTTCATTAAAGGGCCTAGAGGTTCCCAGGGCCCCAGATGGCAACTCCCCTTTTTTTAAATAAATGTTTTAATTTCTTTTTTCTTTTCATTAAAGGGCCTAGAGGTTCCCAGGGCCCCAGATGGCTACCCCTCTTTTTTTATAAACATTTTTTTGTGGCACCCCCCACGCTTCTCAATTTATGCCCCCACGCTTCTCAATTAGCGGCAAAACCCCCCGCTACTCAATTCACGGCAGCACCCCCTCCCCCTGGTTCTCTGCTACAGGGGGCCCATGCCTGAAGCTGTATAAGGGGCCCCATAATTCCTGATGGCGGTCCTGCCTTCAGGTGTCAGGGGGGTGCTACACCATAAAGTTATATTAGCTCTTCCATGTTACAAAAGCTGGAAAAGGCTGACTTAACACCAGAAAAGCTGTGTGTTTCACCTTTAGATTAAAATACCAGTAATTCATATTGCACAGAATACTACTAGTTCTGCTTCTACTCAGTATAAATGATCACTGTGCTGATGTTTAATTTTTTCCATTGTTGGCAGATAGTTCAAGCAGAGCAGTGTCTCTTTTGGCTTTATTTCAGAGAGAGTAGTAGGAAAAATACCTCACTGAGTTGTCATCTCTCACAGACCAGAAATAAATCATTTTTCTGCTTTATGAGTAACTTTTATAGCGATTAAAAATTCATTCCAAAAAAGGGCAAGGGACGGATCGAAGGGTCTGTATAATTTTGCATCTTTGCTATATTTGCTTAAAAACTTACAGTATATATCACAGCATGGCAGCTCTAACCTGGTACTTTTGTATTATTTAAAGGTAACATGGTACAAGCTAAAAGCCCTATTTAACATGTATTTTTATAACAATGGATTGTTACGTAGAACTTACTTGTAATCACCTCCAAAAGTGTCATGAGACATTTGAGCTAAAATCATGTGACTTTCAATTTGGGAAGAAAATCTTTGCCAGTCAGGGAAAACGTTTCCTCTTCTTAGTCAGCTGATACATTCTATTACAATTACATCATTTCTGCACTAGTCTCACTTTCCAAATAGACCGTATTTTCTCTGGAAAGCATTACTACTGTATTATACAGCGTTGTACGTTTGAGAATGGTGAGCCAGTATAACGTGGCACATTTTCTAGAACTATGCAGTTTTGATTTGTTGTATTTATATAATACTTAATTTCATGGAATTTATTAGAACCAATATTTTGTTGTGTATATATGTTATATGGAAATAACTAATTTAATGATATTCGCTAGAACCAATAATATGGGAGGTATCAATTCAATGTCTAAAATAGTATTATCAATTGTCTTGGGAGCAGTTCATGTACACATGTCCAGCAACTTAACCAATGTTCCTATTTTGTTTTTGTGGTGTTTTTATTATTTTATTCATTTTTATATTTTGTTTTATTTTTATAATTATTATTTTTTGTTATTATTAAATTATGTGTGTGTGTGTGAACGAGCAAAACTTTTTATATTCAATTGAATAAAATAATGTGACGAAATAATTTAAAAATTATTTGAAGAAAATTATCTATCAAAGTGTGCAAATAATAAAATAAGAGGGAATAGAAAAAACATGCTCAAGACGGTGTTGGTGTGACCAAGTGCAATTAAATAAAAAATAAATACAAAATGTTTTTTACCTTAGAACATTTGAATTGTCAGCACAGCCAACATAAGGCAGTGTGTGTTATATTGAAACAATGGAAGAAAGTTCATGAACATCTGTGTCTGTAAAACTTCAGAAAGGGAGCTCCATTTAGTACAAGTGCAGGGCAAATTGCGCAGCATTAAAAGACAGATAAACGGGACATACAAATTAGTCCGTTGGTAACACCATATAGCAATATTTGTAAGACTAGCACAGTTTTAACAACCATCCGGGGATCACTCTAGGATCCTAATGAAAGCTGTGGTATTTTGTAGTGTTTCATGATTGAGCTGATGAGAATCAGTGCTCCTAACCCACTCCCCTGAGAACTCCCCGATGTCCTAGCCACCAATCAGTGACGATCACGAGATGCCGCCGGCACACCAAGCACCCGTCTCTCCCTTTCCCTCCCTCTAACACATGGGTCTTCAAACTACGGCCCTCCAGTTGTTCAGGAACTACAATTCCCTTTAATGCCTAGTCATGTCTGTGAATGTCAGAGTTTTACAATGCCTCATGGGATGTGTAGTTCCACAACAGCTGGAGGGCCGTAGTTTGAGGATCCCTGCTCTAACACATAGGAGTTGTGAAAAGCAGGCTATTGATCTAGCTATTCCCTTCATTGTTTGGCTTTCTTTTATCTGCTTCCTGGGGGTGAGTATCCCCAACCCTTCCCCACTTTCCGACACACTGAGAAGACCCCGGTTCTTTGGCTTTTCAAATACTTATTCCGCTGCTAAAAAAAAAACCTTGAGGGATCTTGCATTAAATACTACAAATTGGGGTGTGCAGCATCCACAACTCATGTATATGTGTTATCCATTCAGTATAAATGTGCAATAATCCTAATTCCCATACTTATCTTTTAAAGACCCTTACCAGTGATGGCGAACCAATGCACGTGTGCCACAGCTGGCACGCAGAGCCACCATCTGCCCTTTAAATATATGCTGGTGCTCGGTCTATGGACTCAGCTCAGGCTTTACCAGCAGCACACGCATGGCTCTCTTGCAGTCCTGCCCCCTCTCGCCCTCTATGCACCTCACCTATTGGCTTTCCTGAGACCCCCAGGTGCCGTGCAAGGAGGCAATTGGCCAGTGCAGGTGTTAGTCATGGGAGCCAGGCCGCTGCGTGTGTGAGCTTCTTTGGTCAATCCTCGATTGGGTGTGCTGGGCAGGTCCCCTGGAAAGAGGCAATTGGCCAGCACAAGTGTCAGACATGGGAGCCGGCCTATGAATGAGTCTGCTGCTTCGGCCAATCCGCGGCTCTGCGTTGGCTTGGGGGGTGGGCTGATCAGTGGAAAATTATCAACAAAGCTGGCCAGCTAATGGGGAGGCGGGGAGAGTGACCCAGGTGTTAACTATCAGGCCGGGGCAGAAGTTTCCCGGAGAACTGGTTGGAGCCCAGTAAGACTGCTTGGAATGTGGGGAAAAGAGCTGACTGGTTGCCCATAGCAACTTAAAACAAGCCTCTGCACTACAGTACAGGAAGGAGCTGAAAAGAGGACTTCTGGCTGGCTGCAGCCAGGGATCAATAAGGAGCCAGGACAAGTGCACCATGGGACATGTAGACACAGAAGACTATGGCTCCATTTTAATTAATTAAAGGAAAACTACAGCCCCAGCATGCCCTTAAAAAATAAGAGGAGGAACAGCCTGGAGCCAAGAAAAAAAGGGGCTGAGGGAAGAGGGGGAGAAAGGGTGAGAGGGGTGTGGAGACAAGAGTGAAGGGAGGCTAAGATATTTTGTAAAAGAGAGAGCCCAAGCCACAACAGCCCCTGGAGATGAACCAGCCAGAGAGGAGTGAGAGGATGATGCTGAGAGGTGGACTAGATTCAATGCTGTATTCTGGCCTAGGCCAACAAGGCCCAGGTCTAGGGCAGCACTTTGCAGGGGGGCAGCACGGAAAGAGTCCCTGCTGGCTTGCGCTACACTGTTAGTGTACTGTCAGTCTCATGGGGCGGACTGGGCTGAGAGGCAAATTAGCCTAGCGCCCCTGCTTCCAGTATGTGAGCGGCCAGCATTCCGCAACTGGGGGGAGGGGGGTGCTGCTTCTAATTTTGACTGTCCTATAACCCTGGACCACAAACCTTCCTCACTGTGCTATATGTTTTCTGCTGCACCATTGGCATGGTTATATCTTCTTAGTCCTCTCCATAAAATTATCGGAAATTTGTCCTTAAAGTAGAACTATAAGCAACACTTTTTTTTTAGTTTTGGATAGAGTAAGGGAGGGTTATAGCCCCGGTCAGTTTATTTTTTACCATCCCTGTCCCATTTCTGAGATTTCCCTTCACATCCTGCCCCATAGCCAGACAGGAAGTGAGAGGAAATCTATGCAAATTAAGAGAATTCATTGCCCCCCACAGGCCCTCAGAACTAGTGTCCCCACTCAAAAATTTCAGGGCGGGCCTTTAACAGCACGGGGTGCGGCCTTGACAGAATGGGGTGGGTCATATTTAAATTAGGGGGTGCACGAGTTTAGTCCCGCCTAGGGCAGCACAAAACCTAAATATACTACTGCATGCAGAAAAATTTGCACTCACTTATCATCTATGTTAAGCTGATAGCATCCATGTACCATCATTTACCACAACTCTATACACAGCAGCACATCATGCTGATCTTTTTATTAAAAGCAAATTTAAGTCAATGTGCATATACTGTATGTTTGTTAACCAGTTAAGGACCGCCGCATGTACATTTACGTCGGCAGAATGGCACCGACAGGCACATCAACGTATATATACGTTGGTGCCTTGAGGGGGTTCGGGGGTCCGATCGGACCCCCCCCCCGTACATGCGGCGGTTCCTTCAGCTCCGGGAGCGATCCGGGATGAGGGGGCGGCTACTCGTTTTCAGCCACCCCCTCGCGATCGCTCCCAGCCAATGCGCGCGCCCGCCAGCCTCTTCCTGTGCTAAGTGTAAACACAGGAAGAGGGAAGTGCTGTGTTCCTCCTCGTGTCGGTCTTTTCGTCCGACGCCGAGGAGAGAACACATCACACAGTAAGTTGCACCTAACAGTACACTGACACAGGTACACATAGGCACACTTAACCCCTTCCTGTCACCGCCGATCGCCCCCCCCAGTCCACTGTAACATTGTGTCACTGAATACAGTTATCATTTATTTCTGATAACTGCATTTAGTGTCAGTGTTGCAGTAAAAAGTGTCAGGGCAGTTAGTCTTAGCCCCCTTTAGGTCTAGGATAGCCCCCTACCCCCCCCTAATAAAGGTTTAACCCCTTGATCACTGCCCTAGTTAACCCTTTCACCCCCTATTGCCAGTGTCACTAAGCGATCGATTTTCTGATCGCTGTATTAGTGTCACTGTTGCCGCTAGGCAGTTAGTTTTTTTTGAGGTTCGCCGCCAGGTTTATATAGCGCTAGGTACCCCCATAAATAAAGTTTTTAACCCCTGATTGCCCCTAGAGTTAACCCTTTCACCAGTGATCACCATATAAGTGTCACTGGTGACGCAGGTTAGCCAGTTCGTTATTTAGGTTTTTAGAAAGCTTTAGGTACCCCCATATATTACCATACAAAGGTTTTAACCCCCTGATTGCCCCTTAGTTAACCCTTTCACCAGTGATCACCGTATAAGTGTTACGGTTGACGCTGGTTACTTAGTTTGCTGTTTATAGCATCAGCGCACCCGCCGTATATTACCCAATAAAGGTTTAACCCCCTGATCGCCCGGCGGGTGATTTAAATTAAATTTTAGCGCCAGTTAGGGTGTGCATCGCCCCAGGCAGTGTTCGGTTAGTGCCAGTAACGCTTACACCCACTCGCAAAGCATACACCCCCCTTAGTGGTATAGTATCTGAACAGATCGATACCTGATCTGATCAGATCTATACTAGCGTACCCAGCAGTTTAGGGTACCCAAAAACGCATTGTTAGCGGAATCAGTCCAGATACCCGCTAGCACTTGCGTTTTGCCCCTCTGCCCAGCCCAACCCACCCAAGTGCAGTATCGATCGATCACTGTCACTTCAAAAACACATCACACACAACTGCAGCGTTCGCAGAAACAGGCCTGATCCCTGCGATCGCTAACAGTTTTTTTGAAGCGTTTTCTACATTTGCCTTTCTATAGCCAGGTGCTTTTTTTACCCGTGAATCATCACCAGTCTACAACTAAATTTAGAGCCCAAAATGGCAAAGCGGATGTACAGTGGTGAAGAGGCTGTTAGGTTCATGTGCATGTCGTCAGATGATGATGAGGAGGTCACGCATCTGACAGATTCGGGCTCAGAATATGATCCTGTTTACGACAGCGGCTCCATGTCAGATAGCTCGGACGACGGAGTAGTGGTCCCTGCTAAGGCCAGGCGCACCCGACCCCGTTCTAAGGTTGTTGAGGAGCAAGAACCGCAGGACCCTTGTATGGAGCAGAGAGCGAGTACTAGCGCCGCTATTCCTTTTGGTGGATTGGCAAGCACCAGCGGCCTAGTACACCCTGGTCGTTCATCCAGCACTGCAGTATCACGTGGTGACGTGGCGAGTCCCATAAGTGCAGTTCAAGCTGGCGAGGTGGCAAGCACAAGTAGTGACCCGCTGCCACCAAGAAGAAAACAAAGACAGGCCCGTCGTGCCCATAGTGCCCTTCCTGCAGAATTCGCCTATCCTGATTGGGTCCCCACCACTTCTGCAGCACCTGTACTTCCCCCATTCACTGGCAAACCCGGAATTCAGGTGGATACAGCGAATTTTATGCCACTTGATTTTTATTCGCTGTATTTCACAGAAGATCTCTATAGATCTATTGTGGACCAGACTAATTTATATGCTGGTACCTACATCGCCGCTAATCCCCAGACCCTCCTTGCCAAAGAATGGAAACCTCTTGAGGTTTCCGAATTTAAGACCTTTCTGGGCCTTACCCTCAATATGGGCATACACAAATTTCCTCAATTGCGCATGTATTGGTCCACAGAGCCAATTGACCAAATGCCCATATTCTCTGTTCACATGGCCAGGAAACGATACGAGATGATCCTGCGGTTCCTGCATTTCAGCGACAATGCACTCTGTCGTCCACGTGGAGACCCTGAATTTGACCGGCTCTACAAAATTCGGCCCCTCATAAACCATTTCAACGAACGTTATGCAGCCTTGTTTAATCCCCAGCAAGTTGTCTGCGTTGACGAGTCCCTGGTTAAATTTGCTGGCCGCTTGTCTTTCAAGCAGTTCCTTCCCAGCAAGCGTGCCAGATACGGGGTCAAGCTCTATAAGCTCTGTGACAGGGCAACAGGCTACACATGGAGCTTTAGGATTTATGAGGGCAAAGATAGTCACGTAGAGCCGGAAGGATGCCCAGATTACATGGGGAGCGCTGGCAAGATTGTCTGGGACTTGGTGTCACCCTTATTCGGAAAGGGGTACCACTTGTATGTGGACAATTATTACAGCAGCGTGCCACTTTTTAGTCACTTGTTTGATCATCAGATTGGAGCATGTGGCACTGTGCGACCTAATCGCCGGGGCTTTCCCCAGCGGCTTGTAGATGCCCGTATAAAGCTGGGGGCGAGAGCCTGCTGCAGATGTAATAATTTGCTCGCTGTGAAGTGGCGGGACAATAAGAATGTTTTCCTTCTTACCACCCTTCACGCAGACACGACAGTACAAATTCGTACGGCGACTGGTGTTGTGGAGAAACCCCTCTGTGTCCACGAATATAACCAAAATATGGGAGGGGTGGACCTCAACGACCAGTTGATGGCGCCGTATCATATTGCCCGTAAATCGAGACGCTGGTACAAAAAAGTGTCTCTACATTTATTCCAATTGACTTTGCTGAATGCTTTTGTCTTATACAAAACTTCAGGACAGAATGGATCCTTCCTCCAATTCCAGAAGGATATCATCAACGGACTCCTGTATCCAGGAGGTTTTCCACCTCACCATCCCCTACCAAATGCAGTAAGCCGACTGCATGAGAGGCATTTTATATATGCCCTCGAGAGTACCCCTACCCAACGAGCCCCCCAAAGAAGATGTCGTGTCTGTAGCAAGCGCGGATTTAGGTGTGACACCCGTTATTTTTGTCCCCGATGTCCTGCCGATCCTGGTCTTTGTATTGGCAAATGTTTTGAACGCTTCCACACACTAGTGAAGTATTAGCGTAGGGCAAAACATATCACAGGCTAGGCACACGTACACAGGGTCTCCCAAGATGCCATCGCATTTTGAGAGACCCAAACCTGGAACCGAAAAGTTGAACAGTTACAGTTACAAAAAAAAGTGTAAAAAAAAAGTAAAAAGTAAAACACAAAAAAAATATAAAATAAAAAAAACAAAAATAGTTGTCGTTTTTATTGTTCTCTCCCTCTCTATTCTCTCTCTATTGTTCTGCTCTTTTTTACTCTATTTTATTCTGCAAAGTTTTATTGTTTTGTTTTTTCATGCTTGCTTTTCAGGTAAGTAATTTACTTTACTGTTTTCAGGTACGCCATTCAGCTGTTGCGCGGACTTATTTATCTTGACAGCAACGGCGTTTGCTCCCACGATATATAAAGCCGTGACTCCAGTGCTGTAGGAGGTGATTTCACCACCACAGTTAAAAAAAGAGCATATATGCCGAAGCATGGGGGCACTAGGGGTGGAGGAGCGATTTTGCTCCTAATGCCGCGTACATACGGTTGACATTCCTACGGAGGCTTTCCCGTGGAAAAGTCTGATCATGTGTACACGGCATAGAAAAGTCTGACCATGTGTACACGGCATAGAAAAGTCCAACCGTGTGTACGCGGCATAACTTTTTTGCGGGAGGATGCCCCCATGCTTCGGCATATATATATATATATATATATATATATTAGGCACAGGTTGCGTTAAAAAAAATGTTTTATTTTTTACTATGTTTTTTTTATTGGTATTTGCTTTGCAGGTATGGTATGATCTTACTGTTATACTGTAATGTTACTTTGTTTTAATGTTAACCATCATTTGCTTAGCAGGTACGCCATTCAGTTGCAGCGCGGATTTATTTAGCGTGACAGCAACAGCGTTTGCTCCCACGATATATATAAAGCTGCGACTCCAACGCTGTAGGAGGTGATTTCACCACCACAGTCCAAAAAAGAGCATATATGCCGAAGCATGGGGGCATTAGGGGCGGAGGAGCGATTTTGCTCCTAATGCCGCGTACATACGGTTGACCTACCTACGGAGGCCTTACCCGTGGAGAAGTCTGACCATGTGTACACGGCATAGAAAAGTCCGACCGTGTGTACGCGGCATAGAAAAGTCCGACCGTGTGTACGCGGCATAACTTTTTTGCGGGAGGATGCCCCCATGCTTCGGCATATATAAATTCACTCCTCACTACCTATCACAGTTTCGAAGGCCATAAAATGTCAAAATAGCACAAAAAAAAAAACCAAATGACCCCATTTTGGAAAGTAGACACCCCAAGGAAACTACTGAGAGGCATGTTGAGTCCATAGATTTTTTTTTTTTGTCCAAAGTGATTGAATAATGACAAAAAAATAAATAAAAAATAAAAAATTTGCCACTAAATGATATATTGCTCACACATGCCATGGTTATATGTGGAGTTGCACCCTAAAATACATTCTGCTGCTTCTCCTGAGTATGGGGATACCACATGTGTGGGACTTTTTGGGAGCCTAGCCGCGTACGGGACCCCGAAAACCAAGCACCGGCTTCAGCATTTCTAAGGACGCAAAATTTTTGATTTCACTCCGCACTACCTATCACAGTTTCGAAGGCCATAAAATGCCAAAATGGCACAAAACCCCCCCAAATGACCCCATTTTGGAAAGTAGACACCCCAAGCTATTTGTTAAGAGGCATATTGAGTCCATGGAATATTTTTTTTTTGCCCCAAGTGATTGAATAATGACCAAAAAAAAAAAAAAAAAAAAAAAATGTACAAAACATTGTCACTAAATGATATATTTCTCACACATGCCATGGTTATATGTGGAATTGCACCCCAAAATACATTCTGCTGCTTCTCCTGAGTACGGGGATACCACATGTGTGGGACTTTTTGGGAGCCTAGCCGCGTATGAGACCCCGAAAACCAATCACCGCCTTCAAGATTTCTAAGGACATAAATTTTTGATTTCACTCACACAAATCTTGAAGGCAGTGCTTGGATTTCGGGGCCCCGTACGCGGATAGGCTCCCAAAAAGTCCCACACATGTGGTATCCCTGTACTCAGGAGAAGCAGCAGAATGTATTTTGGGGTGCAATTCCACATATGCCCATGGCATGTGTGAGAAATATATCATTTAGTGACAAAGTTTTGTAATTATTTTTTTTTGGTCATTATTCAATGACTTGGGACCAAAAAAAAAAATATATCCATGGACTCAACATGCCTCTCAGCAAATAGCTTGGGGTGTCTTCTTTCCAAAATGGGGTCATTTGGGGGGGTTGTGTGCCATCTTGGCATTTTATGGCCTTCAAAACTGTGATAGGTAGTGAGGAGTGAAATCAAAAATGTATGCCCTTAGAAAGACTGAGGCGGTGATTGGTTTTCGGGGCCCCGTACGCGGCTAGGCTCCCAAAAAGTCCCACACATGTGGTATCCCCGTACTCAGGAGAAGCAGCAGAATGTATTTTGGGGTGCAATTCCACATATGCCCATGGCATGTGTGAGAAATATATAATTTAGTGACAACGTTTTGTAATTTTTTTTTTTTGGTCATTATTCAATGACTTGGGACCAAAAAAAAAAATATTCCATGGACTCAACATGCCTCTCAGCAAATAGCTTGGGGTGTCTTCTTTCCAAAATGGGGTCATTTGGGGGGGTTGTGTGCCATCTTGGCATTTTATGGCCTTCAAAACTGTGATAGGTAGTGAGGAGTGAAATCAAAAATGTATGCCCTTAGAAAGCCTGAGGCGGTGATTGGTTTTCGGGGCCCCGTACGCGGCTAGGCTCCCAAAAAGTCCCACACATGTGGTATCCCCGTACTCAGGAGAAGCAGCAGAATGTATTTTGGGGTGCAATTCCACATATGCCCATGGCATGTGTGAGAAATATATCATTTAGTGACAACGTTTTGTAATTTTTTTTTTTTGGTCATTATTCAATGACTTGGGACCAAAAAAAAAAATATTCAATGGACTCAACATGCCTCTTAGCAGTTTCCTTGGGGTGTCTACTTTCCAAAATGGGGTCATTTGGGGGGGTTTTGTGCTATTTTGGCATTTTATGGCCTTCGAAACTGTGATAGGTAGTGAGGAGTGAAATCAAAAATTTGCGCCCTTAGAAATGCTGAAGGCGGTGCTTGGTTTTTGGGGTCCCGTATGCGGCTAAGCTCCCAAAAAGTCCCAAACATGTGGTATCCCCATACTCAGGAGAAGCAGCAGAATGTATTTTGGGGTGCAATTCCACATATAACCATATCATGTGTGAGCAATATATCATTTAGTGACAACTTTTTGTAAACATTTTTTATTTTAATTTTTTTTGGTCATTATTCAATGACTTGGGACCAAAAAAAAAAATATTCAATGGACTCAACATGCCTCTCAGCAGTTTCCTTGGGGTGTCTACTTTCCAAAATGGGGTCATTTGGGGGGGTTTTGTACTGCCCTGCCATTTTAGCACCTCAAGAAATGAGATGGACAGTCATAAAATAAAAGCTGTGTAAATTCCAGAAAATGTACCCTAGTTTGTAGACGCTATAACTTTTGCGAAAACCAATAAATATACGCTTATTGCGATTTTTTTTTACTAAAGACATGTGGCTGAATACATTTTGGCCTAAATGTTTGACTAAAATTTAGTTTATTCGATATTTTTTACTTGTTGTTATAAGAAAAATCTTTTTTTTTCAAAATTTTCGGTCTTTTTCCGTTTATATCGCAAAAAATAAAAATCGCAGAGGCAATCAAATACCATCAAAAGAAAGCTCTATTTGTGGGAAGAAAAGGACGCAAATTTCGTTTCGGTAGAACATTGCATGACCGCGCAATTACCAGTTAAAGCAGCGCACTGACAAATTGTAAAAACACCTTGGGTCTTTAGCCTGCATATTGGTCCGGGTCTTAAGTGGTTAAAAAACTAAAACTGGAAAGGATATAGTCTGTTTTTAATTACATAGAGTTCAACATGGTGATCTTTATATGAGATCTTGGTGCAGGTATCACCGAAGAAGTTTGCAAGCAGAAAGTAAAATTGTTGTTTACTGCTAAATTAACATTTTATCCTTTCTTTGAACCATGCCGTGTAGTCAGCACTTACTAAAACTGGAAAATAAGCAAATACATGCGTTTTCTTGCCACACAGATAATTTATACTTCTGAAAAAGTTCTGGATCTGCAAACAAAGATGATTAATTTAAAATGTTTTTTTTATTTATTTTTTGTGGAAGTCAATACAAGTTCAAGCCATATTGTTGGACATTGGTTCCAATAAGTCATTGTCACAAGGGTAAAATACCAGTGGTGTTGTTTACTACAATATCTTGTGAAAGACTGTTTCTAGTACACAGACAAACAAACACTTTTGTCTTTCTGTAACCTTTTTCGCAGATGTACAATTGTATAAATGATATGTACGCTGCAACCCCCAGTTTGGAAATTTTGATACATATTGAGCCTGGAAGGCAGAGTTTTGGTTGTGTGCATAAATTATAATAGTTGCAGGTGCTCTCTATCTACCCTTTTTGAACAGTGCCTTGAAAAAGTATTCATACCCCTTGAAATTTTCCAAATGTTGTCATGTTACAATCAAAAAGGTAAATGTATTTTATTGGAATTTTATGTGGTAGACCAACACAAAGTGGCACATAATTGTGAAGTGGATGGAAAATGATAAATGGTTTTCATTTTTTTTTTACAAATAAATATGTGAAAAGTGTGGTGTGCATTTGTATTCAGCCCTCCTAAGTCAATACTTTGTAGAACCGCCTTTCTCTGCAATTACAGCTGTAAGTCTTTTTGGGGATGTCTCTACCAGCTAGAGAGTGATATTTTTGCCCATTCTTCTTTGCCAAATAGCTCAAGCTCTGTCAGATTGGATGAAGAGCATCTGTGAACAGCAATTTTCAAGTCTTGCCACATATTCTCAATTGGATTTGGGTCTGGACTTTGACTGGGCCATTCTAATACATAAATATGCTTTGATTTAAACCATTCCATTGCAGCTCTGGCTGTATATTTAGGGTCATTGTCCTGCTGGAAGGTGAACCTCCGCCCAGTCTCAAGTCTTTCTTTTGCAGATTCTAGTTTTCTTCTAGGATTTCCCTGTATTTGGCTCCATCCATCTTCCCATCAATTCTGACCAGCTTCCCTGTCCCTACTGAAAAAAATAATCGCCACAACATGATGTTGCAATCACCATGTTTCACGGTGGGGATGGTGTGTTTAGGGTGATGTGCAATGTTATTTTTCCGCCGCACATAGGTCCAGATTCACGTACATCGGCGCATTTTTTGACTGGCGTAGCGCACCTCCTTTAATTATATTAATTTCAGAGACGTAAGGCGGAGTAATTCATATTGGGAAGGACGTGGGCGTGTTACATTGAAATGAGCCGTGACCCCATGCAAATGAAGGGCCGGCCGACTCGCGCATGCGCGCATGAAGCAGACCATGGTCAGCATCTCTGTGCGCATGCTCACAACTCAGGAACGGCGCAATCAGTGAAATTGGAAGTGGACCCGGGCAACTTAGTGAACTACGCAGACAGCATAAATAGACAGACACAAACGCACTTCCTTTGCAAAAGTACATCCCTTTGTATCCCTCCCTATACAGCAAGGTGCTTTTGTTCTGTTGTTTGTTGCGTTGTGACTTGTCTTTGTGATATTTGTTGACTGTTTGATCTAGTGTTGACTGTTTGAATATATTTGAAAGTGTTTTTTGGTGACTGCTTGTGAGACTTTTTGGTTGATAGATTTTTGTTTGTTTGTTTTGTTGCTTGATTTTTCCTGCTTGTTTTTCTGAGTGATTTTTGCTGATTGTTTGGGAGAGAGTTGTTGTATGAGTATGACTGAGAGGAAGAGGAAGTTGAATTTTACTTTGGGGGAGAAACAAATAATTGCCCGGGCCATTACCCAATATGGGCGTTTCCTCCACGGCCCGGAGAGTGCCAACACCACCCCAGCCAGGAGGCGTGAGATTTTGCAGCACATTACTGACCAGGTGAATTCAGCGGGGGGGGGGGGGGGGAGACCCAGACAAGGCCGGGGATTGAAAAGAAAATCAATGACCTCCGGCGTCTGGTCAGAAAGAAGCTGGCCAAAATGTTAGCCCATGCCAGGGGCACAGGAGGGGGCCCACCATGCCCTGTTCGGCTGACAGCGGAGGAGCATGTGGTGGCCCAGACCTTTCATAGACAACAAGTGGAGGGCCTGCCTGGCTATGACTCCAGTCATGAAGGCGTGATGCCAGGTAAGGTTTTTTTGCCCTATCAGGTGTGTAGCATGTGGGGTGGGGGGGTGAAAGGGAATATGTGGCAAGTGTGTGGATCCTCCAACCTGTGAATGTTTTGTGTCATCCACAGATGTGCAGGAGGCTGCTGGGCCATCTGCGCTGACCGCACCATCCCAGGGACAACAGCCTGATGAGGACCCCCCGACAAGGCCGGAGTCCTCGGAGGAGGTTGAGGAGGAGGAGTTTGAGGAGGAGGAGGATGTCATGTCAGCCAGTGTAATGCTGTTTTTGGAGGAGTCTTCCTCTCTGGCTGGCAGCAGCCAGCACTCCATAAGGGCTAGCCCCTCCCACTCCTCCCCCAACAGGGCTCCCCTCCCAAGGGGCTCCCCTTCTCCCCGGCCACAAGCATCAGCTGGAGGCAGGAAGTCGTCCCAGAAGACCAGGGGGGTGGCCGAGGTTCTGCCCGCCAATCTGAGAAGGGACCAGGTCCTTCAGACCTGCCATCTGGGACAGGTCAGCCAGACTTTGGTGCGGATGGAAGAGAGCCTGTCCTCCATCAAGGATACGTTTGGGGACCTGGACTGCCACTCCCGGGCTCTTACAAACTGCCTAAACATACTGCAGACTACAACAGCAGACGTTGGGCAGGATGTGAGGGCCCTCACCCAGGCTATTCAGGCCAATACGGCAACACTAGGTGCTGGCCTGAACAGAATTGCCGTGGCCTTGGAGGGCAGGCCGCCAGGTGGGCAGAGACCAGGGGCTGCTCCTCCTTCCCCGGATTACCCCCCCCCCCTCCCCATGAGTCTCCCCTGAGGAGCCAGGGCCATGGCCGTGGGCGCCCCAGGCGTGGCTCACGCCATCGGCATTAATTTGTTTACCCCCTTTTTTTTTCTGGAATTTTTTTTCTGGAATTTTTTTTTTTTTTTGCTGGACATTTTTTTATTTTATTTTTTGTGTTGTGAATGTTTTTGGAATGTGGGGGTTATATTCCTGCCAGAAAAGGGGTGTCACCGTCAGTTTTGGTGGAGAAGGGTTCCCCAGGACCAGGGAGAAGTGATCCCCAGGTCCGTGTGAATGGTGTATGAATGTACAGTGACATAATTGGAGCCGTGGCGTGGCGTTGCTGATCACAAGTCCAGCATGGTGGGCTTGTGCTAATCCAATTTGATGAGGATGTGATGTGTCTGTGCTAGGGACCACAGTGGTGTGCATGCATGCATTCTCATTGTGCCATGATTAATGTGTGTGTTTAACGTGCAAAGATGCCTAATGTGAGCTGTCTCCTGGCTGCTCTTCCCTCAGAAGACGGGGTAACCTCGGTTAGGGGCGGATTGTCTGGTTCAGGGGTCAGGTCATCACGTATGTCAATCTGCAGGCCCTTTCCCACTGCAAAGTTGTGCAGCAGGCAACATGCACCGATGATCTGGCACACAAAGTTTGGGGAATACAACAGGGTCCCCCCAGACTTATCCAGGCATCGGAAACGTGACTTCAGGAGGCCAAAGGTGCGCTCCACCACTGCACATGTTTGGGCGTGGGCTTCATTGTATCTTTCCTCTCCTGGGGTTTGGGGGTTCCGGATAGGAGTCATGAGATGGGGTCCCAGTGCATATGCAGGGTCACCTGTAAGGGAAAAGACAGGAGGATGTTAGTCATGCATGTGCCCCTTGTGATGTGTGCATCATGGGGGGGACAGTCATGCCTGCCACCCATGTCACTCACCAACCAGCCAGGTGTCCCCATACACGTTATGTTCGAATTCCATTCGGATGGGGCTCTGATTGTAGATGTAGCTGTAGATCCCAGCCACCACTTACTTGTTCTTTGAAAAGAGCCACTGGCAAGGAAATGGAGTGTTGCCATGATCTTGACCAGTGGCTGCACTGCATGTGAGCGGTGTGTTGGGCTGGTGATGTCCTCCTGCAAGGTTGTGGTAATTCAAGGATGGCATGAGGGGTGAATCTGAAGATGAGATACACCTCAAAATCACTCATACCAAACAGGTCTATGCGGGTGCGGTATATCCTCTCCTGTGCCCTCCTCCGTGCCCTCCTCCGTGCCCTCCTCCATGCCCTCCTCCTTCTTTGCTCCTCTAAAGTCAGTAGTATAGCTATGAGCAAGGATGTCCCTGGCATGTTGGCATACACATTGTTGTGCAACAAGAGTGACTGCTCAGCTCCTCACTAACAGTGTTGCTTTCTCTGACATGTAGACGGATTGTCTAATTTTATACCACCTTTTATATGGTCTAATTAGCGTAGCCTGCGCTGCAACAACGTTCTTTTGTGGATCCCTGTAACTCCCTCATTAGCATATTTGAATAGCAAATCAATGGTGTGTCTAGCGCAGTTTTGCGCAGATGGATGCGCCTGTCTATCGAAATTACGCCGGACAAAAAAAAAGTAGATTTCTTGCGTATCTCGTTTTGGGGATGCAGCGCATCGAAACGCATGCGCAAATTTAGACTTACGCCGCGCATCTCCTGTAACGCCGGCGTAATCGCTCTGTGAATCTGGGCCATAGTGTTTTGCTTTTAGGCCAACAATTTCAATGTTGGTCTCATCTGACCAGAGCACCTTCTTCCACATGTTTGCTGTGTCCTCCACATGGCTTCTCGCAAACTGCAAACGGGACTTCTTATGGCTTTCTTTCAACAATGGCTTTCTTCTTGCCACTCTTCCATAAAGGTCCGATTTGGGGAGTGCACGACTAATAGTTGTCCTTATGTTTATTTGCAAGCGCTATAATTCTTTCCAATTATAATTTTTTTCAAGTGTTAGCATGTTGTGTACAGCAGCTGCAATTTTACTTGTTATACCTGAATTATTATATTCTATTTGTACTTTCAGAGCAAGTTATATATTTAGATATATATTTTATTCATATGTTAATCACATAACCCGGATTTATTGCATCTTTTCTATTTACCACTTGCATTCAAACGCATATTACAGATGTGAAACATAAAGATCCCCAAATTTATCGTATCGGCAGTGAAGGGGAAAAAAAAATAATTTTTGAAGCATTTCATGGACTGCATATGTAATTTCCTAAGAAGATTAATAGGATATGTCTCTGTGAACAGATAATGTATATATAAATTACAACAATGTACAAGACATCGAAGTCATAGATATTACAAGTCAAAAATATACTACTTAGATTCCAATATATAATTAAAATTAAACAAGCCAAGTAAAAACATATAAGTGATGAATGCCCAAGAGGATGCCACCAAACCACTGAGGACCCACCAACAAGGCCTCAATTTCCTGTGTCGCCCAAGTGCTCTTTGTGGTTTAGGCCAGTTAAGGTTGGGGCAGTTTCCATTTGTACTGGACACCTTTGCTGCCATTGTGCTATTTGCTGGGTCTCCAGTGCACCCCTGTGCCTTTAAGAAGGAGTAGACTTCCTCCAGGCAAATCTGCCCTCAATCTATCCATTACTTTATATGTGCTCCTACTATGGAGACTCTCAAAATGTATAGAGTTAAGACTGCAGAAATTACTGGGGTGCCTTGTCGCGGCCTCTGCAGCTTACGCAAGTATTTGCAAATGTATGCAAACGAAACCCCTGTTTTTAACATGAATTGTTGACCAGGACAATTTATTATTAATGTTTTGGTGAGTCACATATATACATGAAAAGTCACAACTGCTAATAAAACAATGCCCTTTAACACCCTTTTATTTCGTCATCTTTAATTGCAGTATGATATCTATGAAATAGAAGTTGGCATGGTGCGTATTACAAAATCTCTATCAACATTAACATGTAGACATATTGGAGTATTATTTTTTACCAAATTTTGACCCAATAGCTTTGCTGACATAATTATGTGACAATACAATATTTCCTGCAATTACTGAATGACAGTGACTTCCTCTGTGGTCTGTACATGTCTTGCACGTATAATGGTGGGGAAATGAGGACATTGAGGAAATAGTCAGTCACTCTAGGATTTCTTGGGTACATGCAAATATCTACACCAAAGAGTCGTCATATAAGTAGTCACCACAAACTTATGTTGTCTCATAATTAAGGTAAACTAGAATTTATATTGGATCAAATATGGTTTGGAATGTCATACCCTGGCAATCTACTTAACCACTTCCCGACGGCCGTACGAATATATGCGCCCGCTAGGTGCTGCTTAATCTCTGACTGGACGCATATATGCGTCCTGCGCTCCTCCTGGCCACTAGAGGGCGCGCGCACGCCGCTGGCGGCACGCGCGTGCCCGCTGCATTCCTGAGGTACCGATGCGCGTGCCTGGCGGCCGCGATGTCCGCCAGGCACTCGCAATCGGCGGTTACAGGGACAAGGCATGGATCTCTGTGTGTAAACACAGAGATCCATGTCCTGTCAGGGGAGAGAGGAGACCGATCTGTGTCCCTTGTACATAGAGACACAGCATCGGTCACCTCCCCCAGTCACCCCCCTCCCCCCACACAGTTAGAACACACCCAGGACACACATTTAACCCCTTCCATGCCCCCCTAGTGTTAACCCTTTCACTGCCAGTCACATTTATACAGTAATCGGTGCATTTTTATAGCACTGATCGCTGTATTAATGTGAATGGTCCCAAAAATGTGTCAAAAGTGTCTGATGTGTCCGCCATAACGTCGCAGTCCCAATAAAAATCGCAGATCGCCGCCATTACTAGTAAAAAAATGTATAATAAAAATGAATAATAATTCTGTCCCCTAGTTTGTAAGTGCTATAACTTTGGCGCAAACCAGTCGCTTATTGCGATTTTTTTTTTTTTAAATGGGCTATTTATTATAGTAACAAGTAAAAAATATTCTTTTTTTTTCCAAATTGTCGCTATTTTTTTGTTTATAGCGTAAAAAATTAAAACTGCAGAGATGATCAAATACCACCAAAAGAAAGCTCTATTTGTGGGGAAAAAAGGACGCCAATTTTGTTTGGGAGCCACGTTGCACGACCGCGCAATTGTCAGTTAAAGCGATGCAGTGCCAGAAGCTGAAATTTCACCTGGTCAGGAAGGGCTATACGTGCCCAGTAAGGAAGTGGTTAAAATTAAATATAAAACTGCAACGCAGTTTTTAAAAAAAAAATTAAAAAAAATTATAAGCCTCTATGTAAACATGACAACCTGTTTCTGACTCAGAAGCTTCACAGCACATGACCAGCATAGTCGAATAAATACTTTTTTTCTACTTGTGATCTGAAAATACATATGTAGGGAACAGAACACTTTAGTTTTGCATTAAAACTTTATGAAACATGCTCAACATCACGTTTGTCAGGCAATAGGAGTAAACAAATTGTCTTGTGGGTCTACCATAGCTCCCAACTATCCCTGATTTTGAGGGACTGTCCCTGATTTGGAACAAAGTCCCTCTGTCCCTCTTTCTTCCTCATTTGTCCCTCATTTTGGTCCGATCTATATAGTTTTATACAAAATGCACTATTTATCTTTCAAAAAGTGTTTCCCAGTGCAAAACCTTTCATCCAATTTCTAAATTGCTGCATTTGTAAATTTCAAAAGCCAATATAAAGGAATAACAGTGGTAAAAAAAAGTATAATTCTCTTTTAGTATCCATAAATACACTAAGGTTCTCTAACAAACCTCTGAGGGCTTCAAGGAACAGCTGTATTTATACTGAGATTAAATACACACAGGTGGACTCTATTTACTAATTAGGTGACTTCTGAAGGCAATTGGTTCCACTAGATTTAAGTTAGGGATATCAGAGTAAAGGGGGCTAAACACAAATGCACGCCACACTTTTCACATATTTATTTGTAAAAAATGTTGAAAACCTTTTATCATTTTCCTTCCACTTCACAATTATGTGCCACTTTGTGTTGGTCTATCACATAAAATCCCAATAAAATTGTAACATGACAAAATGTGCAAAAGTTGAAGGGGTATGAATACTTTTTCAAGGCACTGTAGCAGGGGCGTACCTAGATCATTTGGCACCCGGGGGGGATCCTATGTCTGGCACCCCCCCCCCCCCCCCCACGGTAACATTTAAAAACACCCCACTGAGTCCCCTGCATCCTTCAATATCTCTTTGTCACTACTGTGTACCCCCCTCTCCACAACTGCACTTCTGGACCCCTTTACATTACACGCCCCCTGCACCTCTGGACCCCTTTACATTACACAGCAACCTGCACCTCTGGACCCCTTTACATTACACAGCACCCTGCACCTCTGGACCCCTTTACATTACACAGGACCCTGCACCTCTGGACCCCTTTAAATTGCACAGCACCCTGCACCTCTGGACCCCTTTACATTGCACATCACATTGCACCTCTGGACCCCTTTATATTACACAACACCCTGCACCTCTTTACATTACACAGCACCCTGCACCTCTGGGCCCCTTTACATTACACAGCACCCTGCACCTCTGGGCCCCTTTACATTGCACAGCACCCTGCACCCCTTTACATTGCACAGCACCCTGCACCCCTTTACATTACACAGCACATTGCACCTCTGGACCCCTTTATATTACACAACACCCTGCACCTCTTTACATTACACAGCACCCTGCACCTCTGGGCCCCTTTACATTACACAGCACCCTGCACCTCTGGTCCCCTTTACATTGCACAGCACCCTGCACCTCTGGACCCCTTTACATTGTACAGCACCCTGCACCTCTGGACCCCTTTACATTACACAGCAACCTGCACCTCTGGACCCCTTTACATTACACAGCAACCTGCACCTCTGGACCCTTTTATATTACAAAACACCCTGCTGCTCTGAACCCCTTGACATTACACAGCACCCTGCACCTCTGGGCCCCTTTATATTACACAGCACCCTGCACCTCTGGACCCCTTTACATTACACAGCACCCTGCACCTCTGGACCCCTTTACATTACACAGCAATCTGCACCTCTGGACCCCTTTACATTTCACAGCACCCTGCACCTCTGGACCCCTTTACATTACACAGCACCCTGCACCTCTGTACCCCTTTACATTACACAGCAACCTGCACCTCTGGACCCCTTTACATTATACAGCACCCTGCACCTCTGGACCCCTTTACATTACACAGCACTCTGCACCTCTGGACCCCTTTACATTACACAGCACCTTGCACCACGGGACCCCTTTACATTTCGCAGCACCCTGCACCTTTGGGCCCCTTTACATTACACAGCACCCTGCATCACTGGACCCCTTTACATTACACAGCACCCTGGATCTCTGGACCCTTTTACATTACACAGCACCCTTCACCTCTGCACCCCTTCACATTACACAGCACCCTGCATCACTGGACCCCTTTTACATTACACAGCACCCTGCACCTCTGCACCCCTTTACATTACACAGCACACTGCATCACTGGACCCCTTTTACATTACACAGCACCCTGGACCCCTTTACATTACACAGCACCCTGCACCTCTGGACCCCCTTTACAATACACAGCCCCCTGCACCTTTGGACCCCTTTACATTACACAGCACCCTGCACCACGGGACCGCTTTACATTTCACAGTACCCTGCACCTCTGGGCCCCTTTACATTACACAGCACCCTGCACCTCTGGGCCCCTTTACATTACACAGTACCCTGCACCTCTGGGCCCCTTTACATTACACATTACCCTGCACCTCTGGCCCCCTTTACATGACACAGCACCCTGCACCTCTGGGCCCCTTTACATGACACAGCACTCTGCACCTCTGGACCCCTTTACATTACACAGCACCCCGCACCTCTGGACCCTTTTACATTACACAGCCCCCTGCACCTCTGGCCCCTTTTACATTACACAGCCCCCTGCATCACTATACCCCTTTACATTACACAGCACCCTACACCTCTGGACCCCTTTATATTAGACTGCACCTCTGGACAGTGCAGACCCCTCTCTACAATACAGACCCACCACTATAGTGCAGACCCCCCCTACAATACAGAACACCCCCCCCAATACAGACCCAACAACAATACAGAACCCCTCCCATATACAGAACCCCCCCCCATACAGATACCACCCCCTACCCTACAATACAGAACACGCCCCTATACAGATACCACCCCCTACCCTACAATACAGAACCCCCCTATCCTACAATACAGAACCCCCTCTTATATACAGAACCCCCCTATCCTACAATACAGAACCCCCTTCATATACAGAACCCCCCCATCCTACAATACAGAACCCCCCCTCATATACCGAACCCCCCCTATCCTACAATACAGAACCCCCCCTATACAGAACACCCCCCCACAATACAGACCCCCACATACAGAACCCCCCATACAGAACACCCCCCCCCCCACAATACAGAACCCCCTCTCATATACAGAACCCCCCTATCCTACAATACAGAACCCCCCTCATATACAGAACCCCCCCATCCTACAATACAGAACCCCCCTCATATACAGAACCCCCCCCTATTCTAAATTCAGAACCCCCCTATACAGAACGCCCCCCCCCACAATACAGACCCCCCACATACAGAACCCCCCATACAGAACACCCCCCCCCCACAATACAGAACACTCCCCCACAATACAGAACCCCCCTCATATACAGAACATCCCCCCACATACAGAACTCCCCCCCCCTTACAATAGTGCAGACAACCCCCTTGCCTTCAGAAGTAATCACTCAGCACGCCGCGTGTTACACAGAAAGCTGAGCACCTGTACGGGGGAGGAGGGGGAGGCGGCCGCAGCTTCACGATGATGGGCTGTGTGACTGTCTGACAGTCACACAGCCGATAGTTTCAGAGACGCGGCGCTGCACTGCAATGGAGAAGGGGGATCATTGCGGCCGGCCCGGGTATCACTCGAGCACAGGCTCGCACCCCCCCCCCCCAATAGCCAGGCTGTGTGTCACTCCTGATTACCTTACCTAGTATGCTGCTGACGCCATGCTTTCGCCGCGCAATGCTTTAGTCATGGAGGGGGGGTGTCGGCCCGGACCTGACACCCCCCCAGTGTGTGGCACCCGGTGCGGTACGCCCCCCCCGCCCCCTGGTTAGTCCGCCATTGCACTGTAGGTGTCCCTTGTTCCTATCTCAAAAAGTTGGGAGGTATGGTATGCGCTGATTTTCTTTATTAAAAGTCTGCATTGGAGACTGAGGCCCAGATTCACAGAGCAATTACGCCTGTCTAACTGGTGTTAGACAGGAGTAATTTCTAATTTTGCGCGCCGTATCACTAGTTTGAATCCTCAAACCATGATACGGCGGCTTTGGGCTTCGATCCGAGAGGCTTACGTCCTCGTAAGCCTTCGGATCTACACTGCGATATTTTTGCGGCCGCTGGGAGGAGTTCGCGTCGTTTTCATGCGTCGGGATATGCAAATGAGTTTTTACGGCGATCCACGAAGGTATGAGTGTCCCTCGCAATCGCCTACGTCATTTTTTGGCTACGTAATGTTAGAGGAGCTTTTTGCTGGTCTAACAGTGCGTAACCCATGTAAAGTATGGCCGTCGTTCCCGCGTCGATTTGAAAATATTTTTTTTTTTTTAACGTAACTCGTTCGGGAATAGGAATGTACGTAAACGACGCTACTACAACGTGTTTTCGCGCAATGCACGGCGGGAAATTTGCGAACGGAGCATGCGCAGTTCGATCGCCGCGGGAACGCACCTATTTTAAATGCTTCACGCCCCCTACTCGCGCAGATGGATTGCGACGGGAGAAATACACTACGCCGCCGTCGTTTACTGGACAAAATCTACCTGGATTCCACGTAGAGCCAGGTAAAAAACGGCGGCGTAGTGTATTTCTGATACTCTACGAGAATCTAATTCTCTGTGAATCTGCCCCCTTGTTTGGGACTCTAGCACTTCCCAACACTATCCAACATTTTTTTTTTCCTTGAGGTGCCGTACACACGGCCGAGGTTCTCGCTGAAAATCAGCGAGAACCTCGCTGGAATGCACATTCCAGCGAGGACCTCGGCCGTGTGTACGGTCTCAGCGAGCTTCCCGTCGGGAAGCTCGTTGAGCCGAAAAAGAGAGCACGCTCTCTATTTTCTCGACGGCCCGCCTGGAAGAATGGCTGGTTGCCATTCCCGACGGGCGGGTCGCCGAATTCGACGGCCGGGAGAGAACCTCGACGGGCGGAACGATGTGTTCTGCCCGTCGAGGTTCTGGGTCGTGTGTACGCGGCCTGACATGCATTTTAATCTTGGAGCTTCAGAAAACTTAAAGCCCCCCCCCCCCCCCCGTTTTACTTACCTGAGCCAGTTCACCTGCTCTTCTCCATAGAATCTCGGGGGTTGAATGGATAGATTGATAGCAGCGCAGCCATTGGCTCCCTCTGCTGTAAATCAAATCCAATGATGCGGCCTCTGGGGGTGGGGTTGAGCCATACACTTGGCGGCTATGAATGCCGACTGTATGACACGGGAGCCTGCTCGCAAGGTAACCCCCTCGGGAGAGAGCTTCCCAGAGGGGGTTAGCTATTGCGGGGAGGAGCCACGAGAGCCACCGTTGGACCCCAGAACAGCAGGGACACTCTGTGCAAAATGAAATGCTCAGAGCAGGTAAGTATGACAAGGTTGTTATTTAAAAAAAAAAATATCCTTTACAACCCCTTTAGAAAAAAGGATCTTTACTCTCTTCTATCATGTGTTCCCATGCCCATTACACAGTCTACCGTAACCCCCCAACCCAAAGCCTCCTGAGAGATCACACATCCAGGGAGACCTAGTGCCAGGTGACCTCTGCAGCGCAGATGGCTGCAGGAACCAAAAAGGTACAGCAGGCCTCCAGATGACATCAGATGACAGGGTAGTAGCATAGGAGCAAGAGCGCTCAGACAGAGCGTCAGATTACACCAGGCAATGATGGGTTCAATGGACAACTCCCTGTGTTTTTGTGAACAACTCAGTGGACATAGTCAGAAGGTAAACATAAAAAAAGTAAAATCACTTCAAATATACAGAGGAGGGGAAAACTTTCATAGATGCAATCTGATAGAGGGGTGGGGGGGGGAATTGGAGGAATGGGGGACTGTGAGGGGGAGGGAACGGTTGCTGGGGGGGGGGGGTTGTTGCTGGAGTTTTTGGGGAGGGGAGGTGGGGGATACAAAAGATCAACCCGCGAGTCGGTTTTATACAGCCCGCCTGGTTCTCAGGTGTGCCGCGGTATCAGTGGAGATAAGGGCTGTCAGATGAGCCCGATCTCCTGATCCCCTGTCGGCACTGTAAGAAGTAAATGCAGGGGAGTGTGCTGTGCTCTCTGCTTCCCCCTAGAGTGCAGTACCCGGCTAAACGTGGAAACTGAAAGGTATTGTGTTAGAAATAGTGTTGCTCACGAATATTCGCATTGCGAATATTCGCTACGAATATTGCATATTCGAGTATTCGTGAATAACTCGAATATCGCGGCGAATATTCGCTATTTCGAATATTCGTATTTTTTCAAATTTCGCAAAAAAAATCGCAATAATTTTTTTTTTTTTTATAAAATATAGCGAATATTTGTAAATATCGAATATTCGTGATATTTTATCCAAAAAAAATTGCGAAATTTCGCAATCATTTTCGCTTTCGCATATGCAAAATTTCGCTATTTTTTTTTTTTAATAAATTATAGCAAATATTCGTAAATATCGAATATTCGTGATATTTTATATAAAAAAAAAAAATCGCGAAATTTCGCATTAGCGAAATTTCGCATTGGCGAAAATTCGCAATTTTTTTCTTTTTTTTTATAAAATATCACGAATATTCGATATTAACGAATATTCGCGATTATTCTTCGAAATATTGCGAAATCGAATATGGCGTATTCCGCTCATCACTAGTTAGAAACCTAGATTTGTTCTAAAAGGGCTTTATCATGTGAGTGTCTGTTTGCCTGTATGTGTGTGTGCCTGCCTGTATGTGTGTGTGTATGCCTGACTGTTTGTGTGCATGCCTGTATGTGTGTGTGTGTGACTGTATGTGTGTGTGTGCCTGACTGTTTGTGTGCATGCCTGTATGTGTGTCTGTGTGCCTGTATGTGTGTGTGTGTGCCTGCCTGTATGTGTGTGCCTGCCTGTATGTGTGTGTGTGTGCCTGCCTGTATGTGTGTGCCTGCCTGTTTGTGTGCCTGCCTGTATGTGTGTGTGTGTGTGCCTGCCTGTATGTGTGTGTGTGCCTGCCTGTATGTGTGTGTGTGTGTGTGCCTGCCTGTATGTGTGTGTGTGTGCCTGCCTGTATGTGTGTGTGTGTGCCTGCCTGTATGTGTGTGTGTGTGTGTGCCTGCCTGTATGTGTGTGTGTGTGTGCCTGCCTGTATGTGTGTGTGTGTGCCTGCCTGTATGTGTGTGCCTGCCTGTATGTGTGTGTGTGCCTGCTTGTATGTGTGTGTGCCTGTATGTGTGTGTGTGCGTGCCTGTATGTCTGTCTGTATGCGTGCCTGTATGTCTGTGTGCCTGCCTGTATGTGTGTGTATGCCTGCCTGTATGTGTGTGTGTGCCTGCCTGTATGTGTGTGTGTGCGTGCCTGTATGTCTGTGTGCCTGCCTGTATGTGTGTGTGTGTGCCTGTATGTGTGTGTGTGTGCCTGCCTGCCTGTATGTATGTGTGCCTGTATGTGTGTGTGTGTGCCTGTATGCGTGTGCCTGTATGTGTGTCTGTGTGTGTGTGTGTGCCTGTATATGTGCCTGTATGCGTGTGCCTGTATGTGTGTCTGTGTGCCTGTATATGTGCCTGTATGTATGTGTGCGCCTGATTCTTGTTTAACAGTGTATTAGTGATCGAACGAACACCATTTTAATGGTTCAAAGAAAGTCAGGCAAAATATGATTAAAGCGGATCTCCACCCTAAAGTGAAGATCCGCTGATCGGAACCCTCCCCCCCTCCGGTGTCACAATTGACACCTTTCAGGGGGGAGGGGGGTGCAGATACCTGTCTAAAGACAGGTATCTGCAACCACTTCCGGCCCGCAGTCTCGGGCAAAAGTCGGGTTTTTTGGCGACATCCCGTCACCCCCCCGTTGTGTGCTGGGAACTCTCGGCTCCCAGCACACAGCGGGAGCCAATCGGCAGGCGCAGCGCTACTCGCGCATGCGCCGTAGGGAACCGGGAAGTGAAGCCGCAGCGCTTCACTTCCTGGTTCCCTCACCGTGGATGGAGGGGGGAGCAGCAGGGTGACGAGCGATCGCTCATCCTCTGCTGCGGACGCCGCTGGACTCCAGGACAGGTAAGTGTCCTAATATTAAAAGTCAGCAGATGCAGTATTTGTTGCTGCTGGCTTTTAATATTTTGTTTTGCTGAACCATCCACTTTAAGAGATGCTATGAATTGAACCTCTGACAAGGTTACAGTTGGATACCTGTATTGTCTATGCCTCTTTTCTTCCGGTTTTCTGTATGATGAAATTAAATAAAAGAAAATTTGAAGGAAAAAAAAAAGGAAAGGGGAAGTAAAAATGTTATCACTGTGACATGAAAATGAAAATATATTCATGCGGAATGACATTTTATTTTTCTGTTAGACCTTTGAAAAAAAGAACTTACAAAACAGTAAGCATTTAATTGCAATAAATTGTATGTGTGCCTAATAGGCTGTAACATTGTAGTTCACAGCCAAACCAACATTATAAAAAGAAATACAGTATGTTTGTCATTTTAGCATGGACATTGAAAGATATGCATTAATGGGATATGTAAAACATTTGGATAAAAACCATACAGCACAATCAATACGTTTAACTCAACTGCAAACAATAGTGGGCCAGATTCACAGAACGATTACGCCGGCGTTACAGGAGATGCGCAGCGTAAGTCTAATTTTGCACATGCTTTTCGATGCGCCGCATCCCCAAAACGAGATACGCAAAAAATCTACTTTTTTTGGACAGGCGTAATTTCGATAGACCGGCGTATCCGTCCGCGCAAAACTGCGCTAGACACACCATTGATTTGCTATTCAAATATGCAAATGAGGGAGTCATGGGGATCCACAAAAGAACGTTGGTGCAGCGCAGGCTACGCTCTGTGCGCAACAGCTGCACGTCCTGTCTAAAATTAGACCATATAAAAGGTGGAATAAAATGAGACAATCCGTCTACATGTCAGCTAAAGCAACACTGTTAGTGAGGAGCTGAGCAGTCACACTTGCTGGACAACAAACTGTATGCCAAGATGCCAGGGGCATCCTTGCTCATAGCTATACTAATGACTTTAGAGGAGCAAAAAAGGAGGAGGGCACGGAGGAGGGCACGGGAGAGGATATACCGCACACGCATAGACCTCTTTGGCATGAGTGATTCTGAGGTGTATCGCATCTTCAGATTCACCCCTCATGCCATCCTGGAATTAACCACAACCCTGTAGGGTGACATCACCAGCCCAACACACCGGTCACATGCAGTGCAGCCACTGGTCAAGGTCATGGCAACACTCCATTTCCTTGCCAGTGGCTCTTTTCAAAGAACAAGTGGAGTGGAGCAGATGTGTGCACCAGGTTATCCCTGCAATTCTCAGACGCATGGCCAACCAAATCATCAAACCCACCACTGAGGACCTTCGGCTGAAGGCAATGACAGATTTCTACAGAATTGCCAGATTCCCACGCACCGTGGGGGCCATTGATTGCACACATGTGGCACTCCAGCCCCCCCATGAGACAGAGCACATATACTGCAATCGGGAGCATTGGCATTCCATCAACGTACAGGTGATAGTCGATGCCCAAGGCCTCATATGGCACGTCCGTGCCAAACACCCCGGATCCAGCCATGACAGCTATATATACAATCAGAGCCCCATCCCAATGGAATTTGAACACAACGTGTATGGGGACACCTGGCTGGTTGGTGAGTGACATGGGTGGCAGGCATGACTGTCCCCCCCCATGATGCAGACATCACAAGGAGCCCACGCCCAAACACGTGCAGTGGTGGAGCGCACCTTTGGCCTCCTGAAGTCACGTTTCCGATGCCTGGATAAGTCTGGGGGACAGATGTGTCCCCAGGTTATCCCTGCAACTTTGTGTGCCAGATCATGGGTGCATGAGGACCTTGCATGCTGCACAACTTCGCAGTGAGATTGAAGGGCCTGCAGATTGACATACGTGATGACCTGATAGTCGATGCCCTGAACCTCAGATGGCACGTCCGTGCCAAACACCCCGGATCCCCCCCTGGCTGGTTGGTGAGTGACCGATGGGTGGCAGGCATGACCCCGTCTCCCCCCCCATGATGCTGACATCACAAGGAGCCCACGCCCAAGACGTGCAGTGGTGGAGCGCACCTTTGGCCTCCTGAAGTCACAGCTTTCCGATGCCTGGATAAGTCTGGGGGGACCCTGTCGTATTCCCCAAACTTTGTGTGCCAGATCATGGGTGCATGTTGCATGCGTTACAACTTCGCAGTGACAAGGGCCTGCAGATTGACATACGTGATGACCTGACCCCTGATGGCACCAATGACAATCCCCCCCTAACCGAGGATACCCCGTCTTCTGAGGGAAGACTGCAGCCTTAGGAGACAGCTCACATTAGGCATCTTTGCACGTTAAACACACACATTAATCATGGCACAATGAGAATGCATGCATGCACACCACTGTGGTCCTTAGCACAGACACATCACATCCTCATCAAATTGGATTAGCACAAGCCCACCATGCAGGACTTGTGAGCAGCAACGCCACGCCACGGCTCCAATTATGTCACTGTACATTCATACACCATTCACACGGACCTGGGAATCACTTCCCCCTGGTCCTGGGGAACCCTTCTCCACCACAAATGAGGGTGACACCCCTTTTCCGGCAGGAATGTCACCCCCACATTCCAAAATCATTCACAACACAAAAAAAAAATTGACCAGCAAAAAAAAAATCCAGAAAAAAAACCATGAAAAAATAAAAAGTCCAGAAAAAGAAAAAAAAGGGGGGGAAACCAAATTAATGCCGCTGGCGTGACCCACGCCTGGGGCGCCCACGGCCACGGTCCCGGCTCCTCAGGGGAGACTCATGGGGAGGGGGGGGGTAATCCGGGGAAGGAGGAGCAGCCCCAGGTCTCTGCCCACCTGGCGGCCTGCCCTCCAAGGCCACGGCAATTCTGGTCAGGCCAGCACAGTGATGCCGTATTGGCCTGGATAGCCTGGGTGAGGGCCCTCACATCCTGCCCAACGTCTGCTGTAGTAGTCTGCAGTTCATTTAGGCAGTTTGTAAGAGCCAGGGAGTGGCAGTCCAGGTCCCCAAGCGTATCCTTTATGGAGGACAGGCTCTCCTCCATCCGCACCAAAGTCTGGCTGACCTGTCCCAGATGGTGGGTCTGAAGGGCCTAGTCCCTTCTCAGATTGGCGGGCAGAACCTCGGCCACCCCCCTGGTCTTCTGGGACGACTTCCTGCCTCCAGCTGATGCTTGTGGCCGGGGAGAAGGGGAGGCCCTTGGGAGGGGAGCAGTGTTGGGGAGGAGTGAGAGGGGCTAGCCCTTATGGAGGGCTGGCTGCTGCCAGCCAGAGAGGAAGAGAGGAAGACTCCTCCTCCTCCAACTCCTCCGAGGACTCCGGCCCTGTCCGGGGGTCCTCATCAGGCTGTTGTCCCGGGGATGGTGCGGTCAGGCCAGATGGCCCAGCACCCTCCTGCACATCTGTGGATGACACAAAATATTCACAGGTTGAAGAATCCACAAACTTGCCACATATTCCTTTCCCCCCTCCCCCACACATGCTACACACCTGATAGGGCAAAAAAACCTTACCTGGCATCACTCTTTCATGACTGGAGTCATAGCCAGGCAGGCCCTCCACTTGTTGCCTATTAAAGGTGTGGGCCACTGCACGCTCCCCCACTGTCAGCCTAACAGGGCATGGTGGGCCCCCTCCAGTGCCCCTGGCATGGGCTGCCATTTTGGCCAGCTTCCCACGGACCACACGCCGGAGGTCATTGATTTTCTTTACGATCCCCGCGTGTCCGGGTCTCCCCCCCCCCCCCCCAATGCATTTACCTGGTCAGTAATGTTCTGAAAAATCTCCTTAACGTTAATCGGCGCTAATTTCTGCGCAAATACTACGAGGATACCGTTATTGCTCCTCTACATTGTGCCGGTCTAACGTAAAGGAGGTGCGCTACGCTGGTCAAAATATGCGCCAATGTACCTGAATCTGGCCCAGTGTCTTTAGGTTAACCGTGAAAAATAAATCAGGTTAAAGTGTAACTAAACCCCGATTATAAAAAAAACTATCAATAAATGATGTAGTACATGCTGTTCATACTCAGTCACTATAAGATACATTTTCTGTATTCAGCTAGGGATTCTGCAACTATAGTGACAACTCTGCACATGCTCAGTTTTCAGTGAGTTTCTATGCTGAGCATTTCCTACCACTCACATCTGAACAGCCCATGTGACTATGGAGTCCCACATGTGAGCCTATACACAGTGGTAAATTACAGCCCACTCCCTCCCTTCTCCTATGTGCCCACTAACCAGTTAAACATAATAGAGGCAGGATATTAAATGTAGATTAATGAAGGAATCACCTCCCTCTTTTCTAAAAAAACAAGCTGGAGGGGTGTGACATAGACTATGACTAGCAGAAATCCGCACACACCATGGTATTTTCAAAAATAATAAATATTTGATTTCAAATACATATGTGTATGCCAATTAAAAACAGTTTATTGATATTTGTATTATTATTCTGTATTGCAAAGGCTGTTTGCAGCAACAGAGAACAAAAAGCTCCTAATGCTTATGTTTTCCTACAGACAGGCTAGAAATAATGTGGCTCATGTGACAGCTGTATATTTATTAGGAAAAAGGTACTCAGTTGGGTTTTAAATTAAAATATTTACAATACCATCATCCACATGCAGAAATAAAAGGGCCACTGTAAATAAAACAGTGTGTGTTAAGTGTAGCACCTACTGTTTGTGCAGACAAATTTAAGTTTTAGACTCATAGTAAGTTTTGTGAGTTAGAAATTGGCTCAGGGTTATTGCAGGTCAGGCTGGATAGCTCTACAGAGGCAAGTCTCTGATACCTCCCCTTGGATCCAGAAGCTGGGAGAAGCTTCTAGTAGTTAGTGGAAGGAGGCCATTCACGTTATTACAATAACACCTTGGTTTGAGAGTAACTTGGTTTGAGAGCGTTTTGCAAGATGAGCAAAATGTTTTTATAAATTTTGCCTTGATAGACAAGCGATGTCTTGATATAAGAGTAGCGTCATGTCACAACTGAGTATAAAAAAGAAGAGAGGAGCCTCTAAGTGTAGCAATATGGTTGCATGTAATGAAAGTACAACATTTAGCAACATATTGCTACACTTAGAGGTGCCTCTCTTCTCTTTTATACCCTGTAAAAAAATGCTTTAATATACAAGTGCTTTGTATTACAAGCATGTTTCTGGAACAAATTATGCCCGCAATCCAAGGTTTTATTGTATTCCTAATATAAAAAAAAAAAACAAGCCCATAGACTGACTTCTTGTGTCCATATGAGAAAAATGCTTGTTGCCTGGCTGTGCAGGAATAGGGAAGACAGTTACCAGCAGCCCTTGCGGGGGTAGTGCTACATTAGTAGCACTTTAACCACTTAAGGACCACCTCCTGTACATATACGTTGGCAGAATGGCACAGCTGGGCAAATCCACGTACAGGTACCTCCTGTACCAGTACCCAGCCGTGGGTCACGGGCGCGCACTGCGGCGATCGGTCCCCGGAGCTGAAGAACGGGGAGAGCCGTGTGTAAACATGGCTTCCCCGTCCTTCACTGTGGCGGCGTCATCGATCGCATGATCCCTTATACAGGGAATCGCAATCTATGATGTCACACCTACAGCCACACCCCCCTACAGTTGTAAACACACATTAGGGAACACATAACCCCTACAACGCCCCCTTGTGGTTAACTCCCAAACTGCAAATGTCATTTTCACAATAAGCAATGTAATTTAAATGCATTTTTTGCTGTGAAAATGACAATTGTCCCAAAAATGTGTCAAAATTGTCCAAAGTGTCCGCCATAATGTCGCAGTCACGAAAAAAATTGCTGATCGCCACCATTAGTAGTAAAAAAAATGTTTTTTTATAAAAATGCAATAAAACTATCCCCTATTTTGTAAACGCTATAAATTTTGCGCAAACCAACTGATAAACGCTTATTGCGATTTTTTTTACCAAAAATATGTAGAAGAATACGTTTTGGCCTAAACTGAGTAAAAAAAAATTTTTTATATATTTTTGGGGGATATTTATTATAGCAAAAAGTAAAAAATATTGCATTTTTTTCAAAATTGTCGCTCTATTTTTGTTTATAGCGCAAAAAATAAAAACTTCAGAGGTGATCAAATACCACCAAATACCACCAAAAGAAAGCTCTATTTGTGGGAAAAAAGGATGCCAATTTTGTTTGGGAGCCACGTCGCACGACCGCGCAATTGTCAGTTAAAGCAACGCAGTGCCGAATCACATAAAGGGGCCTGGTCCTTTAGCAGCATTTTGGTCCGGGGCTTAAGTGGTTAATAAAATTGGTAAGCTTTTACTAAATTAAAACTTAACAATTCCTTAGAGTGTATTTGCAGTTTTGTAATCAAATTGAGATTATCACTACGTTTTATTTGTCACATGTTCTTATTGACATAGCATATAAACAAAAAAAATATTGCTGCTTGAAAGCGGAGTTCCACCCATTTAAAAGTCAGTATCTACAAAAAGCTACAAAAAGCAAAAACAATTCTTTATGAATCTTTGCTGATTATTTCTAATGATACTGTTGTCCTAATGTACACACGATCCGAAAATCGTACGGAAAATGCTGCTTTTGAAACGATCGTACGATAATCGGATCGTTAGTACAGCGCTTCCGAGAGCCGATCAGGACAGTTCATCCGATTTTATCCTATCGGACATGCACGGAATTTTTTTTCGTACGATGCCAGATCGTACGATTTTCGGTTAATCAGTACAGCTGTCGTTTGAAAAGCAATACAAATGCATTACAACACATGACATCACTTCCGATTTTTTATTCTGCCGTACGAGAATTTTCGTGACTTTAGTAAACTCATCAGATTCGACGTGAGATTAGCATACAAAAAAAAATCTTGTTTATAGTCCCTTATAATCCCCTCCAAGAACTTGTATACAATTGATGTTAGGCTAAATGGTCTGTAATTTCCAGGGATGTATCTTGACCCTTTTTTAAATATTGGTGCTACATTGGCTTTTCTCCAATCAGCTGGTACCCTTCCAGCCAGTAAACCATTCGTAGACATTAGGAACAATGGTCTGGCAATTACTTGACTGAGTTCCTTAAGGACCCTGGGTTGCAGGCCATCTGGTTCCAGTGACTTATTGATGTTACTTTTTTTAAGTCTAATTCTAATTCTGTCCTCTGTTAGCCATGAGGGTGCTTCTTGTGACATGTCATGAGAATAAATATTGCAGTTTTGGTTACTGAAGCCCCTGATTCCCTTGTGAAGACTGAGGAGAAGAATAAATTCAATATCTTCATCATCTCTGCATCCCTAGTAGCCATATTCCCCTTTTGAGACCAATATGATCTGACCTACCTGTCCTATGTACTTTAAGAATTTCTATTCAACTTTGTTTGTAGCTTGAGTTCCTGTCTGCGGTATGCTAAGTTAACCTTTCTGTGTACAGATTTTGGCTCGTCTCTGACTCCTCTTGTTTGCTTGTTTCCCTGACTTTTGGCCTGTCCCTTGGTTACACTTGTCTGCCTGTTGCCCCGACCTCGGCTTATCCATCACTATCGCTTGTGTCCTGTGTGCTGCTTCCCCACTCTCCCTACGGAGAGTGACCTAGGGGACTCCAGGGGCCGCGACCTGGATGCAGCTGCAGCGAAGGCCATCCTCACCACCAGAGGCTCTGGTGAACACCAAGCTGGGTCTCAATGTCGCGTACACACGATCATTTTTCGGCATGAAAAAAACGATGTTTTTCGGCATGTAGAAAAAATGTTGTTTTTTCCAACTTTATCAATAAAACAACGTATTAGTGTAGTGGCATTAGACTACGCGCCCTGGGGAATCTTGGGCTCGCGATTCCTCTCTGTTCGCAGCAGTCGGCTATAGGGTTCACTACCCTGTGGTGCATCCCTGACCCTAACGGGGTGCACTTGACAAAATGTTTTTTTTCTTTGTCTGAATTTCTCACTTACTACATCCCTGTGGGGAGATGCTGTAAACGTTCACAGCGTCTACAGTAGTCCCAAGGGAGGGGGCGAGAACGCTGACTAACCCCCAGCCAGAATGGCTTAGATGTTGGGGGCAAGCTTACCGAGGAGGAACAGGAAATTAGAAATTCAGGCAAAGAAAAATAACATTTAGAAGGGAAATCGAAAGAAAAGGTAAGTGAACCAACAATGCACCAGCTTAAAGAAACCTTTTTAGAAAATAAAAAAATAACCTTTACAACCCCTTTAAAAGCCCCATCTTCACTCCTAGCAGATCTGCACCTTCCCCATTTAGGTGCAGTCCATCCCTTCTATGAAGCTGGTAACCGACTGAGAAGTCGCCCCAGTTCTCCAGGAACCCAAACCCCTCCTTTCTACACCAGCTCCTCAGCCACTTGTTTACTTTCCTAATCTCCCTCTGTCTTTTTGATGTGGCTCGAGGTACTGATAGTATTTCTGAGAATACTACCTTGGGGGTCCTTTTATTTAATTTAGCTCTTAAGTCCCTTAAATAGTTTTTTAGGACACTCCATCTACCTCTGACTTTGTCATTGGTGCCAACGTGCACCATTATGCTGGGTCTTCCCCAGCTCCTCCCAGTGATCTGTCCACCAGATCCATGATGTGCTGAACTCGAGCGCCCGGTAGACAACATGCAGTTCGGCGCTTAAGGTCTTTGTGACAGATTGCCCTCTCTGTCCTTCTAAGAATTGAGTCCCCTACCACCAGAATCTGTCTTTCCTCTCCCTTGGCTTTACTCCCGACTTCACTGGAGAAGTTATTCCCCTAGAAGCTAGGGGAGTCACTCAGCTCCAGCAGTTCTGGTCCCTGGCTGGTTTTACCAGTGTCACTCAACGGGGCGTACTTATGCGGATGTTCCAGCCTAGAACCAGCCTCTATGACTCTTTTCCCTCTATCCTTCCTGTCACCCATCTACTCTGCTTTGGTGCCTGCACAGCTTTGTCTCCACCCACCTCTGTGCATGCCCCTGTCAGCACCTGCCTGGCACGATCCCAATTCTTCATTGTTCAGAAATGCTTGCAGTCAGTCATAAGGCTTTCTTCCAAGCAGTAGGAGTGGGTCTGAGATGGAAGCAGAGGAAATTGGGGAGATCATGCCACCACATCATTGCAGGAAGTCAAATCAGTGATTAAAGGAAAGCAACATTTACACATGTAGAGATCATAATTTCATGATTACATGGACCTGTTTATTGATCAAGTTAATTTTGTATACTGTATCGAAATCAAAGCTGTAATTATCTTTTTTGTTATATAATGATGATGTTTGCTTCTACATTACAGTAGCTTCCATGGTAGTGCTATAAAGTCAAACAGTGAGTGTAATTGAAAAACTTGCACAGCTGTCCTCCTAAAGCTTTGATGTTAAACTCACTTTAATTCCTAAAATGCCTTTCAGCTATTTGGAACAATGCAGACTTTTCATACTTGCTTTGCTATTATCAAAATTCTGAACATTGTGTTCATTTACCCTGGGTTATCAGTCGATCAAGTTCACGGTGCACCAGTGAAATAATTTATGGTTGTTTGCAGTTTGATGCTTTAAGTCATGTGGTTCATGTGATCTTGTTCTTTGCTGCCAGGCGAGTTCTTGTTATGGATTTTTAAGGGAGATTTCAGGTCATTTGCGCAAATGGAAGCAGGGAAGCAATCAGTGGTTGAGCGGTCTTCTGGAACTATAGCATTCTCTGTATCCTCCTGTACAATCCCAGGGCTGATAATGGAGTCAGAATTGGTTGCGGCCAGATGGTGTCTTAAACTATGAAGTGTATTGACTGAGCTACCTGCTAGTAGCTCAGTCAAGTAGAGCATAAACAATGGCAGGCAGTTCTAATAGTTTATACAGTACCATACTAATGGCATTTTAAACAAAACCAAAGAATATTCCCAGAGCAACTCATCGACCAGCCTGCAGTCAACTGAATTATCCTGTCTAACAGTATGCGTTAAAAGTGGGTTTGGTTTGCACACATCTGCAAATACAGTATCTCACAAAAGTGAGTACACACCTTACATTTTTGTAAATATTTTATTATATCTTTTCATGTGACAACACAGAGGAAATTACACTTTTCTATAATGTAAAGTACTGAGTGTACAGCTTGCATAACCGTGTAAATATGCTGGACAGGTTCCACTTAGAACAGGCCTTGCCATGGTCTACCATAGTGCACGTGCTCAGCATCATATCCAGAGGTTGTCTTTGGGAAATAGATGTATGAGTGCTGCCAGCATTGCTGCAGAGGTTGAAGTGGTGGTGGGGGGCAGCCTGTCAGTGCTCAGACCATATGTTGCACACTGCATCAAATTGGTCTGCATGGCTGTCATGCCAGAAGGAAGCCTCTTCTAAAGACGATGCAAAAGAAAGCCCACAAACAGTTTCCTGAAGCCAAGCAGACTAAGGACATGGATCACTGGAACCATGTCCTGTGGTCTGATGAGATAAACGTATTTGGTTCAGATGGTGTCAAGCGTGTGTGGCGGCAACAAGGTAAGGAATACAAAGACAAGTGTGTCTTGCCTACAGTCAAGCATAGTGTCCCAATATTTCATCAGTACAAACAAATAGCCACTGCCCCCACCTATATCTGGCCTTTTCGCCCTCAAGGCTCACCTGCCCTCTGCCTATCTATTATAACGCATGTACTTTTACTATAGAGGTTCTTAAAATTCAGAATTAGGATCGCAGATAATACTGGGGTGCTATAAAGTGGCTCTGTAGCTTTTGCATGTATTTGCAGATGTGTGAGAACTAAACCCCTTTTTTTAACGCAAACTGTTAAACAGGATAATTTGGTGGTTGCAGGGTGGTTTAGTAAGTTGGGCTGGTAATTTGCTTTGGTTTTATTTGACGTGTGTTGCCCTTCCATGTGCTTCTTGCTGCAAAGGCCACTTATGGGTGGGGGCAGTGGCCATTTGTTTGTACTATAGGCATTGCTTACTCTGACTTTGTAATATCCCATACTGGGATCCCAACACCCCTGAGGAAGCATGGAACAATATTACAGCTGCTTAATTTGGCTATAACTGTAATTATATGGAAATGTTGCTTTCATGTAAACTATGGTTGAATGCTTTACTGAAGTTCCAACATACGATTTTAGAGGAATACGATCATCTTTTTGAAGGTCTCTCTGTCACTATAATAAAGGGACCGTAATTCCATAAAATGCTACTTTGGCCTTGTATAGAACTCCAGTAACGTATTTAAATGAAACCTGGCGTGTTGGCTTTTGGTTTTATTTATTATGCACATAACCTCATTTTCTCAAACACCCTGCAAACCATTGATGACCAAGGTGTAAGTGTGGTGCAGATTATTTACATTTACACCTGAAAGTATGGTAGATGTGAAGAGGCCATTGCTTTGCAAGAAAGCGAAGATTGGAAGCATGGGTTGTGGAACAGATGAGCTGAGCATAAAGCCTTTTTTTTTTTGGTCACATTGTTTAATCAAGTGGCATAGATGTTTAAAGGTAGAGCAGTTTTGCTTATTTTAACATTCCAGTATTACGTGTATTCAATTTTTTTTTATACACACTTAATTGAAACTGCACCTACAAAAATGATCCCTGACCTCCTCAGAGCCACATCAAAAGATAACTTCCATATTGCTTTTCCTTGATCTCTCTTCTGTAATATACACTCCTGACCACCCTTTACTTCTCTAAACTTTGTACTCCCCTTTGATTCTCTAAAATACATATTCTTTTGTCTTTTGAACACTGTTCTCTTATGGTTCTCCTTATATTTATCTAAACACTGCCTTAAGATCTCTTTCAGTTATTCCTCTTCCACACCAAACTCTGTTGGACTTCCAGAGCTCAGCCTTTGGCCTGGTGCTTTCTTTATTTGTAACACCTCTTTCAGCATGATGTGTGAATTGGCACTCCACTATGGACTCATTTGGTTCAAAATTAGTAGCTATGACTGTTACGTCTCAAAAAACTGAAGTCAATTTTTAGATAAGAAAAGGACACGATGGGGTTGATTTACTGAAATTGGAGTGCAAAATCTGATGCAACTGTGCATGGTAGCCAATCAGCTTCTAATGTCTGTTTAGAAAAAACGGAATCTGTCTGGTTTCTCCCCTCCTCCCTTGTCCATGCAGAAAACACCTTATTTTTTGTGAGCCATTTACAGAATGGAGTTCAGCTTTAAAATATTAATATAATTTACAGTCATTTATTTTTTTTATAGTAATTTTCTACCTATTCAGATCTGCAGTGTTCCCTTTTTTTTAAGCAGTGTATTATTTATTAAGCACTTTGAAAACATATCAGATCTGGGAAAAATATCATGCTGGATATCTATACTAATATAGACTAGATCATGTGTTAGGAATGAAAGGATGGCACATTGTTTGGTGAAAATAAAAATGATCAACCTACAGTGGACTGAATTCAAAGACACCCCAAAAATCTAAAGCCCCGTACACACGGCCGAGGTTCTCGTCAGAAACCAGCGAAAACCTCGCTGGGAGCCGCATTCTGCCGAGAACCTAGGCCGTGTGTACGCTCTCGGCGAGCCCCGCCCGTCGGGAAACCCGTCGAGCAAATAGAGAACAGGTTCTCTATTTGCTCGACGGCCCGTCGGGATGAATGGCTGGTTGCCTTTCCCGACGGGCGGGTCGCCGATTCTGACGGCCGGCAGAGAACCTCGACGGATGGAACGATGTCAGTTAAAGCGACGCAGTGCCGGAAGCTAAAATTTTGTCTGGGTAGGAAGGGGGTGTAGGTGCACAGTAGGCAAGTGGTTAAATGGCCTCCAAGTGCTTGTATGCATACCTGACAATGTCAGGGCATGCTCCTAATGAGACGATGGATGGTGTCCTGGGGTATTTACTCCCAGATCTGGACCAGGGAATAACTGAGCTCCTGAACAGACTGAGGTCCACTGAAAGGAGGATGGAACAAAACATAATGTGCCAGAAGTGTTCTACTGGATTTAGTTCAGGCGAGCGTGGGGGCCATTCAGTGGTATCAATTCCTTCATCCTCCAGGAACTGGCTGCATGCTCTCGCCATTGTCGTGCACCAGGAGAAACCCAGGACCCACTGCACCAGGATAGGGTCTGACAAGGGGTCCAAGAATTTCATCCCGATACCTAATGGCAGTCAGGGTGCCATTGTGTAGCCTGTAGAGGTCTGTTTGTCCCTCCATGGATATGCCTCCCCAGACCATCAGTGACCCACCACCAAACCGGTCATGCTGAATGATGTTACAGGCAGTATAAAGTTCACCAAGTCTTCTCCAGACCCTTTCACGTCTGTCACATGTGCTCAGGGTGAACCTGCTCTCATCTGTGAAAATCACAGGACACCATTGGAGGACCTACCAATTCTGGTGTTCAATGGCAAATGCCAATCGAGTTCCACGGTGTTGGACAGTGAGCACAGGGCCCACAAGAGAACTTTTGGCACTCACTCCATCCTCATGAAGTCTGTTTGATTGTTTGGTCATAAACATTCACACCAGTGGCTTGCTGGAGGTCATTTTGTAGGGCTCTGACAGTGCTCATCCTGTTCTTTCTTGTACAAAAGAGCAGATACTGGTCCTGCTGATGGGTTAAGGATCTTCTACGTCCAGCTCTCCTAGAGTAACTTCCTGTTTCCTGGGATCTCCTCCATCTTAAGACTGTGCTGGGAGACACGGTATACCTTCTGGCAATGGCACATACTGATGTGCTATCCTGGAGGAGTTGGACTGCCTATGTAACCTCTATAGGGTTAAGTTATCACCTCATGCTACCAGTAGTGATACTGACCTGAAAACTAGTGAAAAACAGTCAGAAAAGGTGAGTAGGGAAAAAATGTCAGTGGCCTCCACCTGTAAAACCATTCCTGTTTTGGAGGTTGTCTCATTGTTGCCCATCTAGTACACCTGTTGTTAATTTCATTAACATCAAAGAAGCTGAAACTGATTAAAAACCCTCTGCTACTTGGAGTTTAATTGACTTGATGCTATACTCTAATTAAAAAGTGTTCCTTTAATTTTTTCTAGCAGTGTACTTGGTGATTTTGCCATGAAAGTCCTTGCTTGGGCACTTCCCGTTATCAGATGACCACACTCCAAGCTGTGCTCCTACATTGTCACCCCATCCTGTGGAGAGTATCAGTGGATGTTTCAACACAAATCAAGCAGTCATGGTCCTCTGTTGTCAAGAAATCCATCCTGAGAAGTGACACGCAACTGTTGCTGGAGTTCATGCATGTAGACAGGCAGTAGCTGCAGGAGATCAGCAGCGCTACAAATGATGAAAAGAAGGTGAATATATGTATTCTATCCAACAAAAATCTGTTGTTTGTTATACACAGTGTTTTATCAATCCAAGGTCTCCGTTCACACAGGCAATTACATGCAAATGCCAGATCCCAGGGACAAGAATCAGCAGATTATTGTAGCTGGAATGACAGTTATATGCAATCAGTGGTAGCCACTCAGGATGTACAAAGTAATGACAGGCTGAGCCACCGCTGCTCACATGTAGCCACACAAACAGTGCCTACCTGAGGTTAGGAAGGAATATCCTACTCTGGACGCATCTGCTGGGTTCCTTGTGCCCCCAAAGCAGTGTCCTCTGTCCCCTAACCCCCCCCCCACCACTGTAGTGTGCTCTGTCCCTGCCATAGTGTTCTCTGCCCCCCCCCCCCCATAGTGCCCTCTGTCCTCTACACCACATACACACACACTGTGTAGGTAGAACTCTCCTACCTTACACAGGTGTACAGCGAGAAGAGCAGAGGGTAACTTTTCACATTAACAGGCTGGTGATTGGTTGCTGGTGACAGGTACCCCTTATCAACTGGGGACAGGGACCTCATCATCTCTGGGGACAGGGACGCCTTCTTACCTGAGGACAGGGACCCCATCACCCCTGGGGACAGAACCCCATCACCCCTTGGGACAGGGACCCCTGGGCACAGAGACTTCTTCTCACCTGGGGACAGAGACCCCTTCTCACCTGAGGACTGAATAGAGTGGCCACTTCATCCCTTTAAACCAAACACAGGCTATGTGGCTGATTAAGGTGGAAATTAAACTCACTTAAGCCGCGTACACACGATCAGTCCATCCGATGAGAGCGGTCTGACGGTTGACCGATTAAGCTGACTGATGGTCCGTCGCACCTACACACCATTGGTTAAAAAAACGATCGTGTCAGAACGTGGTAACGTACACAACGACGTGCTGAAAAAAATGAAGTTCAATGCTTCCAAGCATGCGTCGACTTGATTCTGAGCATGCGTGAATTTTTAACCGATGGTTCGTGCCTTATAACGATCGGTTAAATTTAGAGCAAGTTGGCTTTTTTTTAACCGATGGTTAAATAACCTATGGCGCGCACACACGAATAGTTCAGACCATTCTCATCGGTTTACCAATCGTGTACGAGGCCTAAGTGCCTTATTTGCATTGTATTTTCCTCAGAACCTGTGTATATATGTGTTATGGTTTAAAGGGATAAGGTGGAAACCCTAGGACAGGGACCCCATCACCCCTAGGAACAGGAATCCCATCTCCAGACCACCCTTGGGTGACTTGGCTAACTGGGAAGTATCCCGCTGAGGCCTAAATGTCATTCAGTAAGACTTTCCATCTTCCTCATCAAGAGATCATTTTTGGCATTGTTGTTACATTGTTTTCTTTGCACTCATTAAATAACCAGCCCAATGTTTTGTGCTACACCCTCTTTATCAGAATGCATCCGAACCTTTGAAAGATGCCTGGGAAAGCAAATAGCAAATTAGTCTGCTGTTATGTAATTCGTAAAAGCAAACAGACTGACCCTGTGTGACCTATTATTACCAATAACAAGCACCTTATACAAGTGCTTATTATTGCTTGCAGAGATTTTCAAGTATGATTGAAAATTTATGAGACCAACTAATTGGTGCTTTTTTTTCCTGCATGTGTGTCAAGAAAAAAGACCACCGGAGTTAGAAAAACAAAGATTAGTTTGTATATGCAGCACACCTGGGGGGTCATCTGCACGGTGTACCACCACGTCAAGACCCCTTTTACAAGAGACTTGCGTTTGCTTACATCAGACTTCCTCAGATCTGTTTATGCAAGTACATTTTTTTAAGCCACAAACCAGCCATGTGCAAACTCTGCTAAACACATTTTTTTAAAAGCTGAAACCGGCGTTTTGAAATGCTCGTTTTGCCACGTTTGTATGTATGTTGCGTTTAGCCACGGTTTACCACGTTTGCGTGTATAAGCGTTTAGTTAAGAAACATCGTAAGACCCTCCCTAAGCTCAAAAAACAGTATTATTTAACCATTTCAGCCATTTAATTTTGTGAGACCAGAGTGAGTAGCAGCAGCTGAGAGAGCAACAGTGTACTTGTATTTAGCGTGTCTCTTGCCACGTCACCTGCCACAAGTTGTGGATTGTTCACTTGGACATGTCACCTGGCCACGTCACCTGCCACATCACCTGGCTACGTCACCTGCCACAAGTTGTGGATTGTCCACTTGCCACGTCACCTGGCCATGTCACCTGCCACGTCACCTGGCCACATTACCGGCCACAAGTTGTGGATTGTCCACTTGCCAAGTCACCTGGCTATGTCACCTGCCACGTCACCTGGCCAAGTCACCTGCCACAAGTTGTGGATTGTCCACTTGCCACGTCACCTGGCCACGTCATCTGCCACAAGTTGTGGATTGTCCACTTGCCACGTCACCTGCCACAAGTTGTGGATTGTCCACTTGCCACAAGTTGTGGATTGTCCACAATGCAATGCAAGCAATTACATTTTTTTTCATAATTTTTCATCATTTGCCATAATTTTTGAGATTTCTAATGTAAAAAAAATGTCACCTTTTAAAAACGCTTATAAACAAAAAAACTGTTAAATGCAGATACCGCGTTTAGCCGCATTTTGCATCTTAAACATGGAAATCTTTGGCGTCTGAACTCATTTTTTTGCTTTCAGAAAAACAAGGTTAAACGCAGCTGCATATAAACGGCAATAAACGAGACAGTGTGCATGGTCACATAGGGTAACATTGAATGAGTTCAGGGGCAGTTAAAAAAAGTGTCCAACTGCCTCTAAACGTGAGTTTAACAGCGTCCCGTGTACCGTGCCTTAGGAAAGCTATTGTTTTTTTAAACGTTTAAAGACTGAAAAAACATGATTAGTATTCCACCTTTATAGAGTTAAACTATTTGATTAAACTTCTGTGTCTTATTGAAAAGTAGACATGTGCACAGAAAAAAAATTCGTTGTTTTTGTTCTGTTTCGTATCGTTCCCTTTTTTCGTTTTCGTTCGTTTTTCGTAAGACGCCCGTTTTCCTGTTTGTTCCCGTTCGTTTTTCGTATGACGCGATTTTTTCGTATTCCGATCGTTTCGTATTTTCGTTACTGTTTTATTTTCGTACATGCGGGATGGTTCGTTATTCTGTTTAATTCATGTTCGTTACTTGTTAGACAATAATTTTCGTGAATTTTCGTCAATGATTTGCAGTATCTTGAAACCCTTTTCTTTTGCTATTTTCAGTCGTATGTTCATATGACATCTATAACAAAAGATTTGCATTCTGTATTTTAAATTCCTTTTTTCTGTTCGTATTTTGGATTCAAAATACAGCATGCAGATCTTTTGTTATAGATGTCATATGAACAATGAACATAGGACTGAAAACAAACAGAAAAAGGTTTGAAACAAAATACAGCATGCAAATCTTTTGTTATAGATGTCATATAAACAATGAACATAGGACTGAAAACAAACCAAAAAAGGATTGAAACAAAATACAGCATGTAAATCTTTTGTTATAGATGTCATATGAACAATGAACATAGGACTGAAAACAAACAGAAAAAGGATTGAAACAAAATACAGCATGCAAATCTTTTGTTATAGATGTCATATGAACAATGAACATAGGACTGAAAACAAACAGAAAAAGGATTCAAACAAAATACAGAATGTAAATCTTTTGTTATAGATGTCATTTTTGTTCTTTTGCCGTTTTCGTTTTGTCGTTTTTGTTCGTCGGATCATTCGTTCGTATTTGCGGTTGTTCGTTATGCGGCTCATTCGTAATCTCGTAGTTTTCGTATTTTGGTGCTTTAATTTTTTCGTATGTACACATTATCCTGCGGGTCCGAAAATGAACATTTTCGTACGAAAATAACATTCGTACGAACGGGAATGCACATATCTATTGAAAAGGTAAGCTGGCTGTGGATTATGCTGAATCAGCAAGTGGCCATACTGTCATTACAGACTGGGATCTAAGGAAGTATGTCAATGCATAAAGTACCGCGTTTCCCGATAATAAGACCTACCCCGATAATAAGATTTAGCATGATTCTCGGGGAGAGCCATACCCCGAAAGTAAGCCCTAGTAAAATCTGTTAAATTTTTTTAAAATCCAACTTGCAGAATGATTACACTGCCATAAGGTGTGTGTGTCTCCTTTTGTAACTGCACTGTAACTGCACTGTTTACAGACTTGCTGGAGGTCTTCTACTCGAGCGTGACAGCGGCTCCCCCCTCCGCTCTCCTCCCGCCCGATGCCTGCGGCCACTCCCTCCTCAGCGCACAGAGCATGTTGACGGCAGCGGGACACCGGCTCCCCCCTCCTCCGTTCTCCTCCCGCCCACGACCCCCCCCTCCTCAGTGCACGGAGCAAGCCGATACCAGCGGGGATCCCGGCGCCGAGAAGAAGAGCCCAACCAGACAATGCAACACCCAGTGGAGCTGCATCAAAGGTATTTCCTACAAAACAACCACAAAGGGAGACACACTGCACCCCACACCTGCACAATTCCTACAAAACGAATTACATAATTCTATAAGGATGGATTTTAACCACTTGAGAGCCACACTATAGACGAAAGACGTCCACAGCACGGCTCTCAACTGCCGGGTAGACGTCCTTTTATGTGCATTCCCTGTGCGTGCCTCTGGGGGCGCGCAGCGGGGAAACACTGTGCCCGGCGCATCGCTGAGATGCCGATGCACTTGCCTGGCGGCCGCAATGTCCGCCAGGTACCCGCGATCGGTGGTGACAGCAGGGACGTGGAGCTCTGTGTGTATACACAGAGCTCCACGTCCTGTCAGGGAGAGAGGAGACCGATGCTGTGTCCCTTGTACATAGTGACAAAGCATCGGTCACCTCCCCCAGTCAGTCACCCCTTCCCTGCCAGTCACATTTATACAGTAATTAGTGCATTTTATAGCACTGATTGCTGTACAAATGTGAATGGTCCCAAAATGGTGTCAAAAGTGTCTGATATGTCCGCCGCAATATCGCAGGCCTATATCGCTATAACTTTGGCGCAAACCAATCAATATACGCTTATTGCAATTTTTTTAACAAAAATATGTAGAAGAATATGTATCGCAGAGAAAAAAATGATAAAAATATAATTTGGGTACAGTGTTGTATGACCGCACAATTGTCATTCAAAATGCATCAGCGCTGAAAGCCGAAAATTGGTCTGGTCAGGAAGGGGGTTTAAATGCTCAGTAATGAAGTGATTAAGATGTTTTTTATGACAAATGACTGACTCCTGACCTGATGGGGAGGGGAGAAGACAGGGGGCACAGGAGTTGGATAAATGACACAGCAGAAGCACTATGTAATCTATCATGCTTTAAAGGAAAAGGATTTATTTTTTTACAACCACTTTAAGATCATTGTAAATACCATAAATAAATAAGACATCCCCCGAAAATAAGCCCTAGTGTGTTTTTGGTTGCCAAAATTAATATAAGATCCGGCTTATTTTCGGGGAAACATGGTAGCGCTTAAAATAATCATCTTCATGTACATTGATTGAAAATAGCGCTCAACATTTTTTCTTTGCTGTATATTTGAACGTTATGCTGTGCTAAAAAATGTATCCTGCCATTGATGATTTCCTTCTGAAGACACCTGTCTGGATGTAAATTTGTTTTGCAATTAGAGGTTTAAACGTGAGTGTGAGGAGGTGACTGTGACCGGTGATCTTTAAATTATCCCATGTTGTTCATGTAGCTCTCCACCACCTTTGTAAGGTTGCCTACCCCAGTATTAAATTTTTGTTTTTGGGTTTAAAGTGATTGTAAAGCTTTGTTTTTTTTTGTTTTGTTTTTAAATAACAAACATGTCATGCTTACCTCCACTTTGCAGCTAATTTTGTACAGAGTGGTCCTTATCCTCGACTTCTGGGGTCCCTCGGTGGCTCTCGCGGCTCCTCCCCGCATCAGATAACCCCCTAGGAGAAGCCCCAGGGATTTAACTTGTGGGCGTGCCCTCGAGTCATTCATAGCGGCTGAATGTATGACCCGGCCCGCCCCCTGGTGGCTGTGTCATTAAATTTAATTGACAGTAGCGAGAGTCAATGGCTGCGCTGCTATCAATCTATCCAATCAAGAGTTGAGACCCCATGGAGAGAGGGACAGCACATCACCATCGAGTAAAATCCATGGCTCAGGTGAAACGGGGGGTGGGGGGGCTGGGAGGCCGGTCACTGCCAGAAGTTTTTTCACCTTCATGTATAGGATGCATGAAGGTGAAAAAAACATGAGGGTTTACAACCCCTTTAATACAACATTAACTCTTTCGATGGCAGAGCAGTTTTTGCAGGTTTTTTTTGCACACATGTTTAACAAATCATTTTAGGCCTGAAAATGAAACAAAACCCAAAACATTATGGGCCAGATTCAGGTACAGCGGCGTATTTTCTGGCCGGCGTAGCGCATCTCATATGCGCTACGCCAAAGGTAAAACAGGGAGCCCAGAACAGTATTCTCAAAGCAGTCGCGCCGTATGTGGCACCGGCGTAGTGTAAATAGGCCGCCGTAAGCCCGCCTAATTCAAAGTAGACAGGTAGTGGGTGTGCTTCATTTAAATTAACTGTGACCCCATGTAAATGAGTGGCCGAGCGAACGGCGCATGCGCGCGCATGCTCAGAATCGCGTTGAATAGAATGCCTAAGATACATGTCGAACAACAGTACATCGTACGACTTACGTAAACAACGTAAAAACGACGGCTGTTCCGACGTCCATACCTTGCATGGGATGCGCCACCTTTTTGGTGGTTTATCTTTACGCCGGAAAAACGCCTTACGTAAACGTCGTAGATTACTGCGTCGGGCGTATGTATGTTCGTGAATCGGCGTATCTTGCTCATTTGCATATTTATAATGGGAACGCCGAATACGTCCAGCGTACATATGCACCCAAGATACGACGGCATAGGAGACTTACGTCGGTCGTATCTTGGCAAAATTCAGGCATATCTGATTTAAAGAATCAGCGCCTAGATACGACGGCGCAAATTTGCACTTACGACGGCGTATCAGTAGATCCGTCGGCATAAGTCTTTGTGAATCTGGCCCTATATATTTTCTGAAAGCAGAAACCCTAGAAAATAAAATAGTGGTAGTTCTAATTGTATATGTCACATGTTATTACCGCAAAATTTCCATTAAAAAAATAACATAACAAACACAATAAACGACTAATTATTTTGTGGTAAAATATAAAGGATGAGGTTGCACCAAGTAAATAGATACCCAACATGTAAAATTTGTGTGCGCCCATGATGCGAATAACTGGTGGAAAAAAAATGCAAAAAACTTCAGCACCCTACATAGGTCATCAGTTTAGCGTTGTGGAGGAGGTCTTGTGCTATAATGATTGATCTCCCTCCGGTGTGCATGGCGATATGTAACATGTGGTGGTTTATGTTCATATGTGTGTATATGGGGGTGGGGGGCTGTTTAAAAAAAAAAATTGATGTGCTTGGATGTTTTTTTTACTTTTTTTTTTCATCACATAGGGAACAAAAAGTCCCCTATGTGATGTGTTTTAGGTGACATGTTCTCTATAATTTGACATGCAGGGTCTAAAAGACTCTGCATGTCTGCTCTGGGCTCCATAGAATGTTTTGCAATGCAGATCGCATTGGAAAACATTGATTCCCAGCTATGCTAGCTGGGGACACTGACACCCAGAAGTGACATAATAGACCTTAACAAGCCTTAGCACCATCTCCAAAATCAGGGAGAAAGCAGTAGTACAACAGCTACAACTCCATCTGGACTCCAACAACCTCCTGGACCCACTACAATCGGGTTTCCGTCCAGGACACGGGACAGAAATGTCACTAATCAAAATATGGGATGGCGCTCTCCAAGCAGCGGACGAAGGACAATCGGGTATCCTGATGCTGCTGGACCTAAGTAGACCACAAAACTCTACTCACGTGGCTCACAGAAGTAGGTGGAGTCGCAGACTCAAATCTACCATGGTTCGCATCATTCCTGGAAAATCGATCACAGTGAAACTAGGAGCCTTCACGTCAGAAACCCACACCGTCACATGCAGAGTCCCTCAAGGATCACCCCTGTAGCCTGTACTCTTCAACATCTACCTCCGACCCACTCCTCACAATCATTAGCAAACAAAACCTGTTCTATCACTCCTAACCGGACGACACTCAACTTTATCTGCGTATCACCAACAAAAAAAGACCAATATCATGGATTAGAAAAATGCCTGACATTGATAGATAATTGGATGACGGAGAGCGCCCTCAAACTCAATGGATCAAAAACAGAACTTCTCTTTCTCCACGCAAACCGGAAGACAAAACCTAGAACGACATTGACCCCTCCCACCATCTTTGGACAAACCATCACCCCAAGCACGAAAGTGAAAAGCCTCGGAGTAATCTTTGACTCAGACATGACCATGGACGCACAAATAGGATCAGTGGTCAGTGGATCTCACTATCTTCTCCGCTTGCTGCTTAGACTCATCCCCTTCATCCCGGAAGAAGACACAGCAGCAGTAGTGGGAACACTCATCAATTCCAGACTCGACTACGCAAATTCTCTATACCTAGGACTACCAAAATACCAGATTTTTCGTCTACAAGTCGTCCAGAAGACTGAAGCCAGACTGGTAACAGGCAAAAAACATTGAAAACCAATCTCCCCGGTCTTGATGTTCCTCCACTGGCTAGCCGCAAAGGATCGGGTGACATTCAAGACCATCTGCCTCACCCACAAATGCACGCAAGGAATCACGCAGCAATACTTATGTGAGAAAATAAAACACTACACCCCAAATCGGGCCATACGATCAACTAATCAGAACCTCCTCCACATCCCCAAGTCCCGCTACATATCTAAAGGAGAACGAAGATTCTCAGTCCAAGCACCGTGGCTATGGAACACTCTACCTACAGACATTCGGATGGAAATGAACCATCGGGCCTTCAGAAAAAAACTTAAGACACATCTATTCTGAAGCGTGGCTGGACGACGACATTGGATACAGCGCCTTGAGGCGATTCAGTCCGCATTTGTTGCGCTACACAAGTTACACACTCACTCACCTCGCTTTCCGGGTCACAGCTAGAAGTGGAGGAGAGCAGATGTGTGTCCGCTGTTCTCCTTCCCCTTCAGCCTCCGGCACCCACCATGTCTGTCCCGGGCCCGTCGATAGGCAAGGGGAGCTCTGAAAACATGGCAGGGGTGTGTGTGAGCAATCAAGAGGTAGCACAACCTCCTGAATGCTTTCACCTGGCAGGCAGGAGTCTAGCGCAGTGCCCAAGAACAATCTCCATCTATTTACTCTCTCTCTCCCTCCTCACAGGACTCAGATGCAGAAGGAGTTGTTGGCTCCTGCTACTTTCAATCAAAACCTGTAAGGGAGACAGCTGGGTGTGGGGCCCAGCCACACTGTGTGTATCAATAGATACACACATTCTGACTCAGAATCGAGCGTGCACAAGTGCCCCCAAAGCAAGCGGATTGCTGTAGGAGCACTCAAAAGGCAGGAGGAGCCTATAGTGTCAGCCGGGGACCACAGAAGAGGAGGATCGGGGCTGTTCTTTGCAACACCATTACACAGAATCGATAGATACAACATTTCTATTATTTAAAAAAAAAACATTTAAACATTTAGTCGCTTTAATGACACATGCTATTTTTAGTTCTAAATTTGAAGTCCAATTTATTAATGACAGTCTTCTTGTGGAGAACTAAATCTGAACTGTGCAGTATAAAGTGAAGTCTGTTTTGATGCTTCCCTTCCGCTAGGCTTCGCTAGACTCCGGGAATTATTCATAGTTCCCTGATTCTCAAAACTCTGAACATTACAGAGAACTGCCAGCAGATGTCACTATTGACCTAGCCAAGATGAACTACTAGATGATACTGTTTCAACTGTATTGTATATACTGATGGCACATTTGTATCTGATAACACCAGATAGAATCTGATTGTACAATCTTCTAAGCCTGGGGTAATTGCTACAGAAATAAGTATATTTTGCAAAATCGAAATGTGAGAAAAATTGATTAAAAATATGGAGGATTTATGGCCTGCTCTGTATTGTTTCACACAACTTCACCTAAACTGGATCTTCTGTAAACTCAGATACCTTTTGGGGTCCCATTTATAAAGCATCAGTATAAAGCAGGGGTGGCCAACCAGTGGCCCGGGGGCCACATGTGGCCCGCGGAGCCCACTGATGTGGCCCGCGACCTCCTGCTCGGGAATGGTGGGTTGGCAAGCCCAGATCACAGGTCGCCCACCCGCCATACCGTAGCATCAGTGTTGTGAATGAAGCTGGTGGTAGAGGAAGAAAGCGGCTGCGGAGCAGAGCCCCATAAGCTGATGCTTCCTCTACAGCGCCGGCTTTTGCCACAGGCGGAGTCTATGGGAAAGTTCAGCTAACCCGCAGGATAGACACAGGTGTACTACGCTGCGTCCGTGGTGTGGGTAAAACGCAGCACATCGGTGTGAATGCAGTCTTGGGCCCCTTTCATGCAATCAGCTTGACCAAATGGGACCCTCAATTCACCGCTATAGAGCGTCAGATGTCTGTTTACGCCCGCCTACCTCCAATTTGAAAAACAGAAGGGAACTCGTCCCCTTTCATCTGGGTGGATCGGAGGGCCTATAGAGTCGCCGTGACCTATCATCCGCCCGCTACGCTCATTGTGGCCCACGATTATTTACCAAGTTGCTTAAGTGGCCCTCGCTCTTCAAAAGGTTGGGCACCCCTGGTATAAAGCATTCAATGAACGGCAAAAAAGTTCATAATAGGGCTTCAGGACCTCAGTTACGAGGAAAGGCTACACACATTAAACTTCTCCCTGGAGAAGAAGCGCTTAAGAGGGGATATGATCACAATATACAAATCTTTAAAATGGTGACTGTATCACTGGGAGAAGACAATTTAATCTTAGGTCTCTAAAGAAGACATGTGGTCACACAATGAAGTTGGATGAGAAGAAGTTTAGTTTTAAACTGCATAAGGGGTTCTTTACTGTTAGAGCGGTTAGGATGTGGAATTCCCTTCCACAGTTGGCGGTGTCAGCAGGCATTATAGATAAATTCAAAAACCTTTTTAATGTGTTTCTTAGCTATCACAATGTACAGGAATATGGAAAATTGTAGTGACATGAACACACACACATAAACTGGATGGACTGGTGTCTTTATTCAACCTTACCAACTATGTAACAATGTAACTAAGTTTGACTCAAATGTGGTCATTTCCACTGCTACAGGGCACTTTCACACTAATATTAGCGATGCTTTACCGCTGCACTTTTCTGACGCTAATGGGTGCTTTTGACCCCTGCTAGCGGCTGAATAAAGGGTTAAAAGCACCACTGCTGAAGCACTTCGCAGGCACTTCGGCAGCACTTCGCAGGCACTTCGGCAGCACTGCCCATTGTATTCACTGCCCGAAAGATGCCGCTTGCAGGACTTTTTGTAACGTCCTGCAAGCGCACCGCTCCAGTGTGAAAGCACTCGGGCTCTCACACTGGGGGGGCAGAAGAGGCATTTTTCAGGTGATTTACAGGTGCTATTTTTAGCCCATAAGTGCCTGAAAAACTCCCCAGTGTAAAAGGGATCTAAAATTGAACTTCAGGAATTGGCCCAGCTAGGACCAGTGGAAGTATAATTATCTCATATCTGATAGGCCACTGGGGAAGCTGACAACCACTGTAGGGTTGTTGGAGCTACTAATGTAATCACCACAATTTTCTGGGACCTGTTGCAATTTGATTCCCTTCTGCATAGTGACCATAGGGGGTTGCTCACTTAGCACTGCCACCAGTCATAGAACCAGAGCTTTTTTTCTCAGAAAAAAGGTGCAGGAACTTAACCACGACCCCGTTCAGATTTCACAAACAGTAGTAGGGTCTTAAAGGGGCATTAAATACCAGGATTGCATTACATACAGAGTGCAGAGTTCAGGGGGGTTACACACAGAGTAAAGAGCTGGCACTTGTAAACACAGAAACCAGACTTCTGTGTTTACAAATGATTGTGGTGAGCAGGCACCAAAGGGTCTGAGCCAAAGGTGGTGGAACTGAGTTCCCCCAAGTTCCCCCAGAAAAAAAGCCCTGCATAGAACGCCTTGTAAATTGTTAAATCAATAAAAGACATAAAGATCATGAAATCGTAACCCCTTCTCTCCACCTTGTCCAGTCAGAGAAAGTTATATATTCATTGAAAACTATAAGGTGTTCTGTGAATAGAGACCGTCCTGACTGAGCAACCTCCTGTGGTCAAGGAGATCAGAAGATCACAGTGATCTTTGCAGTGGCGTAACCAGAGTTATGGGCGCCCGGGGTGGAATTTTGTTTTCGCCCCCCCCCCCTTATATAAACATCCATGTTTATATGTGCGTAAACGTGGGGGACTTAAACATTTTGGAGCTTTTTTTAAAACTTTTTTTATATTTAATTTTTTTTTTCAGGCGGCGTACACACGACCGAGGTTCTCGCTGAAAACCAGCGAGAACCTCGCTGGAAGCTGCATTCCAGCGAGGACCTCGGCCGTGTGTACGCTCCTGGCTCGCCCCGCCCGTCGGGAATCCCGTCGAGCGAAAAGAGAGCACGCTCTCTTTTTGCTCGACGGCCCGCCTGGATGAATGGCTGGTTGCCATTCCCGACGGGCGGGTCGCCGATTTCGACGGCCGGCAGAGAACCTCGACGGGCGGAACGATGTGTTCTGCCCGTCGAGGTTCTCTGCCGTGTGTACGCGGCTTGACTCTTTTTATGGTTTTTTTTACACTTTATGTCATTGCTATTACATAGGGGAATAAAAATCCCCCTATATAATAGCACAGGTACACTGACAGGTCCTCTTTATGGAGACATTAGGGGTCTCCAGGACCCCTAATGTCACCTGGGGACCCCCAAAAAAAGGTGATGAAGCACAGATCTGCTTCTTCTCTCTGGCTATAGCTAATAATAGTAATCCACATCACTTCTGCATTCACAGCCTGGAGGGAGATCAGCAAGGAAGAAGATGCTGGTCTCCCTCCCATCTTACCTCCTGACACCCTCTCGAGCCAGTCCTGGGCCGCAGATGGGGCACCGGATCCCGGGATTGAAGGTGAGGGGTTAGGAGGGGGGGCGGCGGCAGTACTGGAGGGGGGTAGGGAGGCACGCAGCCAGCACATATACACAATTGGCAGGCTATAGAGCCGCCGATCGTGTATATCTGAAAGTTCAACCGGTAATGGCACTGACCCCCGACACCTACACTGACCTGACACCTACACCTACACTGACACCCAGTGGCGTATCCAGCCTATGGCAGCCATGGGCGCCTTGGGGGGGCGCAAAAAAAATGCTCCTTGCACGAAAAAAATCGCACTTGTTCTCCTGCAGGTGCCGTCTCCCGCACTATAGCTCCGGTGCCGGCTGCGACATGGCAATACACTTACAGTACTGTCACCTTGGATGGCTGGCTGTCAGGCAGTATAATGGCACCCCCATGCTCGTCTATGAGTGGGATCGCCCAGACCGTCATTATGCTAACTTGCGGAGGCTCCGACTAAAGCTCCGCCTAACCTCCTCTTCTCTCCTCTGTGCAGATGATGACTTGGGCTACTTTTACACTGGGGCGTTGCGCCGTCGGTGGTAAAGCGGCGCTATTTTAGCAGCGATTTACTGTTGTTCTTTGTGGTGCTTTTTGACCGCTAGCAGGGTGTCTCAAAGATGTGGCTGGCAAAATTACAACTGTACCTTCCTTACTTTTACTGATGCCTATGCCTGGCATATGTATTCAGTAATCTGAAAGATGGGTTTCAAATGTTTTGACAGGGGCGCAGTTTTAGTGCTTGCCATAGGCGCCATTTTCACTAGATACGCCTCTGCTGACACCTACACCTACACTGACACCTACACCTACACTGACCTGACACCTACACTGACCTGACACCTACACCTACACTGACCTGACACCTACACCTACACTGATCTGACACCTACACCTACACTGATCTGACACCTACACCTACACTGACCTGACACCTACACTGACCTGACACCTACACCTACACTGACCTGACACCTACACTGACCTGGCCCCTACACTGACCTGACCCCTAATCTGACCTGACCCCTAATCTGACCTGACACCTACACTGACCTGACACCTACACTGACCTGACCCCTACACTGACCTGACCCCTACACTGACCTGACCCCTCCACTGACCTGACCCCTACACTGACACATACACTGACCTTACACCTACACTGACCTAGCACCTACACTGACCTGACCCGTACACTGACCTGACCCGTACACTGACCTGACCCGTACACTGGCCTGACCCCTACACTGACCTGGCACCTACACTGACCTGACACCTACACTGACACATACACTGACCTTACACCTACACTGACCTACTACACAGACCCACCTAACTCTTACAGTAGTAGTCCTACTTCCAGCAATACTCGCACCCCCCTCCCCCCAGCTTGGTGAAAATCCATCCTCCGAGTCCTCCTTACCTCTGTCTGCTCTTCTCCAGAGACTCCAGGACTCTCCTCAGGACGGACAGGACCCCAGCACTGGATGTGCAGAACTGCTTCGGAATCCCAACTCCCTTCCCCTCCAGCGCCATCCACCCGCAGCTCGCTCCATGCTGCAACTCCCTCCACACAGCGCCGTACCACAGAGCAGAGTACCAGAGCGGAGGGGAAGACAGCGGCCACGGCGGCTCACACTTTCATGTTCGGAGTTTCCCGGCGCTTTGTGATTGGGCGTATGGCGGTCATGTGCGGAGGCGGGACTTCCAGCTCCACAACTCACATGACCCCCATATGCCCAATCACAGAGCGCTGGACATTAAACACGGTGGCCGCCTGGCCGGTCTGGACATCTGTGTCGGGTACACAGGAAATTAAAAATAAGGAGGAGGCACGGAAAGTCGCCCCCCTAAATGTCACGCCCGGGGCAACAGCACCCCCTGCCCCCTCCCCTTGCTACGCCAGTGGATCTTTGTACTAGTGACTCCGCCAGTGATTTCCAGTTTTGCCAATGGCCTCTCCAGTAATAGATATGTACACTTAGAATTAGGGTTGTCCCGATACCACTTTTTTAGGACCGAGTACAAGTACCGATACTTTTTTTCAAGTACTCGTCGATACCGAATACCAATACTTTATTTAAATGTGTCCCTAAATGCAGACATGTCCCCCACATATGCAGCCATGTCCCCCACATATGCAGCCATGTTCCCCACATATGCAGCCATGTCCCCCACATATGCAGCCATGTCCCCCACAAATGCAGCCATGTCTCCCACATATGCAGCCATGTCCCCCACATATGCAGCCATGTCCCCCCAGCCATGTCCCCCACATATGCAGCCATTTCCCCCCCAGCCATGTCCCCCACATATGCAGCCATTTCCCCCCCAGCCATGTCCCCCACATATGCAGCCATGGCCCTCCAGTAATGTCCGCCACATATGCAGCCATTTCCCCCCAGCCATGTCCCCCACATATGCAGCCATGTCCCTCCAGCCATGTCCCCCACATATGCAGCCATTTCCCCCCAGCCATGTCCCCCACATATGCAGCCATGTCCCCCCAGCCATGTCCCCCACATATGTAGCCATGTCCCCCCAGCCATGTCCCCCACATATGCAGCCATGTCCCCGCAGCCATGTCCCCCACATATGCAGCCATGTCCCCCACATATGCAGCCATTTCCCCCCAGCCATGTCCCCCACATATGAAGCCATGTCCCTCCAGCCATGTCCCCCACATATGCAGCCATTTCCCCCCCAGCCATGTCCCCCACATATGCAGCCATGTCCCCCCAGCCATGTCCCCCACATATGCAGCCATGTCCCTCCAGCCATGTCCCCCACATATGCAGCCATTTCCCCCCAGCCATGTCCCCCACATATGCAACAATGTCCCCCCAGCCATGTCCCCCACATATGCAGCCATGTCCCCGCAGCCATGTCCCCGCAGCCATGTCCCTCCAGCCATGTCCCTCCAGCCATGTCCCTCTAGCCATGTCCCTCCAGCCATGTCCCCGCAGCCATGTCCCTCCAGCCATGTCCCCCATACCTAGCCGCCGAAAGCCGCCGCACAGGGAACATCACAGCATTCATTGAACAGCTGTTTTCCCCGCTCGTATAGACACTCCCTCTTGCTCGGGATTAGACAGATCACGATCACCCATCCATGTGATGTTCCCGCACGCTGTTTAACCCATGCGGCGGCGGCGGCGGCTTTCGATGCGGTGGCGGGGGGGGGGATTCTATTTAGGGGGTATTTGCGGGAGTACAAAACTCGGTATCGGTCCCGATACCGATACTGGTATCGTTATCGGGACAACCCTACTTAGAATATTCCAAGCTGGACCAATGTATCTAAACAAAAAAGGTCATACCTGGAATTCAGCTATATAAAAGAGTGATTTTGTTAATGTTTGAGTTGTAACCAGGGCTGGTGCTACCACTAGGAAAACTGCTGCGTAGGGTGCCCGACCACTGGTGTGCATACTCTCTTCTCTATGCAGCAAGCAACTAATTCTCAGCATTAGCAGGCAGCCGCCACTCTTTTCGCACATAGTATCAAAGTCACAGTGGTGGCCGAGGACTGTGTCTGTGTCCTGACTCCCGAATCAATGGAAGCAACCAAACATTCATTGATGAGCGCTGGTGAGGCTGCATTTAATGGGCGCTGATAAGAATGCATGGATGGTCACTGGTAAGGCTGCATTGATGGGCGCTGGTGAGGCTTCAATGAGGGGCGCTGGTGAGGCTTCATTGAGGGACGCTGGTGAGGCTGCATTGATGGGCGCTGGTAAAGCTGCATTGATGGGCACTGGTAGGCTGCATTGATGGGCACTGGTGAGGCTGCATTGATGGACGCTGTGAGGCTGCATTAATGGGCTCTGGTAGGCTGAATTTTATAGGAGCTGGTAGGCTGCATTGATGGCCGCTTGTGAGGCTGCATTGATGGGCTCTGGTGAGGCTACATTTGATGGCCGCTGGTGAGGCTGCATTTTATGGGCTGCATTTGATGGGTGCTTCATTATAAAGTGGGGTTTACATGGGCAGGAAAAATGGGGTGGGGTCGGGTAAGTGGGACACAGGGGGAGCAGTTGGTTGAAACTCCAACATTAACAAAATGTTGCTTACTGGGTATTGTCAGCTTCAGTGTGTAATGGCAGAGATGGGCACATCGCTCTTTGATTCAGTGCTGAAGAGCATGTGAATGCAAATAAATATCCTCAGCATGTCCACTAATCGCCCATCAGTTGGTGCGATGAAATGAGATGGGGTCGGCTGGAGCGAGTTTTCTCGGGTGCATTGAATGCTGGGATTTGTAAAGCAAGGGAGAGTACTCATTCCTACACAGGAGCCTGGGTGGTCAGTTAGTGATGATATAGAGTAAGTATATCACTATAATAAATAATACAGAGGAAGCCTCTGTGCTGCTATCACTACCCGGTACTGAGATATTCCTATTATGGGGCTCTCTGTATTATACATTTTTTTCCACCCAAGAAAAGCCTTCGCCCTTCAGTAGATGCAGCTCAGCTCCACCACCATACAACATAACCTGTAGTGACACAAGTTTCGCCTGGCTCCACCTAGCGTGATGACATCATGGACACTCCTATCTGTCATGTTTACACTCACAGCTCTCGTTCCCCGCTCTGTAACAAACGAGCGCGCGCGTGCCGTGCCCCCCTAGCGGCCGCGAAAGTCCCGACGTAGAGCTACGGGCTCTCGCCCAGGAGAGCCGACCTGCCGCCGTAGAACCACGGCGGCTGGTCGGCTAGTGGTTAATTGATAGGTGCATTTGACCTCCTTCTGACCTGCTTAAAGCAGGTTTTACATTCCCATAGTCTTGTATGGGAAATTAAACCTTCCTGTCAGCGGGGGAAACGCTGATCTTCCGTATATACAATGTATGAACGGAAGATCAGTGATTCCCCCTAGTGAGTCCACCCCCCCCATACAGTTAGAACACAAATAGGAACACACTTAACCCCTTCCCTGCCCCCTAGTGTTAACCCCTTCACTGCCGATGGCATTTTTATAGTAATCCAATGCATTTTTATAGCATTGATCACTATAAAAATGCCAATGGTCCCAAAAATGTGTCAAAAGTGTCCGATGTGTGCGCCATAATATCGCAGTACCGAAAAAAAACGCTGATCGCCGCCATTACTAGTAAAAAAAAAATATTAATAAAAATGCCATAAAACTACCCCCTTTTTTGTAAACGCTATAAATTTTGCGCAAACCAATCAATAAACGCTAATTGCGATTTTTTTTTAACGAAAAATATGTAGAAGAATACGTATCAGCCTAAACTGAGGAAAAAAAATGTTTTTTTATATCTTTTTTGGGGATATTTATTATAGCAAAATGTAAAAAATATTGCATTTTTTTCAAAATAGTCGCTCTATTTTTGTTTATAGCGCAAAAAATAAAAACCGCAGAGATGATCAAATACCACCAAAAGAAAGCTCTATTTGTGGGAAAAAAAGGACGCCAATTTTGTTTGGGAGCCACGTTGCACGACGGTGCAATTGTCAGTTAACCTCCCTGGCGGTATTCACGTGTGTGGCACGGGGTGAGATTTTCAAGCTACGATCGGTAACCCCGTGCCACACACGCGTTTACCTCGCTGGATGCAGAAAAAAGTTTTCTTACCTTTTCTCTGCGATCCAGCGATGAATCCCCGCAGTACTCGGCGGCCGGATGTCCGCCTGATTCTGTGTGTTCCGCCGATTCCCTTCCCTGCGAGCGTCGCGACGTAGGGGGGGGAACGGCGCCAAATTCAAAAATGTAAATAAACACTTTACATACAGTACACTGTAATCTTATAGATTACAGTACTGTATGTAAAAAATACACACCCCCCATGTCCCTAGTGGTCTGCCCAGTGCACTACATGTCCTTTTATATAATAAAAACTGTTCTTTCTCCCTGCAAACTGTAGATTGCCCATAGCAACCAAAAGTGTCCCTTTATGGCAAAAATTGTATTAGAGCAGCTAAAAAACTGCGATAATAAATCAGAATCACTTGCAGAATTTAGCGATAGCGATTTGTGGGGAAATTCGTCATAAAAAAAAAAAAAATGACAGCAAAAATTCTGCAACTGAGCAAATTTCAGTGATTTTGATTTGATTACATTATTGAATAATTTTTACTATAATTATATTATCATTTGTGATAATTTTTTATAATTATTTATTATATTATAATTTTTAATTAAAAAAAAAAAAAAAAATCATACCCGGGATGCCTATTAGACTCTTGTTTGGATAGATTTAAGTGAGTCATTCCTAAGAATTACAAGCCTACAGTATAAAACGCCAAATTCCCTTGCAAATAATGGTACCGCTTTTAGCACCTAAAATCTTAAAGAATCATACCGCCAGGGAGGTTAAAGCGACGCAGTGCCGAATCACAAAAAGTGCTCTGGTCTTTGGACAGCAATATGGTCCGGGGCTAAAGTGGTTAAAAGGGTTGTAAAGGATTTTTTTTCCCCCTAAATAGCTTCCTTTACCATGGTGCAGTCCTCCTTCACTTACCTCATCATTCCTATTTGCTTTTAAATGTCCTTATTTCTTCTGAAAAATCCTCACTTTGTTTTTCTGTCTGTAACTACACACCATATTGCAAGGCTTTCTTCCTGGTGTGGAGAAAGCCTCTTGAGGGGGGAGGGGGCGAGCAGAAGAGTCAGGACGCCCACTAACACACAGCTCCTTTCTCTATCTGTAACGTAGAGAGCGCCCTGACTCTTCTGTAGTCCAAGGGAGGGGACGAGCATGAGACTCCACACCAGGGAGAAAGCCTTGCATTACTGTGTGGAGTTAAAGACAGAAGAACAGGAAGTGAAGATTTCTCAGAAGAAATAAGGACATTTAAAAGCAAAATGGAAGGATGAGGTAAGTGAAGGAGGACTGCACTAAGGAAGCTATTTACAACCCCTTTAATTCTGAATAATCTCAGAAGTATCTAGAACTGATGTTGAACTGATGCCATTCATACAAGTGCAAAGTTGGTCACAAGCCCATAACATTAAACCTTTTTACTCCTACAAAATTGTGAGCAGGAAGGCTTTAACTGTAAAAAGTGCTTGGAAAATGATTTATAATGAAAACTGAGCATGTGTAACTCAGTGTACAGTCTTATCATGATTCTGTGCTGGAACATGATGGATTCAAGCATGGTCAATTAAGATGGCTTGAGATACTGAGCCTGGAAAAAGACTGGGCGAAGCTGCAGGCACTGGCAGAGGTGATTGCAATCAACACTGAGCATGGGCAACGCAGTGATCAGTTGTGGCACGATTCTACAGTATGTTGGAACAAAGCAAATTTAGGCATGGCCAATCAAGATGGCCTAAGATGCCAATCCTGGAAGAAGACTGGGTGAAGAAGTTGGCACCAGCAAAGGAACTTGCAATAAACATTGAGCGTGCACTGCTCTGTGTACAATTCTGTGCTGGAACAAAGTAAATTCAGGCAGAGGCAACGATGCCTTACCCAAAAGAAGACTCGGTGAAGATGTTGGCACCAGTGGGGGAGCTTCCATCACTAAGGAAGAGGTGAGTATTTGTGGCTTAAATTAGGCAAACCGCGACAAAATCTTAGTTTATGTCTGAAAATGGTGTAACATTTCTACTTCCACTGTCCCTCCAATTCTCTTGCACTCCCCACTCCAATCTCTCTCCAGCTTTCCCCTACCCTGATTATCTGTAGGCAATCCTTGAAAACCCATCTCTGCAGAGATATCCCACCTCTCTCTAATAAACTGTACTTTATTTTCTACATTAGCTCAGTCTTGCGTTTTTCTGCAAAAAGCGTGAAAAAAACACATTGGTATGAATGATGCCTAAACCCTCTGGTATTGCATTGTTTGAGGTTGTACAGGCATACCCCACTTTTAAGTACACAATGGGGTTTATTTACTAAAGCTGGAAGGTGCAAAATCAGGCTCACTTCTGCATAGAAACCAATGAGCTTCTAACCCCAGCTTGTTCAATTAAATGGGTTGTAAAGGAAAACATTTTTTTTGTCTGCAAGGTAGACAGACAGAATAGTATAATAATTCAAAAGGTGATTGCGCAAAAATTAGACATAAATTCCTATACAAATATAAAGCATAAAAAGTGACTGGTGAAAAACACAATGTGAAAATAAATATTCAAACAAATATATAAGAAATGTGCAATGTGTCAAAGTCCATTAGATAATAGCCCCACTGCTATTAATCAAACACTGGAAAGTGAAAATAGAAAAAGAGTGCCAAGATCCATGGGTGCTAATAGCAAGGCTGCTAAGAGGGATGCCCACTAATCCAGAAGGAATAGGAACTCCACCACCGACACCGTCTGGTCTCCCAGAACTCTCACCTCAATGAGAAATAAATGGGCCTTAAAGCTATTTTCCACCATCTGACCGTCTCCTCTCAGTGTCCTGTGGGTCGCCCTTTAGTCTGGTCCCTAGCGGGTACCTGGAGAGTCTCAGACCGTGGGGAACAAACAAGGAGTACAAGAAACAGCCTCCAATAGTGTGTTATCAAAGGTGAGCAGCTTTAATAGAAATAAATTGCACTTACAGGAAAATAAAATGAGCGAGCATGTATACAAAAGCTGCTCACCTTTGATAACACACTATTGGAGGCCGTTTCTTGTACTCCTTGTTTGTTCCCCCCGGTCTGAGACTCTCCAGGTACCCCCTAGGGACCAGACTAAAGGGCGACCCATGGGACACTGAGAGGAGACGGTCAGATGGTGGAAAATAGCTTTAAGGCCCATTTATTTCTCATTGAGGTGAGAGTTCTGGGAGACCAGACGGTGTCGGTGGTGGAGTTCCTATTCCTTCTGGATTAGTGGGCATCCCTCTTAGCAGCCTTGCTATTAGCGCCTATTGATTTTGGCACTCTTTTTCTATTTTCACTTTCCAGTGTTTGATTAATAGCAGTGGGGCTATTATCTAATGGACTTTGACACATTGCACATTTCTTATATATTTGTTTGAATATTTATTTTCACATTGTGTTTGTCACCAGTCACCTTTTATGCTTTATATTTGTATAGGAATTTATGTCTAATTTTTGCGCAATCACCTTTTGAATTTCTTAGCATTTATTAGTTGTTGTGTATGCACTGCACAGTGTTTGCTGCAATTATTTTTCACTGTTGATCTAGGGAGATGCTTTGAAGTAGCGCAGGAGTTATTCTACCAATAAACAGAATAGTGTAATGATTCTGTTAAAAAACAAGTAAATACCTATTAAATTCCTTCATCTATATCTCCTCCTGCTTTCTAGTTTCTGTTCTGTCATTCACTTCCTGGTTTGCGGCACTCGTTTATGTAAGAACTACATTTCTCAGTATGAATTGTGGCACGCCCAGTAATTCACACCTCCTTGAAGTCTCTAACACGTAGAGAACGTTCTGTAGTTCCCGTAGTTCCCAGGAGGGGGCGAGCACGTCACTGACCACCACAGTAAAGCCTCCCTTCATGGTGGTGAGTTACAATCAGACAAGCAGGATGTGAACAGAACAGAGAAGAAATAGAGCAACTTCTGAGCAAAAACGAACAATGAGGAAGTGAAAAGAGGAATGTCTGCAGGTAAAGGATGCTTATTATGAAAAAAATATATTTCCTTTACAACCCCTTTAAGCCTGGGAATAAAACCTGGAAGCTCATTGGTTTCTATGCTGAAGTGAGCCTGATTTTGCACTTTCCAGCTTTAGTAAATAAACCCCAGTTTCCTCAAAAGTGGGGTATGCCTGTATGCTGTCTCTCTTTATTTTATTAAATACAAACTGCCGGTGCTAGATAAATCCTTTATAATAATAATAATAATAATAATAATAATAATGCTGATTTAATTAGTGTACTAGGCTCATAAAAATAATATTATTTTTAAAAACAAAGGTGTGGTTGTTCTTTATGTGGCTATATGTTCTTTATATTTCTGCACATGTTTTCCTCTTGGTTAATTTTGAAGGCACGTTGCCGGCCTATAATATGGATGCAACCACTCTAATGTAAAGCAAGTGACACACCATGCTAAGTATTTATAGCAGATAAATCAAGATTAACATTACAATTTACCTCTGCTAACAAGGCTTCTGGAATTTTCCTTAGATTCAAGTGAAGCTAATTAAGGAGGATAAAGGTTGTTTAAAAGGGAAATAGCACTTCGGTTTTACATGTTATTCATTTTCACCTCCTGCTTATTTTTAGGCTTAACATTTACAGCGCTTGTAAATAGGTGTATAACAGAGGGAGGGTTCCCTATTCTTAATAAGACACGTCTCTCAGGGACAATTATAGGGCTTTGGCAAAGAATATCTTATATCTGTACTGCTTACCCCTGGAGGGGCCGCTGGAAATATATTGGGACCCTTTACCTGTTCAGGGTTGCAGGGCACTCAAGGCACAAAATCTTGGAGGACAACTTCATAAAAAAATCCTGTTTCGGCAGTATTTGGCCCTTCAGTAGCAGCCTCAAAATATTGCTGAAGAAAGAGAGGACAGCCATGCAAATGTGATACCCGATGTGAGCAGTCACGGTGCTTAACCACTTGCTGATTGCCCGATAACCGAATGATGGCTACAACGTGGTCCTCCAGTTTTGGGAGGCCATCATATGAAGGCCTCCCATGATTGCGCCTGCTGGGAATGGGTGGCACACTCGTTATTTGCAGTGTCCTCCAGACACTGCCGAAAGCAGATTAAGCCCTGGTTCACACTGGGCTGCGGGAGTGAAATCGCGCGATTTCAGCTGAACTCGCGCGATTTCACTCCCTCTGGCAGTTCCGATTTCGGCGCGATTTAGGAGACATTTGTGCAGGGTTCTGCACAGATGTCAATGTAAATCGCGTCCTGAAATCGCAAAAAGTAGTACAGGAACTACTTTTTGAAATCGGTGCAGCGCCGCAGATGCGGAGTCGCACCGATTAGGACGGTGTCATTGCCGGCAATTGCCGCCGATTTGAGATGCGATTTCACATGTGAAATCGCATCTCAAATCGAACTAAATCGTACCCAGTGTGAACCTGGGCTTAGGTAAAGAGCCAATCAGTGGCTCTTTACCACATGATCAGCTGTGTCCAATCACAGCTGATCATGTTGTCAACAGGAGCTGATTACCAGCTCTGTTCACCGCTTCTTCTCACACTGTCAGTGTGTGGAGGAGAGGAGAGAAGAACTGATAATCAACTTCTGCTGTCAATCTGTGTCCACCACTGCTACCAATCAGTGCCCACCAGTGCCTCCTCATCAATGTCATTTATCAGTGCCGCATACCAGTGCCCATCAGTGCCACCTAACAGTGTAGCCTATCAGTGCCCATCAATGTCGCCTACCAGTGCCACCTATCAGTGCCACATATTAGTGCCACCTATCAATGCCCATCAGTGCTGCCTATCAGTGCAGCCTCATCAGTGCTTCTTTATCAGTGCTGCCTCCTTGATGCCCATCAGTGCAGCCTATCAATGCCCAGCAGTGCTGCTTCATCAGTGCCCATCAGTGAAGGCAGAAAAATTGCCTGTTTGCAAAATGTTATAACAAACTATGAAAAGGTTTTTGTTTTCTTTTCAAATTTTTCAGTCGTTATTTGTTTATTAAGCAAAAAAATTTAAAAAACGGTGGTGAATAAATACCACTAAAAGAAAGCTCTATTTGAGTAAAAAAAATGCTTCATTCAAAGTGTGACAGCGCTAAAAGCTGAGAATTGGCCTGGTGAGGAAAGGGGTAAAAGTGCCCGGTAGGCAAGTGGTCAAACAAGCAAGATCTGGTGTCTCTTCCTCACTGAGCAGTTTTGTACCTGGAGCTTCAGGTGAAAGACACCCACCTCTTCAGCCAAACTTCCACAAGCAGGTTTCTTTCAGCAAGTTTTTTTTAAAGAGTTTGTAAAGGAAAATATTTTTTTTTTTCTTAATAGCTTCCTTTACCTTAATGCAGTGCTGTTTTCATCTCCTCATTGTTCGTTTTCGCTCTCAAGTTGCTGTAATTCTTCTCTGATCTCCACACTTCCTGGTTGTCTGTTTCCTGATAACCACAGTCCAGGGAGCTTTCTCTCTGTGGTCACTAATCAAGGAGGTGTGATTACTGTGTGTCTAAAACCCCTCAGCACCAATCAGTTTCGTTTTACAAACCATCACTGCCCTGTATTGGCTCTGTGGCTCTGTACACCACAGAAGCAAAAAACAGCATGCAAAAATGAAACTAGAACTGCAGGTACATTATATGATTGATTTTTATTTATTTTTAAAAGGAAACAGTTAACTATTATGTCTCTATACCCGGTAAACAGTCACTTCAGCAAAAAAAAATGTTTCCTTTACAACTCCTTTAAGTCTAGCTTCCTTCAGTCCCTCAGGCAAGACACCTAAAGAGGCCCAGTAGCAGTAACATCTCTGGAACACACATGCTCCTTCCCAGGGAACAGGCCCAGGGGGAAGTGAGCTCTGATCAGATCCTCCCAAACATTTATCTTCTTCCCAACCACACCTTTTTTGATAATATTACCCTAGCAATACAAACTGTAACCAGAAACATAATTAACATGAGCTAATTAACTAGTCACTTAAACCAGCCTAGGTAACTCAATGCCCATCCAGACGATGTTGTGATTAATCAAACAGAAGGTGACCCAATTAACAATTAACAATGGGACAGACATGCTTAGCAGAAAACACATACCACTGTAAAAGACAGGTAATAACAGGAGACCCCCAAAAAGGATGTCCGTCTCCTACATTGAAGAACAGAGGCCAATGTGACCAGCTCTTTTAATGAACATGTATAGTACAGAATCAACAAACCAGAAATAGTCTTCATATATTTCTTGAGGGATATTGTTAATAAATATTACTGCCCCATTTGAAATAATCCAAACCACGTTCATAGTGTCCATTAAAGGGGCTGTAAAGGAAAATGTTTTAATTTTTAAAAATAACAAACATGTTATACTTACCTCCACTGTGCAGGTCGTTTTGCACAGAGTGGCCCTGATCCACGTCTACTGGGGTCCCTCGGCGTCTGTCTCTGGTCCTCTCTGCAAAAACTCCACACATTCATGCGAGCTCGCATGGTGTGGAGTAGTTCAAAAGCAGCATCAGGAAGAAGGTCAGAGACAGTGGACACCTAAAGGGTGCAGTACAGGGTCCTGCAGGCTATAAATTCATAACGTGGGGAATAAAAAGAGGAGGGAAACAAATCAGGTATTAGGAGCTGACCCCACTGCAGCCTGATTGGAAACGTGGAGAGGAATAACCTGGATAATGGATAAGAGTCTGGCTCCTAGCGAGTTTGGAGTGTCTTATCCATGGTTACCAAACGTTTAGGAGACACTCATGAGTGTCAATTAGTATGGACGTTCATTTCTTATTAATCATTGTACTGTTCATCTGACCCTTTTCAAATCTCAATGCGAACAAACCTTTACTCCAATTCATACAGTTCACTGGTATATTGGTTTCACATGCTATGTGTATTCATTGAATTTTATTATTTTAATTCTGTTTCATTATTTGTGAACAACTCACATGTTTTTTAACACTGGAAGTCGAGATAAAAGTCTGTTATTTTTGATGTTACAGCACTGAGATTTTGGGCACACATCTACATATGTAAAAAGAGTTTAAAAGGGTTGTAAAAGAAAAAATAATTTCCCTAAATAGCTTCCTTTACCTCCTCCTTCACTTACCTCATCCTTCGATTTTGCTTTTAAATTTCCTTATTTCTTATGATAAATCCTCATTTCCTGATCTTCTGTCTGTAACTCCACACAGTGAATGAATGAATGAATGAAAAACTTATATAGCGCGGCACATGCGAACTAAATCGCCACAGTAATGCGAGGCTTTCTCCCTGGTGTGGAGAAAACCTCTTGAGGGGGGAGGGGGCAAGCAGGAGTGTCAGGACACCCACTAACACACAGCTCCTTTCTCTATCTGCAAAGTAGAGAGTGTCCTGACTCTCCTGCTCCCCCCCTCCCCCTCAAGAGGCTTTCTCCATACGGTGTGTAGTTACAGACAGAAGAACAGCAAGTGAGGATTTCTCAGAAGAAATAAGGACATTTAAAAGCAAAATGGAAGAATGAGGTAAGTGAAGGAGGACTGCACTAAGGTAAAGGAAGCTATTTAGGGGGAAAAAATCCTTTACAGCCCCTTTAATACTCACAGATATAGATTATTAAATACATTTCAGTGGCATTATTTATTTATACTTCATATTTTTTTAGACTAGAGCCACACTGATTAAAAATAAGATAAGATATTAGTCTGTATGCATATAGTGTTGGCAGCTTGGTCCATATTTTTTAGCTCACAGTGGTAGTGCACAGGTTTTACAATCCGTAAACAACCATGGCTTTACCACATTCACTCCCTGATAACCCAGTCTGGGATCAAACCAGGGCTCTCAACGCCTGGTACAAAGAGACAGACCAATGCCAACTAATAACAAGTAGGGAGAAATACATTTCCCTGAGTACTGTACTCTGTCTCAGGCTAACAGCGAATGAGCTAGAATAATGGAATAGTTTAGGTGGACACTTATGGGGAGGTAGCCAGAATTGCTGATATCAGAATCAGATGGCATTTTATGCAAAGCTTGCAGGAGAGTCAAGGGGGCCTTGATAATATGGATGTAAATTTGGAAACACCCCAGACAGTTTACATCCCTGGCGCCCAACCTGTGGCCCTTAGGTATATGATATGTGGCCCAGAGCTGTATCCTGGCCTAGGCCAACAAGGCCCAGGGCTAGGGCAGCACTTTGCAGGGGGGCAGCATGAAAAGAGTCCCCGCCAGCTTGCACTACACTGTTAGGAAAATTAGTCTAGCGCCCCCATAAAGCTTCCAAATTTTGACTGTTTTGTCATCCTGGACCACAAACCTTCCTCACTGTGCTATATGTTTCTGCTGCACAATCTACTTAAAGTAGAAATATAGGCAACACTTTTACCATCCCTGTCCCAGGAAGGGGTGGGTCATATTTAAATTGGGGGGTGCACGAGTTTAGTCAGGCCTAGGGCAGCACAAAACCTAAATACACCTCTGATGTGGCCCTCAGCAGTCTGTAGTGAAACATTGATTGGAGTGAGGCCCCGTACACATGAGCAAATAGATTTGTTCAAATCGGTCGGACAGACCGATTTGAACAAATCTGTCTGCTGGGATGTATTGGTTTGATCGTGTACACACGATCAAACCAAAATCCCCGCCAGCAGACATCGCGCTGACATGTCGGTGACGTGGCGGTGACGTTGACGCCGCCACGTCACCGCACCAGGAAGTAAAACACTTCCGCGCATGCGTCAAATCCATTCGACGCATGTGCGAGAAGATATGTCTGCTGGTTAGCGTACTAACCAGCAGACATGTCGGGCGGACGGGTTCCCAGCCAACTGATTTTAAAGCATGCTTTAAAATCTGTCGGCTGGCCAAATCCGTCGGCTCGCCCGTACACACTATCGAATCTGTCTGCTGGGACGGTCTGGCAGACCGTTTCCAGCAGATAGATTTGATCGTGTGTACGTCTCTACCAGCCTCGTGTAACATGTTCTCAGTTTGATATTGTTTTCTGCAACATATTCCCAGCCAAAAAGTAGCATGTCCACACTGTCTGCCCTCATTTCCTCTGTTAGCTCTGAAGTTTGACAGTCTCTGCCCTCTCAAGCTTTGCATATATTGAATATTATGAGCAGCCCTTTGGTGACGTCAGGTGCTGCATTTAAAGCCCCCTTTAGCTATAAACTGACAACCACTGCTTTACATATTGCATCTTTCTAGTGCAGCCAGCAACATAAAAGGAGAAATCTGCTTTGGACAACAATGTATTATCACAAATAAAACAGCAAGGAGATAAATAGAACAGTAAAGGTCTTTTGTGTTGACATGGTACGGGCCTTGATGACCTAGACCAGCCTACCCCATCTGGGTTCTAACTGTAGGACTGGTAGGACATCACGATAAACAATAGTACAGCCTGTACTAAATAAGAAGTAACAATATAAATAAATAAATAAATAAAAGATAAAAGTAAAAATAATAAAAGATAAAAGTAAAAATAATAAAAGATAAAAGTAAAAATATAAAAGATAAAAGTAAAAATATACAACAGTGTATTATCATTTATAGACCCATAACTGACAGTAGAACAATCCCAGTATACCGAAACATCTTATACTCAGTTCTATAACAATATAGATATCCCAACTGTCAGTCACTGATTTGGCTGTACTTCTCCTTTAAAGCTTTCAGTGCCATCGAGTATAGTAGTGAAGCATACTTTATTGACACTTCCCAGTCTCTGTTTCTTTGATAGTTTCAGTTGGAAAACTGTTTCTACAGCAGTGCCAAGGAAGTTAATTATACCCTCCAGACTTCCTCCTCCTGGCAGTCAACAGACACAAGGGCATGGCTTACTAACAGTCAGAGTTTTAGTACACCTACAGACTCGTTAGGTACGAAAGGGCAAGAGATTAATGTGCAATGTTTATTATCCTGTACCCATTCAAGGAATTATCTCTTAACTGGAAATAAAGGGGGGGGGGGGGGTTGGGACTTTAGATGAGGAAAATAACCAAAGCTTAGTAAAACTATCTTGACAAATTTATTGACAAATAGCCTAATACATTACCCTACTGCATAGGAATATGTGGAAAGTAATTTCATATATATATATATATATATATATATATATATATATATACATGCCATCAAATTGTTGTAATTAATATATATATATATATATATATATATATATATATATATATATATATATATACACAGTGGGGATCGAAAGTTTGGGCACCTCAGGTTAAAAATTTGTATTAATGTGCATAACGAAGCCAAGGAAAGATGGAAAAATCTCCAAAAGGCATCAAATTACCGATTAGACATCCTTATAATATGTAAAAAAAAGTTAGATTTTATTTCCATCATTTACATTTTCAAAATTATAGAAAACAAAAAAATGGCGTCTGCAAAAGTTTGGGCACCCTGCAGAGAATATATCTTGTACTGCCCCCTTTGGCAAGTATCACAGCTTGTAAACGCTTTTTGTAGCCAGGCAAGAGTCTTTCAATTTTTGTTTGAGGTATCTTTGCCCATTCTTCCTTACAAAAGTCTTCCAGTTCTTTGAGGACTCTGGCTGTCTGTCACGCACTGCTCTTTTAAGGTCTATCCATAGATTTTCAATTATGTTGAGGTCAGGAGATTGTGAAGGCCATGGAAAAACCTTCAGTTTACGCCTCTTGATGTAATCCCCCGTGGATTTTGAGGTGTGTTTAGGATCACTATCCATTTGTAGAAGCCATCCTCTCTTTAACTTCAGCTTTTTCACAGATGGCATCAAGTTACCATCCAAAATTTGCTGAAATTTTATTGAATCGATTTTCCCTTCTACTCGTGAAATGTTCTCTGTGCCACTGGCTGCAATACAACCCCAAAGCATGATTGATCCACCCCCGTGCTTAACAGTTGGACACAGGTTCTTTTCAATAAATTCTGTGCCCTATCTTCTCCAAATGTACCTTTGCTCATTCCGGCCAAAAAGTTATATTTTAACCTCATCGGTCCACAGAACTTGTTTCCAAAATGCATCAGGCTTGTCTATATGTTCATTTGCAAAGTTCAAACGCTGATTTTTGTGGTGAGGACGTAGAAGAGGTTTTCTTCTGATGACTCTTCCATGAAGACCATATTTGTACAAGTATCTCCTTATAGTGGAATAGTGTACCACAACTCCAGTGTCTGCCAGATCTTTCTGGAGGGATCGTGCAGTCAAACGTGGGTTTTGAATTGCTTTTCTCACAATCCTGCGAGCTGTTCTGTCTGATATTTTTCTTGGTCCTCCAGATCTTGCTTTAACTTCCACTGTTCCTGATGACTGCCATTTCTTAATTGCATTCCAAACAGAGGATATTGACATCTGAAAACGCTTTGCTATCTTCTTATAGCCTTCTCCAGCTTTGTGAGCGTCAACTATTTTCAGTTTCAGTTCTCTAGACAACTGCTTAGAAGAACCCATGGTGCTGATTGTTGGGGCAAGGTCAGATGAGTCTGGGCATTTAAAACCTTTGAGATTGACATCACCTGGTCTTCCCAGACGATGATTGAGAACAATCCATGACACTGGCAGGTCTCAGCTTTGCAAAGGGGCAGTGCATGCTATAAATTCTGCAGGGTGCCCAAACTTTTGCAGACGTCATTTTTTTGTTTTCTGTAATTTTGAAAGTGTAAATGATGTAAATGTAACTTTTTTTGACATATTATAAGAACGTCTAATCTGTAATTTGATGCCTTTTGGAGATTTTTCCATCTTTCCTTGGCTTCGTTATGCACATTAATACAAATTTTTAGCTGGGGTGCCCAAACTTTCGATCCCCACTGTACAAGTATATATAACAGTGTGCGCAGCGCTTTACTCCATCAGGGAAGACAGTTCAGTCACAATACAAATCAATACAGGAGGGATCAGAGGGCCCTGCTCGTTAGAGCTTACAATCTAGAAGGGAGGGTCAAGTGGAACAAAGGGTAGTAGCTGTGGGGGATGATCAGATGGACTCAAATAAAAATACAGTTGTTAGGTGTGGGTAGGATAGACTTCTCTAAAGAGGAGGGTTTTCAGGGATCCTCTAAAAGCTAATAGAGAAGGAGATAGACGGAGAGATTGGGGTAAGGAGTTCCATAGGCTTGGAGAGGCTCTGGAAAAGTCCTGGAGACGAGCAAGGGAGCAGGTGATGAGAGAGCTAGAGGTCTTGAGAAGAACGAAGAGAACGATTAGGTTGGTATTTAGAGATTAGGTCATTGATGTAACTGGGGGGCAGAGTTGTGGATGGCTTTGTAGGTAATTGTTAGTAGTTTGAATTTAATTTGTTGGATGAGTGAAAGCCAGTGGAGGGATTGACAGAGAGGAGTAGATGAGACAGAGCGGTTGGTAAGGTGGATGAGTCTGGCAGCAGCATTCATGATGGACTGAAGGGGGGTTAGAGTATGCAGAGGTAAGCCAATGAGGAGGGAGTTGCAGTAATCGAGGCGAGAGATGACCAGGGAGTGAATTAAGAGATTTGTTGTGTCATTGGTTAGAAAGGGGCGTATTTTGGAGATGTTGCGAAGGTTGAGGCAGCAAGATTTGGACAGTGATTGAACGTGACACGGCTTAAAGGAGAGTTCAGAGTCCAGGACTACACCTAGGACCTTGGCATGTGGGAATGGGCTTATGGTTGTGCCATCAATTTTGACAGAGAGATCAGGGGAAGAGGCACGTGGGGGAGCGAAAATGATAAGTTCCGTTTTGGATAGATTGAGTTTGAGGAAGTGGTGTGACATCCAAACTGATATATCTGATAGTAAATTAGTGATGCGTGAGGAGACTGAAGGAGTGAGTTGAGGGGTAGAGAAAGAGATTTGAGTGTCGTCAGAGTAAAGGTGGTATTGGAAGCCGTGGGAGGCTATCAGCTGACCCAGGGAGGAGGTGTAGATTGAAAATAGGAGAGGTCCAAGAACAGAACCTTTGGGGACCCCAACAGAGAATGGAAGAGGAGAGGATGAAGTAGAGTTGTAAGTAATGCTGAAGGTGCGGTTGGATAAGTAGGTAGAGAACCAGAGAAGAGTACAGTCTCGGAGACCAAAGGTGTGGAGTTTTTTGAGGAGGAGGGGGTGGTCAACCGTATCAAAGGCATCAGAGAGGTCCAGGAGTAGGAGTACAGAATAGTGTCCCTTCGTTTTGGCCGTTAGTATATCATTTGTAAGTTTTAGGAGAGCAGTTTCTGTGGAATGTTGAGGACGAAATCCAGACTGAAGACGATCAAGAAGGTTATTATCAGAAAGGTGGTCGCTCAGTTGTAGACTAGACGTATAAGGAGTTTGGATATTGATCTTCATCTAAGTCACAACAATAGACAATCACAGTCTGCTTAAACTAATAACACACAAAGAATGAAATGTTACAATGTTTTTATTGAACACACCATGTAAACATTCACAGTGCAAGTGGAAAAAGTATGTGAACCCTTGGATTTAATAACTGGTTGAACCTCCTTTGGAAGCAATAACTTCAACCAAACGTTTCCTGTAGTTGCAGATCAGACGTGTACAACGGTCAGGAGTAATTCTTGACCATTCCTCTTTACAAAACTGTTTCAGTTCAGCAATATTCTTGGGATGTCTGGTGTGAATCGCTTTCTTGAGGTCATGCCACAGCATCTTAATCGGGTTGAGGTCAGGACTCTGACTGGGCCATTCCAGAAGGTGCATTTTCTTCTGTTTAAGCCATTCTGTTGTTGATTTACTTCTATGCTTTGGGTCGTTGTCCTGTTGCAACACTCATCTTCTGTTGAACTTCAGCTGGTGGACAGATGGCCTTAAGTTCTCCTGCAAAATGTCTTGATAAACTTGGGAATTAAATTTTTCTTCGATGATAGCAATCCGTCCAGGCCCTGACGCAGCAAAGCAGCCCCAAACCATGATACCCCCATCACTATACTTCACAGTTGGGATGATGTTTTGATGTTGGTGTACTGTGCCTTTATTTCTCCACACATAGTGTTGTGTGTTTCTTCCAAACAACTCAACTTTGTTTTCATTTGTCACAGAATATTTTGCCAGTACTGCTGTGGAACATCCAGGGTGCAAACAGTAAATGTGCAGCAATGTTTTTTGGAGTGGTTTCCTCTGTGGTATCCTCCCATGAAATCCATTCTTGTTTAGTGTTTTACGTATCGTAGATTCGCTAACATGGATGTTAGCATATGTCAGAGAATTTTGTAAGTCTTTAGCTGACACTCTAGGATTCTTCTTTACCTCATTGAGCAGTCTGCGCTGTGCTCTTGCAGTCATCTTACAGGACGGCCACTCCTAGGGAGAGTAGTAGCAGTGCTGAACTTTCTCCATTTATAGACAATTTGTCTTACTGTGGACTGATGAACAGCAAGGCTCTTGAAAATACTTTTATAACCCTTTCCAGCTTTATGCAAGTCAACAATTCTTAATCATAGATCTTCTGAGAGCTCTTTTGTGTGAGGCATCATTCACATCAGGCAATGCTTCTTGTGAAAAGCAAACCCAGAACTGATGAGTTTTTTTATAGGGCAGGGCAGCTGTAACCAACACCTCCAATCTCATCACATTGATTGGACTCCAGTTGGCTGACACCTCTCTCCAATTAGCTCTTGAATATGTCATTAGTCTAGTGGGTTCACATTCTTTTTCTTTTTCCACCTGAATGTTTACATGGTGTGTTCAATAAAAACATGATAACATTTAATTCTTTGTGTGTTATTGGTTTAAGCAGACTGTGATTGTCTATTGCTGTGACTTAGATGAAGATCAGATCACGATTTGTTCAGAAATCTATATCATTCCAAAAGGGCTCACATACTTTTTATTGCAACTGTATAGATAGATAGATAGATAGATATATAGATAGATAGATAGATAGATAGATAGATAGATAGATAGATAGATAGATAGATAGATAGATAGATAGATAGATAGATAGATAGATAGATAGATAGTTTTTATGTATTTTGCAGACATTTGATGCATCTTGTCCTGATGAAGTGGTTATATCCACAAAACTTGTCAAGCACTAGGATGCAGCAACGTTTTTAATATATAACTCACTTTCTTATTCAGACCATATCATGAATTTACTTGTTATTTCTACCAATCTTACTATATGGAATACAATTATCTTACATATTGGTAACCGCAATGTGCTGCTAATCCATCCATGTATATATATGAATTACCACAATTTGATGGTTTGTATATATATGAAATTACTTTCCACATATGTATACCTACTGCAATGTATTATGCTATTTGTCTATGTCAGGGGTCTCAAAAGACTGGCCCGCGGACCGGTTATTAATGGCCCGCAGGCAGGGCGGGGGGTGCCGCGGAAGTGGGGGGAATAGATTTTATTTATAAGCAGAGTAGCGCAGGAACGCAGGAAGCATCTGTATACTCTGTCATAAGTTCACTCTTCTCTCTTGTCACGCTGCGGCTGCTCCCCGCCCCCCGGCGGCCCCCCCTCTCTTCTCATCCACCCTCTCTGCTTGTGATATCACCTGGGATGGACAAGAAGAGAGGGGTGGGGGTCCGCCAGGGGACGGGGAGCAGCCGCAGCGTGACAAGAGAGAAAAGTGAACTTATGACAGACACTTCCCGCTCTACCCTGAGTGTGCCCTCATGTGCCTTAATGTGCCCAATGTGCCCTGATTGTGCTCCATGTGGCCCAAGAGCCCCGATTGTGCCCCATGTGCTCTGATGTACCCTGATGTGGCCCATGTGCCCCGATGTACCCTGATGTGCCCCACGTACCCTGAGTGTGCCATCATGTGCCCCATGTACCCTGAGTGTGCCCTCATGTGCCTTAATGTGCCCAATGTGCCCCGATTGTGCCCCATGTGCTCTGATGTACCCTGATGTGCCCCATGTGCTCTGATGTACCCTGATGTGCCCCAGGTACCCTGATGTGCTGGGCTCTGTACCCTGATGTGCTGTGTCCTGTGCCCTGTACCCTGATGTGCTGTGTCCTGTGCCCTGTGCCCTGTACCCTGTACCCTGATGTGTGCTGTGCCCTGTACCCTGATGTGCGCTGTGCCCTGTACCCTGATGTGCGCTGTGCCCTGTACCCTGATGTGCGCTGTGCCCTGTACCCTGATGTGCGCTGTGTCCTGATGGTGAGTGGTCATCGTGCAGTTTAGTGGTCATCGTGCAGTGTAGGGGTCGGTGTGCAGTGTAGGGGTCGGTGTGCAGTGGTCGGTGTGCAGTGTAGGGGTCGGTGTGCAGTGTAGGGGTCGGGGTTAATAATGTGTCCGTTAACACCAGTGCTGGGGGGTTAATAATGCGTTCGCTGACACCAGTACTGTTGTTTTTAAAGTTTGCATGGGGCCCCCCATGGGATATAAAAACTCGTCTTGTGGCCCTCAGGTAATTTGAGTTTGAGACCCCTGGTCTATGTCAATAAATGTTCCATTATATTTTTAAGTTTTGGTTATTTGCCTTATCTAAAGTCACAATTACATGTGTCTCATTTAAAGTCCCAATTACCCTTTACCCTACATTATCTCTTAACTAATATAAACTAAACTGCAAAATGATTGGTTGGTATGGGTCATTGAACTTTGCAATTCAACTCACATAAGTTCTCTATCTCTAGCCACATCCTGCAATAGAAGTCCCGTAGATTCTTATCATATAACTGGAACATTCTTCTATTAGAAAATACTAGTTGTATGACTCCAAGTTCACTGCCTGGCTTATCTGATCTAACTGCTCTCAGGTAAACGGAACCAAATTTAACAATACAGGTTTCCAGGCAACAATTAGCAAACAGGTGTATATGAATCCAGACATACTTTATTAAACCTGTTTGATAGCGTCCAGACTGAGGAGCAGAAATGGGCTGGCAATACACTAGTAGAACTTCACACAAAATATATTGGCTTTTGGAAAGTTCATTTGATTTTTCACTGGTTAGTTTTTAAAAAAAGTGCCTAGAAAATGTGAAGGAGCAGGATGGAAAATTTCTTTCAAACAAGTTCTGACAATGAATGTGGTTTGCGTTCAGGAAAGCACATTTATTCCAAAATCAAATGCTAAAAGCAAACTATTTTTTAACCACTTCACCCCCTTCCTGACCAGGCCATTTATTGCCATACGGCACTGCGTTATTTTAACTGAAAATTGCACGGTTGTGCGACATTGTGCCCCAACAAAATGAATGGCTCTTTTTCCCCAACAAACAGAGTTTTTTTTGGAGGTATTTGATCACCTTTGCTATGGGGTTGACAGCAATGGGTTGAAGATAGTAAAAAAATACCAGACTTACTGGCCAAATCACCAAGTAAAAAAAAAAAAAAAAAAAAATTTATTTAGCCACCACACCTAATGCCACGTACACTCTAAAAAATATGTCATTAAAAACGATCTTGTGTGGGCTTCAGTGCATTTTTCGGGTTCTAAAAAATGGGCAATTTTTTTTTCGAACATGCTCTATTTTTTCACGACGTTTTTAACGTTGTCGTATTTAAGGTTGTAAAAAATGGTCGTGTGTGGGCTTTAACAACGTTAACTGGGGACTGTTTTGCAGAGTGATTTTTGTCTTTTATGTGTTTTCTTTGTTGTTGTTTTTTTAAATTATATTTTTGCTGGCCTTTTTTTTTTTTTTCGGTTCTGTTTGTGTATGATTTGGGAATGTGGGGGGTGACATTCCTGCCGGAAAAGGGGTGTCACCCTCAATTCTGGTGGCGAAGGGTTCCCCAGGACCAGGGAGAAGTGATCCCCAGGTCCGTGTGAATGGTGTATGAATGTACAGTGACATAATTGGAGCCTTGGTGTGGCGTTGCTGCTCACAAGTCCTGCATGGTGGGCTTGTGCCAATCCAATTTGATGAGGATGTGGGGTGTGTGTGCTAGGGACCACAGTGGTGTGCATGCATGCATTCTCATTGTGCCTTGATTAATGTGTGTGTTTAACGTGCAAAGATGCATATGTGAGCTGGCATTAGATGGGGCCATGAGATGGGGTCCCAGTGCATATGCAGAGTCACCTTGAAGGGAAAAGACAGGAGGATGTTAGTCGTGCATGTGCCCCTTGTGATGTGTGCATCATGGGGGGGGGGGGACAGTCATGCCTGCCACCCATGTCACTCACCAACCAGCCAGCTGTCCCCATACATGTTCTGTTCGAAATCTGTGGGGATGGGGCTCTGATTGTATATGTAGCTGTCATGGGTGTCATGGGTAGTGTCATGTGTTGGGCTGGTGATGTCCTCCTGCAGGGTTGTGGTTAATTCCATGATGGCATGAGGGGTGAATCTGAAGATGCGAGACACCTCAGAATCACTCATGCCATAGATGTCTATGCGTGTGTGATATATCCTCTCCCGTGAAGAGTGAAGAGTGAGGGGCATGTATCAGATAAGAATATTGTATTAGATTAAATTGTAAAGTTTATATAAGCAAATAAAAAGTAAAAAAAAAAAAAACATCTCCCGTGCCCTCCTTAGTGCCCTCCTCAGTGCCCTCCTCCTTCTTTGCTCATCTAAAGTCAGTAGTATAGCTATGAGCATGGATGTCACTGGCATGTTGGCATACAGTTTGTTGGGCAACATGTGTGACTGCTGAGCTCCTCACTAACAGTGTTGCTTTATCTGACATGTAGACGATTTTTCTCTTTTTAGACCAGCTTTTATATGGTCTAATTTTAGACAGGACATTTTGCTGTTGCGCACACCGCGTAGCCTGCGCTGCCCCAACGTTCTTTTGTGGATCCCCGTAAGTCCCTCATTAGCATATTTAACTAGCAAATCAATGGTCTGTCTAGCGCAGTTTTGCGCGGACGGATGCGCCTGTCTAACGAAATTACGCTGGACAAAAAAAAGTAGATTTCTTGCGTATCTCGTTTTGGGGATGCCGTGCATCGAAACGCACGCGCACATTTAGACTTACGCCGCGCATCTCCTGGCGCTGCTGTCAATCACATCCAGTGACGCAGCGCACCGAGGGGCGGGGCCGAGTGATACAGAGAGCGGCTATGGCCGCTCACTGCATCACATGAGCGCACCCGCAATTACTGACCACCATGTGAGCTCTCGCATGACTGTGGTGAGTAATTGCGGGGAGGACAGAGACAGCCGCCGAGGGACCTCAGAAGACGTGGATCGGGGCCACTCTGTGCAAAACAAACTGCACAGTGGAGGTAAGTATAACATGTTTGTTATTTTAAAGGAAAAGGTAATTTTTCCTTTAGTGACCCTTTAACATTACAGCATTTGGCAGAGGCAGGTGCTGTAATAGACAATGTCAAAGGTGGAAATTGTAAACTACTGCAGAATTGTGCATGAAAATTTTGCACTACAAACAATATAATTGAAATTTCACTGGTATACGTTTTCCTTTTTCCTTTGTGAACAAGGCCTTTGCGGCTGAAATGCGTATACCTTTGCTGTATATTTTATGGAGATACAAAAAAATAGTGGGTTCCGAGAGACGTTTTTCAGCTGTAAAAACACTCTAACGATGAAACGTTGCTCACCAGCGTTGTTTTACCTTTTGATCCATTGAAAAAAATAAAAAAATACAAAAAATAAAACACTAAAAAACAATAATGTGGACAACCCCTAAAAACGCTAATAAACGCTAAAAAAACGCTATTGCAAAAAAGTTGAAAAAGTCACTGCAGAGCTACTGGCGTTTTTATAACTTTATTCAAACGCCCAGTGTGCATGAGGCCTAAAACTGACGTTTAGGCGTGGAAGCTGGAAATTCACCCATAATCGCAGTAACCTATAAAAGTCTCCTGGGTAATATCCTTTTCCACCACTAGATGGCAGAGAATGGGCTGCGCCAATCAAATTGACACTGTAGGAGGTCCATGATTCTACACAGTAATGCTGTACTGCGCAAACAGGGACTCAGTGATTTCTGATTCATTATAACAATGAACTGATCATACTCAGCTGAACATTGTGATGAACAGTTCCATGCAATATCTTGTGAATTTATTTTGGATAATTTAGTATCTTCTACCACCTTGGGACTAACAGCAACAAATATGTGCCCACTCACCAACATCTTGGAGGACCCTTTAGCCCCCTCTTTTATATTCGGTACTCCTATATACCTGTCAATAATTTAGGCGATTCTATACTATATGTCTCAGCATGGGAATCCTTGTACATTTCTCCAGTACCTATAACTTCTCAGGCCGTATTTGTCCTCATTAGATCATCACCCTGTATACTTAGACCTCTACTCTTAATATTTTCCCAAATGGGTCTCCAATGGCCTCTTTCGAGGTAAGTCTGCCTAATATGAGTGTTGGTCCTCCTTTGTGTTAGTTTCCCATGGTGAGTATACTTAACATAACACAGATCTGTGATCAGGGAATAAATAGATGTTCCCTGGACTAATTAGGTCTTTATGTGGTCTTATGGTGGTCACCCCTTTTTCCCTTTGATCTCTGTGGACGGTCCTGGTGCTCACTCCTAAGGCCCCTTTCACATGGGGCGGATCAGTAATGATCCGGCTCCGTATGCTCAGCGGGGATCGCTCCGTTGATCCCCGCTGAGCTGGCGGATGACAGGACGGTCCCCGCACACTGTGCAGGGACCGCCCTGTCTTTTCTCCGCTCTCTCCTATGGGGGGATCGGATGAACACGGACCATCTGTCCATGTTCATCCGATCCGATCCACAGACGGAAGAAAAAATAGGGTTTTCTTCTGTCTGCAGAATGGGATCATTGCGTAGGCGGACGAAATTGGGTGTCAGTGGATGTTCATTCGCTGACACCCACAATCTCATAGGGACCAATGTATGTCTCTTTTTCATCTGCAAACGGATGGATGAAAAAGAGGACATACGGTCCGTGCGTGTGAAAGGGACCTAGGTTGTTTGGTGGAAGCATCTTCAGCATTTTATCACATATTCTTTTCTGTATACCTCATTTATACTCCTGAGGAAGCAGAACCAGTTTCTGAGAAACTCGTTGAATTAAGAGAAAGCTTCACTTCCTGGTGATGTCTTTAACATAAGTCGGGCCTTATATAGTTACTATTACATCTTGATATAACGTAAAGTGGTTGTAAACCTCAGAAATTAAATATGACTAAAGAATATGCCTCTATATTGTGCACTTGTCTCAATCCTGAGCACTAAGTATAATTTCTGTTTGCTGCTTCATTCCTCTGCTATCAGCAAGAATCACTTCTGACAGGCTTTCCTGACACCAAGACAAAAATGGTGACAAAGGAAGGAGTTCCAGCACACAGCCTGTGATTGACAGCCTCAGCTCTGTTCCTGTGTGCTATGTGAAGGGAGGTGTGTCCATTCCCTCCAATCAGCTCTCAGAGCTCTGCAAAGTGTATCTTTTGCTCTCCATCCCCCCCTTTTTTTAAACTCTTAGAAAGCTTTATAATTCAGCACTTTGAATGGCTGTAGAGAACACTGCAGATAAGCAGGTACAACCTATGACAAAGGGCTTGTTTCATCACTGTGTGACTGAGGCCAGTCACTTTGCTGGGTATATAGAAGGGTTTACGACCACTTTAAAGTGGTTGTAAACCCTTAAGGTTTTTCCCTTGGGGAAAAACCTCCTGTGATGCAGCAGCTGGCCCGAGCCCCCCTTTTACTTACCTGAACTCGGTTTTTCCAGCAACAGGGAAAGAGCACACCAGCTCCAGCCAGTGTTTAGGTTCATATTGTATACATTTATAGCAGCACAGCCATTGGCTCCCGCTGCTGTCAATCAAATCCAGTGACGCAGGAGCCGGGGGGGGGGAGAGGCCGAGTCCTGCTGTCTGTGTCAATAGACGCAGCAGTGCCCTGAGGGAGAGCGGCTCTCCGTGGGGGCACTCGAGAAGAGGAGGAGCACCACTGTTGGACCCCAGAAGAGGAGGATCGGGCCACTCTGTGCAAAACCAACTGCACAGAGAAGTGGACCGATTGCGGACCAGACACTGCAGTTATACTGTGGCAGGTTGTCTCCGCTGGGCGGACTGTCGTAGCTGTACGCCGGTCAATTTAAACAGGCTAGCAGGTGCTCGCAATGGAGTGCCAATGATTGTGACCAGCGGTCGCGATGACTGCCGGCCGCAAGCGATCTTTGAGCACGAGAGATAAGCACACAAGTACCTGAGCTGAGGAAATGCCGATAGGAACCACGATCTGTAATTCCCTCTAGGTCAGTCCCATCCCCCTTCAGTTAGAAACACACTAAGGAACTCAATTAACCCCTTGATCGCTCCTGCCAGTGACATTTTTACAGTAATTAGTGCATTTTTTTAGCACTGATCGCTGTATAAATGCCAATGGTCCCAAATAAGTGTCAAGAGTGTCCGATGTGTCCGCCATAGTGTCGCAGTCCCAATAAAAATCGCTGATCACCGTCATTACTAGTAAAAATAATAATAATAATAATAATAATAAAAATGCTATAAATCTATCCCCTATTTTGTAGATACGAATGGCTAGATTCACGTAGATCGGCGTAATTTTATGCGGGCGTAACGTATCTCAGATACGCTACGCCGCCGTAAATTAGAGAGGCAAGTGCTGTATTCACCAAGCTAAGTTACCGCAGCGTATCGTAAATGGGCCGGATTCAAATGTGTTTGATGTGGGACCCCCACGTAATTGACGTTTTTTACTAACAGCACATGCGCCGTCCGTGGACGTATCCCAGTGCGCATGCTCCAAATGACGCCGCTATGACTCATTGGTTTCGACGTGAACGTAATTTACGTCCAGCCCCATTCACGGACGAGTTACACAAATGACTTAAAAATTAAAAAATTTGACGCGGTCCTGACGTCCATACTTAACAATGGCTGCGCCATCTTTTTGTTGGAATATCTTTACGCCTGAAAACGCCTTACGTAAACGGCGTATCTGTACTGCGATGGCCGGGGGTATGTTCGTGAATAGGCGTATCTCGTTGATTTACATATTCTAGGCGTAAATCAGCGTACACGCCCCTAGCGGCAAGCGTAAATAGGCAGCTAAGATACGACGGCGTAGGAGACTTACGACGGTCGTATCTTAGCAACATTTAAGCGTATCTCACTTTGAGAATACGCTTAACCAATTTAGCCCCGGACCATATTGCTGTCCAAAGACCAGAGCACTTTTTGTGATTCGGCACTGCGTCGCTTTAACTGACAATTGCGCGGTCGTGCGACGTGGCTCCCAAACAAAATTGGCGTCCTTTTTTTCCCACAAATAGAGCTTTCTTTTGGTGGTATTTGATCATCTCTGCGCTATAAACAAAAATAGAGCGACTATTTTGAAAAAAATTCAATATTTTTGACATTTTGTTATAATAAAAATCCCAAAAAAGATATATATAAAAAAAAAATTTTTTCCTCAGTTTAGGCAGATACGTATTCTTCTACATATTTTTCGTTAAAAAAAATCGCAATTAGCGTTTATTAATTGGTTTGCGCAAAATGTATAGCGTTTACAAAAAAGGGGGTCGTTTTATGGCATTTTTATTATTATTTTTTTTTACTAGTAATGGCGGCGATCAGCGTTTTTTTTTGGTACTGCGATATTATGGCGGACACATCGGACACTTTTGACACATTTTTGGGACCATTGGCATTTTTATAGCGATCAATGCTATAAAAATGCATTGTATTACTATAAAAATGCCATTTGCAGTGAAGGGGTTAACACTAGGGGGCAGGGAAGGGGTTAAGTGTGGTCCTGGTGTGTTCTAACTGTATGGGGGGGTGGCCTCACTAGGGGAAGTCACTGATCTTCTTTCCATACATTGTATGGACAGAAGATCAGCGTTTCCCCCGCTGACAGGAACGAAAGGTATGTGTTTACACACATACCTCCCGTTCCCCGCTCTGTAACGAGCAACGCGGGTGCCCAGCGGCGATCGTACCCGCCGGGCAGGCGCGCGGGATTTGCGGGACTCGCGGGAAGCGCGCGGGCGCGCGCGTCAAGCTGCTAAAGGGAGGACGTAGAGCTATGTGCTCCCGCGTAGCAGTGCCACCGTCCCGCAGTAATATGACGGAGGGCAGTCGGCAATCAGTTAAAGATACGACGGCGCAGATTCTGATTTATGACGGCGTATCTACTGATACGCCGTTGTAACTCTTACTGAATCTGGCCTTATAACTTTTGTGCAAACCAATCAATATACGATTATTGCGATTTTTATTACCAAAAATATGCAGAAGAATACATATCGGCCTAAACTGAGAAAAAATTCACTTTAAAAAAATTGGGGATATTTATTATAGCAAAAAGTACAAAATATTGTGTTTTTTTTTTTTTCAAAATTGTCGCTTTTTTTTTGTTTATAGCGCAAAAAAATAAAATCGCAGAGATGATCAAATACCACCAAAAAAAAGCTCTATTTGTGGGGAAAAAAGGACGTCAATTTTGTTGGGGTACAACGTCGCACGGATGCGCAATTGTCAGTTAAAGCGACACAGTACCGAATCGCAAAAAATGGCCCGGTCATTGGGCAGCCAAATCTTCTGGGGCTGAAGTGGTTAAACAAACCTTTAGTTATCCTTTAAGATGAACTATTCACCAGTACTTGAATGGCTGTACTCTTTTTGAATGATGCTCGGGTGTATATCCCAGGAGGTATGAAGGTCTGCCATGGAAAAAAACTCAAATTGTTTGTGATTTTTGAAAGGCTGTAGATGGATAACGTTTTATCTTGGTCTTTTTTATGCATAATGGATGTAGAATCTGGTTGATTGTTATGGGCAACTATTTTTCCTATTAACTGTGCCCTACTTTTTTATAAATAATACCTATTACAGGCAGTCTTTTTACAGCTTTAAAACCCCTATACTGTATATCTGCAGTCGGTATAGACACTCTGGCAGAGGAAATGATATCAGAACCATTTTAATATAATAACACTGAAGTCTATTATTCTGTATGCATGAGCTGAATTTGCATCAAATAGCTTAGCTTGATGAGAATTTAATACTCTGAGTGAGGCTTGCTCAGCCTATTGCGGGGTGAAAATCGAAGGAAACGCGCTAGAGTACATTTCTACAAGAAGGTGATATTGGGATTATATAAATGACCTTAATGCAGCTATTAAAGTAGTATTAAAAGTAGTATTTTTTAGGTTAACCGATTCAGCCCCGGACCATTTGACTGGCCAAAGACCAGAGCTCTTTTTGCGATTCAGCACTGCGTGGTCGTGAGACATGGTTTCAAACAAAATTGACATCCTTTTTTTCCCACAAATAGAGCTTTCCTTTTGGTGGTATTTGATCACCTCTGCGTTTTTTTTTGCGCTATAAACAAAAATAGAGCGACCATTTTGAAAAAAATGCAATGGCTGTATTCACAGAGAGTGGGCGTACATTTACGCCGGCGTAGCGCACACACAGTACGCTACGCTGGCGCAACGTGGAGAGGCATATCATTGTATTCAGCAAGCTATTGCTCACCAAGATACGCCAGCGTATCGTATTTTCGAAGGCGCAGGCCAGCGTAAGTGGAAGTGGGAGTGACCCCATGCAAATGATGGTCTGAGCATGGTGCAGTGTTTTACGCCTGGCGTATCACATGCGCCGTGACGTAGTCGTGACGTGGACGCATGAAACTGCACCCTTATGCGCATGCTCACAACTACACCGGCACAACTGCCTAAGCTACGCCGGATCACTACGTACGCCGTGAACGTAACGTACGCCCAATACGCCGGCCTGTGTTCTCTGGTGCAGACCTTTGCATGTCTATTGCTGGGTTGCGCCTCATCTATGGGGAATAACTTTACGCCGGACGTACAACTTACGCAAACATCGCATAGATGTGTCGGGCGCACGTACGTTCGTGAATCGCCGTATTTTCCTCATTTTCCTCATTTGCATATTTGAATGCCTAATCCAGAGATCCTCAAATTATGGCCCTCCAGCTGTTGTAGAACTACACATCCCATGAGGCATTGTAACACACTGACATTCACAAACATGACTAGGCATGATGGGAATTGTAGTTCCTGAACAACTGGAGGGCCGTAGTTTGAAGACCCATGGCCTAATCAATGGGAGAAGCAACATGCGTCCAAACCCTATTTGCGCCCACGCTACGCCGGCGTAAGCAAGATATGTTGGGGTAGGATGGCCTGTTTTTGGACGTATGTTGGTTTGTGACTCTGGCGCACACATACGCCAGGCGCACATTTGCACTACGTCGGCGTAAAGTGATTAACGTCGGCGTAGGTGCTTTTTGAATCCGGGCCAATATTTTTTACTTTTTGCTATAATAAACAACACCAAAAAATCTCAAAAAAAAAAAAATGTTTCCTCAGTTTAGGCCAATACGTATTCTTCTATATATTTTTGGTAAAAAAAATCGCAATAAGCATATATTGATTGGTTTGCGCAAAAGTTATAGCGTCTACAAAATAGGGGATAGTTCTATGGCATTTATATTATTATTTTTTTTTACTAGTAGCAGCGGCGATCATCGATTTTTATCGTAACTGCGACATTATGGTGGACACATCAGTGCTATAAAAATGCACGGATTACTGTGAAAATGACACTGGCAGTGAAGGGGTTAATCACTAGGTGGCACTGAAATTAAGAGTAACCTAGGGAGTGATTCTTACTGTTAGGGGGCGTGGCTACGAGTGACGTGTCACTGATCGTTGTTCCCGATGAGAGGGAGCAGAGGATAAGTGACAGTGTCACTAGGCAAAACAGGGAGAGGCATGTTTACACTTGCCTCTCCCTGTTATGCAGCTCTGTGACCCGAGTGTCACATCGAGTCCGCAGGTCCCGCGGACACGGTCACGAAGCTCGCCGCAGGGGCTACGTTACTTTGCCCAGCCGTGCTATTCTGCCGACGTATATGGGGAATGTGAAACTTATGAGATGCCCAGATAATCAATAGACAAAGTTAGGACTACTATATACACCACGATATATACAATCTCGTCTTCTCCTCTTGCACTTCCACCTTGCAGATTATCACTCCCCACTCATCAAGCTCATCACTTGCTGCATTTCCTGGACTGGCTAGCACAGTAGGCCTGACACTGGCTCACCCAGGTCTAAAGCAGATTCCCCCTTACAGGCAGGGACCACGGCCCCTATGGTGTAGCAAAATAGAAAGTTCCAGTGCTAGCTGCCCCTGTGGCTACTGCTTCCAGCACCGCCTTTTCCACCTCTTCAGGCACTGCCAGCTCTCCTGGCTGCTGCTGCCCCTTTCCACTGCCCGTGACACCCCCATCCTCCAGACTGGCTGGCTCTGCACCCCTCCAGACTGCTTTATCTCAGTCCTCTCAGGCATGCCTCCCAGTCCTCCCGATGATGTGAACACTCACCAGCTCTCTTGGCTGCCTCTAGGGGACTCCTGACACTGTCTCTCTTGCTCCTCCTGAACCTTCTTGCCAGGACACCTCTGTGAGTTGTAGGAGGGTCCCATCTGCACCCGAGCCCCGGGCCCAAGGTCACCCCCCCATGACCGGGGAGCTTCCTCAAAGGCCCAGACAGCCTCCCCAGCTGGTCTAAACCTGGGTAATTCAGGAGGCCTGCTCCCTGCCAATCCAGGTTCCGGATTGGTCATGGCTCCACAGAATACCTCAGGTGGCTCCACCTTCCCTTTCCTCCTCTCTTTCCAAAAATCACCAGGTGATTCTGGAAAGATGTAGGAGGTCCTAGTGACACCACCTGTGAGTCACCCAACACTATTTTAGGTCACTCCCAACTCAGATCAAAAAACACACCCAGGCTTGCCTGCCAGCTAAGCCTGGAAATGTACCTGTTCTAAAAAAAAAAACTACACTACTCTTCTAGCGCACTAGATGGTGCTACACTTATACTGATAGTTGTTGCATGAAAATACATGAACAACGTATTCCAACAATAATACAGGAGGCATATTACTGGCCAGCTCAAAATAAAAAAGCAAAGGGGAAAAGCCTCAATTGACATTGCCATTGACACACAGAATGGAGCTCAGCCCCACCCACCACTCACTCAGCCAATGAGGAGGGAGAGAATGGCGAAAGCCAGTAGAGCAGCTGCTCTCCTGCACATCACTGGATAGCGATGGGACTCATGAAAGTATTGGGGGGGGGGGGGGGACTGCAAAACCTTCAGCCTTTGGAACCACTTTAACCACTTGCCAACTAGCCGCCACACATTAACTGCAGTAGGTTGGCTCTCTCCTGCGCGACGGTCCATGAATGTGAGATTGTAGGTGCATTTTTATTGCACTGATCAATGTAATAATGTCACTGGTCCCCAAATGTGTAATTTATGTCATATTTGTCCACCACAATGTCACAGTCCTGCTAAAAATGGCAGATCGCCGCCATTACCAGTAAAAACAATAAATATAAAAAAAAGTCCCTAAATCTATCCCATAGGGGGTTATTTACTAAAGGAAAATCCGCGCTGAAAGTTCACTTGTAAATCTGAGGGGTAGATCTGAAATGAGGGGAAGCTCTGCTGATTTTATCATCCAATCATGTGCAAGCGACTGCACTTCAAAGTAAAGGTGACCAGATTTTTAAAATTAAATACGGGGACATATTTTTTCTTTACTAGTAAGGCAACAATCAGCGACCCTCTGCTCGTCGCCGCCCGCCTCACAGCCTCTAAATTCTTACTCTTTGGACCCCGGCTACTACTAGATGGGGAGCAGAGGGAGATCACTCCTCCAGGGAAGGCAAGGAGATAAGCAGGTAGGTGGCTGGCTAGGATTTGAGCCAAGGCAGAAGAACATGCAAGCGAAGCTAAATGAGCATGCGCCCGAAACGGAAGAAATATTCCCTCCGCTCCGACCAGCACATGATCATCAGAAAGTAGCACAGATAATGGGAAAAATACAACCCCCCTATGATAGTAGGCACGGTGGAGCGGGGGTGTGTAATTCAATTTTTTTTTTACTGTCTTTGACATTGCCCCTGCCCCCTATTAAATCCAATCTGGGGACAAAACCAGGGACAGACTTGGTCTGGGGGCAGTGTCCTCAATCAGGGGACTGTCCCCTGAAATTGGGGATGTCTAGTCACCCTATTCCAAGTGCACTTTCAGTAGTTTGCACTTGTAGTGCAAAGTGGATTTGCCATAGTTTGTAGATGCGATAACTTTTGCGCAAACCAATAAATATACACTTATTGCGATTTTTTTTTTTTTTTACCAAAAATATGTAAAAAAAATACATATTGGCCTAAACTGATGAATACATTTGTTTTGCATATATATATATATATATATATATATATATATATATATATATATATATATATATATATATATATACAGGGAGTGCAGAATTATTAGGCAAATGAGTATTTTGACCACATCATCCTCTTTATGCATGTTGTCTTACTCCAAGCTGTATAGGCTCGAAAGCCTACTACCAATTAAGCATATTAGGTGATGTGCATCTCTGTAATGAGAAGGGGTGTGGTCTAATGACATCAACATCCTATATCAGGTGTGCATAATTATTAGGCAACTTCCTTTCCTTTGGCAAAATGGGTCAAAAGAAGGACTTGACAGGCTCAGAAAAGTCAAAAATAGTGAGATATCTTGCAGAGGGATGCAGCACTCTTAAAATTGCAAAGCTTCTGAAGCGTGATCATCGAACAATCAAGCGTTTCATTCAAAATAGTCAACAGGGTCGCAAGAAGCGTGTGGAAAAACCAAGGCGCAAAATAACTGCCCATGAACTGAGAAAAGTCAAGCGTGCAGCTGCCAAGATGCCACTTGCCACCAGTTTGGCCATATTTCAGAGCTGCAACATCACTGGAGTGCCCAAAAGCACAAGGTGTGCAATACTCAGAGACATGGCCAAGGTAAGAAAGGCTGAAAGACGACCACCACTGAACAAGACACACAAGCTGAAACGTCAAGACTGGGCCAAGAAATATCTCAAGACTGATTTTTCTAAGGTTTTATGGACTGATGAAATGAGAGTGAGTCTTGATGGGCCAGATGGATGGGCCAGTGGCTGGATTGGTAAAGGGCAGAGAGCTTCAGTCCGACTCAGACGCCAGCAAGGTGGAGGTGGAGTACTGGTTTGGGCTGGTATCATCAAAGATGAGCTTGTGGGGCCTTTTCGGGTTGAGGATGGAGTCAAGCTCAACTCCCAGTCCTACTGCCAGTTTCTGGAAGACACCTTCTTCAAGCAGTGGTACAGGAAGAAGTCTGCATCCTTCAAGAAAAACATGATTTTCATGCAGGACAATGCTCCATCACACGCGTCCAAGTACTCCACAGCGTGGCTGGCAAGAAAGGGTATAAAAGAAGAAAAACGAATGACATGGCCTCCTTGTTCACCTGATCTGAACCCCATTGAGAACCTGTGGTCCATCATCAAATGTGAGATTTACAAGGAGGGAAAACAGTACACCTCTCTGAACATTGTCTGGGAGGCTGTGGTTGCTGCTGCACGCAATGTTGATGGTGAACAGATCAAAACACTGACAGAATCCATGGATGGCAGGCTGCATGAGTGTCCTTGCAAAGAAAGGTGGCTATATTGGTCACTGATTTGTTTTTGTTTTGTTTTTGAATGTCAAAAATGTATATTTGTGAATGTTGAGATGTTATATTGGTTTCACTGGTAAAAATAAATAATTGAAATGGGTATATATTTGTTTTTTGTTAAGTTGCCTAATAATTATGCACAGTAATAGTCACCTGCACACACAGATACCCCCCTAAAATAGCTAAAACTAAAAACAAACTAAAAACTACTTCCAAAAATATTCAGCTTTGATATTAATGAGTTTTTTGGGTTCATTGAGAACATGGTTGTTGTTCAATAATAAAATTAATCCTCAAAAATACAACTTGCCTAATAATTCTGCACTCCCTGTATATATATATATATATATATATATATATATATATATATATATATTTTTTATTATTATTATTATTATTATTATTATTATTATTATTATTATTTGTTATAGCAGAAAGTAAAAAATTATTATTTTCAAAATTTTCACTATTTTTTGTTTATGCAAAAAATAAAAACCGCAGAGTTGATTATTTACCACCAAAAAAAAGAGCTCTATTTCTGGGGAAAAAGGACATCAATTTTGTTTGGGTACATGACCGTGCAATTGTCAGTCTAAGCAAATCGCAAAAAATTACCTGGTCATTTTATAGGGTAAATCCTTCCGGTACTGAAGTGGTTAAATGATAAATAAAGAATCTGCATCCTCAATCAGCTGCTGAAAGTGATTAAAAAACTGCCCCCCCCCAAAAAAAAATAGCTTTTTGTTATTAGTTTATTAGGAATAATATGTTCAATCTAAAGAACCGTTTCTGTTAATGTTTATCAGTTGAAACAGCAAAAAATATTTTTTGCAAAGTTGTTTTTTTGCATTTTATTTTGTGTTACCGTCTGCATGGCGAGCTTTGTGCAGGTGTGGTTATGCATGAATGGATGAAACCATCTCAGACTTGACACATATAGAAACAATTGCCGTCTTCCACTTCTCAGAAAATGTCTGGACGAGACTTGTGCTACAGTGACATCGCACAAAAGCTTGTGCTACTTAAGTGACAACTTGACTGTGACACATCTTGTTTTCAGCAGGGCTTACATATACAAATGGGAAGCAATAGAGCGATATATTATTTATTTACAAAGAAGATCAAGAAAAGGAAGTGAAAAAAAACACAATTATTTTTGGAGCTAGCAGCTGAACAATTGAAATAAATCACGAGCCAAACCATGATACATGCTGCATGAGTAACTATACAATATGACTAATTTTTGTTCTTGTGCACTGACAGCAGTGGCAGCTGGTGCTCAAAATTTGGGGGGGGGGGCGCAAACAAACAAAAAAAAAAAAAAAACAATTGCAGCCTCACTGTGCCCATCAAACGCAGCTACTGTGTCATCAATTGCAGCCACTGTGTCCATCAAACGCAGCCACTGTGCCATCAAATGCAGCCACTGTGCCATCAATTGCAGCCACTGTGCCATCAAATGTAGCCACTGTGCCATCAAACGCAGCCACTGTGTCCATCAAACGCAGCCACTGTGCCATCAATTGCAGCCACTGTGCCATTAAATGTAGCCACTGTGCCATCAAACGCAGCCACTGTGTCCATCAAACGCAGCCACTGTGCCATCAATTGCAGCCACTGTGCCATCAAATGTAGCCACTGTGCCATCAAATGCAGCCACTGTGCCATCAATTGTCACCATTGTGCCCATCAATTGTCACCACTGTGCCATGCCAAATGCAGCCACAGTGCCATCAAACGCAGCCACTGTGTCATCAATTGTCACCACTGTGCCCATCAATTGTCACCACTGTACCCATCAATTGTCACCACTGTGCCATCAATTGTCGCCACTGTGCCCAACAATTGTAGCCACTGTGCCCATCAATTGTCGCCACTGTGCCCTGTAAAATGCTGCCAGATTAGCCCCCCCCCCCCCCGCCCGGGACTTACCTTTCTGGGGTCAGCCATCCTGCTTCCACCATCCCTCGATTTCTTCTCCCATCCTCGATGACGCTTCGGCCAATCAAGTTACCGGTAACCAGAACCGGTGAACCTGATTGCCTGAGACGCCTGTCAGTGTTACCATGGAACGCACCCCCCCGTGCATCCCCTGGATAACTATTTGGTAGCCGATTACAGCCCTCAGGCTGTAATCAGAAAGCCTATCAGACCCGCTGACTCTTATAGGCACTTCCAAAGCAAACCAGCTGCCATTATTCAGATGGCCGGCGCTCATCAGGGGGCCGGCCATCTGAATAGTGGGCGGCAGCAACAATACATAGATTTATGCAATGCATGAATCTATGTATTGTTGGAGAGAGAGGGGGCGGTGCTCCTGGGTCCTCTGTGGACGCACCGCCACTGACTGACAGGGAATGTTGTGCATTTACTAAAGGCAAATAGATTGTGCATTTTGCGAGTGTAGTTGCTCCAGAGGTTAGTAAATGAGGTGAACCTTCACTATGCAAAGAACACCCAATTACATGCAAGGGAAAACAAAACAAAAACAAAACAGCATTTTTACATGTACATGATTGGATGATGGAAATCAAAAGAGCTTCACCTCATTTACTAAACTTTGGAGCAACTGCACTTGCAAAGTGCACAGTCTAAAGGCCCATACACACGATCGGATTTTCCGACGGGAATTGTGTGATGGTAGGGTTTTGTCGGAAAATCTGGCCGTTTGTACGCTCCATCGGACAATTGTTGTCGGAAATGCGTGATGTTGGATTTTCCGATCGTGTGTACAGGTCCGTTGGAAAAAAATCCAAAGTACAAACACACATGCTCAGAAGCAATGGTAACCATAACACAACATTAACAGAAGTGGATGGCGCAAAAGAGCTGAAAAACCACGTTTGCTGACAACGTTTTGCAGTCTGTATGCAGAATAAGTTCACGGCCAACGCCCTTCGGACAAAATTCTACGGCTTTGTCCGATGTAAATTCGATTGTGAGTATGAGGCTTTAGCCTTTGCTTTGAGACCCCTTTCACACTGGGGCCAGGGCTGCGTTTGCAGTAAAGCACCACTTGTTTTAGCGTCACTTTTAGCGCTGATTAATCAACACTTTTTTGACGCTTTTCGGCCGCTAGCAGGGCACTTTAAACTCCAAAGAATGGGTTAAAAACTCCCATGTTGCGGCACTTCGGAAGTGTTGCCCATTCATTGCAATGGGCAGGGGCGTTTTGGAAGCGCTCTATACATCGCTCTCAAACCGCCCCAAAGATGCTGCTTGCAGGACTTTTCCGAACGTCTCGCAAATGCACCGCCCAGGTGAGAAAGCACCATTGCAGAGAATGCGAGGCAGTTTTCATGTTCTTTACAGGAACTATTTCTAGCGCTAAAATGCCTGAAAATTGCCTCAGTGTGAAAGGGGTCTTAGTAAATCCTTAGCTCCCAACTGTCCCTGATTTGGAACAAAATCCCTCTGTCCCTCTTTCCTCTTCATTTGTCCTTCATTTTGGTCTGATCTATATAGGTGTATATAAAATGCACTTTTTATATGCAGTACTCACATTGAATAATACAATCTATCTCAGGAGCTTACATGGAAAAAAAATGTCGTCTGTATGTTATGTGAGCAATAGAGAGTCTTGTAACCCATATTTGCAATCCCTAGATTTGAGCTCCCGGAAAAAATACCTTAAATCCAAAGCTATCCCCAAAGTATTGGCTAATAGATGCTGCCAGTCTTTTGAGTTGAATGCTAGTCATTTAAACCGGGCTGGACCTCCTCCTTGGCGGGGTGGATGTAAGTCCTCATGCCAGCCAGGGATCAGAATTCCACTGAATTGAACCCGAATTAATACACCATTTGGTGCAGGTGTATACAGCGTGACTGTTCTCTTTTTTTTTCTCCCATGAAGCATCCCCACCCTTTCTCAAACTCATGCCCCGTACAGACGATCGGTTTTCCCGTCGGAAAAAAACGATGGTTTTCCCGACGGAATTCCTCTCAAGCCTGCCTTGCATACACGCAGTCACACAAAAGTTCTGTGAACTTTTGATTGGCAAGAACGCGGTGACGCACAACACTACGACAAGCCGAGAAAATTAAGTCCTATGCTTCCGAGCATGCATCGACTTGATTCCGAGCATGCATTTTCTTTGCGCATTGAAATTGCATACAGACGAATGGTTTTCCCGCTAGGATTTTTTCCCGAAAAAAGAGATCCTGCTCTCTTTTTTTTCAGACAGTTTTCCTGTTGGAAAAAGTCAGATGGAGCATACACGCAGTCGGGATTCCCGGCCAAAAGCTCTCATCTGACTTTTTCCAGTCGTGTGTATAGAGTTGCCACCTCATCCCTTTAAAACAGAACACATATTAATTACACAGGTTCTGTGGCTAATTAAGGTGGTAATTAAATTCACTTGGTGCTTTACCTGCATTAAATTAGCCTCAGAACCTGTGTAATTAATATGTGTTCTGTTTTAAAGGGATGAGGTGGCAACTCTACGTGTGTATGGGGCATTAGGCTTTTCATGTTGGAGAAGAGGGATGAATGACATTACGATCTCCACGTCATCCAATCACAGAATTGTACTCACTAAAACAATGACAAGGTATTCTCTGAATGGTAGCAGTTCTATCTGGGCAACCCACTGTGTTCATGATGCAGAGGGCAAGCCAATGAAGCAACACCCAGACGATCACAGCTATCACTGTATGTAGCATGACTACTGATTCCCAGAATCCCCAACTGCCCTTCAGATATCAGATATACAGTGGGGATCGAAAGTTTGGGCACCCCAGGTAAAAATGTGTTTTATTGTGCATAACGAAGCCAAGGAAAGATGGAAAAATCTCCAAAAGGCATCAAATTACAGATTAGACATTCTTATAATATGTCAAAAAAAGTTAGATTTTATTTCCATCATTTACACTTTCAAAATGACAGAAAACAAAAAAATGGCATCTGCAAAAGTTTGGGCACCCTGCAGAATTTATAGCATGCACTGCCCCCTTTGCAAAGCTGAGACCTGCCAGTGTCATGGATTGTTCTCAATCATCGTCTGGGAAGACCAGGTGATGTCAATCTCAAAGGTTTTAAATGCCCAGACTCATCTGCCCTTGCTCCAACAATCAGCACTATGGGTTCTTCTAAGCAGTTGTCTAGAGCAGTGTTTCCCAACTCCAGTCCTCAAGGCACACCAACAGGTCATGTTTTCAGGATTTCCATTAGTTTGCACAGGTGATTCGATCAGTTTCACTGCCTTAGTAATTACCACAGCTGTTTCAATTGAGGGAAATCCTGAAAACATGACCTGTTGGTGTGCCTTGAGGACTGGAGTTGGGAAACACTGGTCTAGAGCAGTGGTCATCAACCATTCCTGCAGGGCCCACTGACAGGCCAGGTTTTATGTATTACCTTGGGGGAGATGCAGACTAGAATACTGCAATCACTAAAGCAGCAAATTATGTCACCTGTGATGTATTTCAGTTATCTTGCAAACCTGGCCTGTTAGTGGGCCCTGCAGGACAAGGTTGATGACCACTGGTCTAGAGAACTGAAACTGAAAATAGTTGATGCTCACAAAGCTGGAGAAGGCTATAAGAAGATAGCAAAGCGTTTTCAGATGTCAATATCCTCTGTTTGGAATGTAATTAAGAAATGGCAGTCATCAGGAACAGTGGAAGTTAAAGCAAGATCTGGAAGACCAAGAAAAATATCAGACAGAACAGCTCGCAGGATTGTGAGAAAAGCAATTTAAAACCCACATTTGACTGCACGATCCCTCCAGAAAGATCTGGCAGACACTGGAGTTGTGGTATACTATTCCACTATAAAGAGATACTTGTACAAATATGGGGCCAGATCCAGAAAGATCCGTGCAGGGCTGGACTGGGACAGAAATTTGGCCCTGGACTTCATCCAGACTGGCCCACTTTGTCAGGTCTCTCCCATTGGCGGCCGGACAACTCCCGCACCCCCCCAGCCACCCAAGCCCCCTCTTCCCCTTCACTAGCCACTAGCCGTTCTACTTTATTAGAGTAGAACGGCTGGTACTGGTACTCTTATAGGCAATACCAGTGGGGAAGCTAGACATTATTTCACCGGGGCAAAAAATCAGTTCGGTGCCCCCCCCCCCCTTATGGGACAAGATTAGGCAGAAGTGAGAAACTCCCAGGCCATAGAGGTTGTGTCAGCTGTCTGTCCCCTCCCCCCATGCTCCTCCACCTGCTTCTTTGTTCCCCCCAGGTGAGCGCTGCGGAGAGGGAGGGACAGAGGAGCGGAGGGGGCGCGGACTGCTGTCACTGAAGCTGGCCCACTGAGCCATCGGCCCACCGGGAAACTTCCTGTAGTCCCAATGGCCAGTCCATCCCTGGATCCGTGGATCTTTCTGCTGGCATAACGTATCCCCGATATGTTACGTCGCTGTAAATATTTGCGCAAGTTTTTTATTCAGAAAGAACTTGCGCCATTATTTACGGCGGCATAACGTATGTGTTGCGGCTTAAGGCCACGCAATTCAAATGAATGAATGAAGTGGGGGCGTGATTCATGTAAATGAATCATGACCCCACGTAATTCACGTTTTTTTTGGATGGCGAATGCGCCGTCCGTGGACGTTCCCAGTGCGCATGCGTGAAATCACGCCGCTTTTCCTCAATGAAAACGACGTGAACGTAACTAACGTCGAGCCCCATTCCTGAACGATTTACGCAAACGACGTAACCGACGTACGATTCGACGCTGTCCCGACGTCCATACTTAACATTGGCTACGCCTCCTATAGCAGGGGTAACCTTACGCCGCTCTAACGCTTACGCAAACGACGTAAACTATGACGCGCCAAGTTCGGGAATCTGCGTAAATTTGCATATTTTACCCCAAAACTGCCGTAAGCGCCACCTAGCGGCCAGCATAAATATGCAACTAAGATACGACGGTGTAAGCAACTTACGCCACTCGTATCTTAAAAGAAAACCGTTGTATCTTCTTTTCTGAATAGCAAAAAAAGATACGCCGTCTATTCTTAGTATTTACGCAGCGTATCTCTTGATACGCTGATGTAAATCGTTTCTGAATCTGGCCCATGCTCTTCATGAAAGAGTCATCAGAAGAAAACCTCTTCTACGTCCTCACCACAAAAATCAGCGTTTGAACTTTGCAAATGAACACATAGACAAGCCTGATGCATTTTGGAAACAATTTCTGTGGACCGATGAGGTTAAAATAGAACTTTTTGGCCAGAATGAGCAAAGGTACGTTTGGAAAAGAAAGGGCACAGAATTTAATGAAAAGAACCCCTGCCCAACTGTTAAGCATGGGGGTGGATCAATCATGCTTTGGGGTTGTATTGCAGCCAGTGGCACATGGAACATTTCACGAGTAGAAGGAAAAATGGATTTAATAACATTTCAGCAAATTTTGGATGGTAACTTGATGCCATCTGTGAAAAAGCTGAAGCTTCTACATCCTGGCTTCTACAAATTGATAATGATCCTAAACACACCTCAAAATCCACGGGGGATTACATCGAGGCGTAAACTGAAGGTTTTGCCATGGCCTTCACAATCTCCTGACCTCAACATAATTGAAAATCTATGGATAGACCTTAAAAGAGCAGTGCGTGACAGACAGCCCAGAGATCTCAAAGAACTGGAAGACTTTTGTAAGGAAGAATGGGCAAAAATACCTCAAACAAGAATTGAAAGACTCTTGGCTGGCTACAAAAAGCGTTTACAAGCTGTGATACTTGCCAAAGGGGGCAGTACAAGATATTAACTCTGCAGGGTGCCCAAACTTTTGCAGACGCCATTTTTTTGTTTTCTGTAATTTTGAAAGTGTAAATGATGGATATAAAATATAACTTTTTTTTTGACATATAAGAATGTCTAATCTGTAATTTGATGCCTTTTGTAGATTTTTCCATCTTTCCTTGGCTTTGTTATGCACATAAATACACATTTTTACCTGGGGTGCCCAAACTTTCGATCCCCACTGTAGATATTTACATCAAGCCAAGCTGGACCAATATAAGTTTGCAACAAAAAAAAAGATAATTTCTGGAGTTCCGCTTTAGGTTCCATGCACACTGAAGCTGCAGTTTATTGGCGTTTTGGCTTTTTTTTTTAAAGCCCATAAACTGAACTCTATGTTAGCCTATGTGCGTTTTTCAGTGTTAATGAGCTTTGGCGTTTATTGTTTTTTTTTTCTGAACGCCCGAAATTTGCGTTCAAAGTGCCGTTTTTCGGCGGGAAAAACCGCCAAAAAACGCCGGCGTCAACGTTTTTTTGCGTTTTTTTATCCATTGAAAAAAAAAAGTAGAAAAAGAAAATAAAAGCTACACTGAAAAACGCTGATTAAAGCTATTGCAAAAACGCTAAAAATCGTTGCAAAGCTCCCTACAGAGCTACTGGCGTTTTTTTATAGCTTTTTATCAGCTTCAGTGTGCATGGAGCCTTAAACTTGCTCTAGTAATATTAGTTAAAGTCTCTTTGTCTTTCTTGTATTTATGTTGTTCCCATTAGCTTCTGTCACTGTCTGCACACAATGTCCGTCCTGTGCAGTCTGAGGACATTCTCTGCAAAGAAGGAAAAGTCACATGGCCCCATTCAACACACACTTTGTATCCTTAGGTGTAGATTTTTAAAGCTGAATTGTGGTCAGCTATAAAAATATCCCTTCGCACTGGGGCCCCCACACACTGCAAGGGTTAAATCATTGTTTTGTCTGGCAGAAATGCTTATTTCTCAATACTCTCATTTGGGTGAAGATTTAAAGCGACATTAAACCCAAAACAATCTTTTTTATATATTGCAGCTTACCAATCATTATATGTGGTGGCTGCATTAGTTTTCTTTTTTTTTAGGCTTTTGTCCATCTGTTTTGACCTGGTGATCCTGCCAGTAACACACCTCATGTGTTAGAGTGCCCCTACTCTGGATGTACTAGCAGATTTAGATACCCTAACAAAATAAAACCACATTTCAGCTCAAACTTTATAGATGTAGCACCCTGATGTCGAGGCAGGGTTGCTAGTAAATTTGCCTGCCAGGTATAGTTGCCTTGGTCAATTGATAGGAGATCAATTGATTTCACGCTAATTGTGGAATTGCTGCACTTCTCTCTTCTGTCACTAGATGGCTGGGTATCTGGTGGCACTAGATAATAATAAGACAAGGGCATTGCAAGGACAATTTAGTAATAGATGGGGTATCTCATCCAATGGGCAGGGATCTTCTTGGGACCCTTGGCCTGTTTGGAGAGCCTATTTTTATTTGGGTGAGGTCAGGTCATTGGGGTTCTGTGCTACCTGGACGGCTGTCTGGGTGGACGTGTGTTGTGCTGCCCAGGCTGCTAGGCCAGAGCCTGAGGCCCATCCCAGGACATCTGACTGCTAGGCTGTCTCAGGACCTATCCAAAAGCAAGAGAGCAGCATAGGGTTGGGATTGCGGCTTGCAGTCCAACCAGAAGTAATGTTTATGCCTGCTGGAGAACCTGTCGTGGATGGAGGTAGAGGAGAAGCTGTCGCCACTAAGGGACCATCCACCTTGTTACCAGGGTCCACAGTGAGTAGCTGAAGCAAGTACCAGAGCAGCATTCCCACCAACCAGGGACGGTGACGAATTGGGAAACTTCAGCAGGTGTCAAGCCAGGGATCCAGGCAGCGGATCGTTGGTTGTCGGGGGCTGCAGGCTTATCGGAATCTGGGAGCCCTCTCTAATAAGGGGGCCCCCAGATACCGGCTCCCGGGTCGGGTACCCACGTGGGATGCTCCGATTTATATAGAAAACCTATATAAATCGGTGTGGGCCACGTACCTGGTATTACAGCAGGAGGAAGCGTTGTGTCAACATCTGAAGAAACGAAGACGGCAAAGAAGAGCGGGCTGCGCCACCACTAGTAATTGAGCTAAAAAGAAGATAGCGGAGGCAAGCCCCAAAGAAGGCACCGGAGAGCGAGCGGGAGAAGAACCGGGATCGCCTAGATGACAGCGAAGAAGATGGACAAAGACCCCGGAGTGCGGAGAAGACCCCCCGGAGAGCGGAGAAGACCCCCGGAGAGCAGAGAAGACCCTGGAGCTTACTAGTGAAATATTTTAAAACCCTGTGTTGTGTTTTTTTTATTGACACTGTGCCTCCAGGTGAATGGGTAGGGGTACGATGTACCCCATATTCATTCACCTAGGGTGGGGGGCCAGTATCTGGGGACCCCCTTATTAAAGGGTGGCTCCCAGATTCCGATAAGCCCGCAGACCCCGACAACCAATGTCCAGGGTTGTCGGGAAGAGGCCCTGTCCTTATCAACATGGGGACAGGGTGCTCTGGGGTGGGGGGGGGCTGCAGTGCGCCCCCCTGCCCCAGAGCACCCAAACCCTCCATGTTGAGGGCATGCAGCCTGGTACGGCTCAGGAGGGGGGGCACTCGCTTGCCCCCACTCCTTTCCTGACCGGCCGGGCAGCGTGCTTTGGATACGGGTCTGGTACGGATTGTAGGCGGACCCCCACGTTTTTTCGGCATGGGGTGGTTCTCCTTACAACCCATACCAGGCCTAAGGGCCTGGTATGCCCCTGGGGGGAACCCATGCCGTTTTTTTATTTAAAATTTGGCGTGGAGTTCCCCCTCATGATTCATACCAAACGCCGCGGCTATAATTGGCGGGAATCCAAGTCGAATGCCCGTTGCTTCTATGACGGCTTTTTCCCCATTGCGGCAAGCCGGCTCGGCGCTGGCACCCGCGATGGGGCTTGGTTGTTTTTTTGGTAGTCCCAGCTGCCTGGAGATCATTGACAAGATTCTCCCATGTAGTTCTGGGTGATTCCTCACCGTTCTGAGGTTGAAGGTATGTTGTAATACCTCCACCCTTAGTAGCTCAAAGCATTCCTATATGTGAGAGAGATGATGTAGTGAACCCCCAAACTCCTGTGTTCTGATTGGAGTGATGCCTGGGGTCCAATACTGAAATCCAGAGCTTTTTTTCTCAGAAAATAGGTGCAGGAACTCAACCACGACCCTGTTCAGATTTCACAAACAGTAGAAGAGACTTAAAGGGGCATTAAATACCACGATTGCATTACATACAGAATGCAGAGTTCAGAGGGGTTACACACAGAGTGCAGAGCTGTCACTTGTAAACACAGAAACCAGACTTCTGTGTTTACAAGTGATTGTGATGAGCAGGCACCAAAGGGTCTGAGCCAGAGGTGGTGGAACTGAGTTCCCCCAAGTTCCCCCTGAAAAAAAGCCCTGCTGAAATCTCACATAACATAGGGAGGTGCATTGAATTCTTTCCTGAACCGCAGTTGTGGTTCACTCACATTCATTATAGTTTGTGACAGAATAATAGAAACGTATCATGAGCCCAGCAGAACTTGCAAACCATGTTGTCACCCTTACTCAAAAGGTAGACGCTCTTGCTCAAACTGTACAAAACCTACAAGTGGAAAATCAAGCCCTGCAAGAATTAGTTGCTTAGAACCCTAATGTGCCTCGTTTTCCCCCTGAACCTAAAAGTCAATCCACCTGCATCTTTTACTGGTGATTGGAAGACCTATAGAGAATTCATTAACCTCCCTGAGCGGCATATTCATTACTATATGGGATGTCCGAAAGCAATGCTTTAATGAGGGGAGGGAGACATCTTCCAAAGAAGGATTCAATTTAGAGGTATACTCAAATAATAATAATAATTCCAACTTAGTCAAGAAAAAACTTTTTTTTTTTTTTTTCTTTTTTACAACCAAGGGTGCTTCTGATCCCGAGGATCTTAAACTGCAGCCTGTAGTACTGCCTGTCCAAAGGCAGAATCCGCATTCCTTCTCACGTCTAGTTGATAAAACTTTGTAAACGTGTGGACTGATGACCACGTCACCGCCTTGCATATATGAGCCATAGAGATCTGATGGTGTGCTGCCCAGGAGGCGCCCATGGCCCTGGTAGAATGGGCCTTTACCGACAAAGGAGGAGGCAACCTCTTCAAACCGTAGGCTTGAATGATTAATTGTCTAATCCATCTCGAGATGGTGGATTTTGCAGCTGCCTGCCCCTTCTTGGGGCCATCTGGTAGAACGAATAACACATCTGTCTTCCGGATCTTTTCTGTAGCTTTAAGATAGGCCTTTATGGCCCGGACAATATCCAAGGTATGCAGCAACCCCTCCTTTCTAGATGTGGGTTTTGGAAAGAAGGATGGAAGTACCAAATCCTGGTTCAAGTGAAATTTGAATATAAACTTTGGTAGAAAGGAAGGCTGGGGCCGGAGAACTGCCCTGTCCTTATGCAGAACGAGATATGGTTCCTTACACGATAAGGCTGCTAATTCTGACACTCTCCTGGCCGAAACTATGGCGACCAAGAAAACCAACTTTCTTGTCAGTAAGACTAAAGGAATCTCAGCCAACGGCTCAAAGGGTTGTTTCTGTAGAGTGGACAGGACAAGATTTAAGTCCCATGGACAAATTGGTGACTTGACAGGAGGATTAATACGCAAGACCCCCTGTAAGAAGGTCTTTACCAGCGAGTGGGTGGCCAGCGGCCTCTGAAACCACACTGACAGAGCTGAGATCTGTCCCTTGATTGTGCTTAGTGCCAGGCCTTTATCCACTCCTAGCTGGGTATATTTGCGGGAATTCCATCTTTTGGATTCACACCAGCCTACGTAGTTCCTCCACACCCTGTAATAAATCACCCTGGAGACCGGCTTTCTAGCCCTAATCAGGGTAGGAATTACCTGCCTAGACAGACCTCTACCCCTGAGAATCAGGGATTCAGCCTCCAGGCCGTCAAATTTAGACGCTGTAATGTAGGGTGGAGGATCGGGCCTTGTGAGAGTAGGTCTGGTTGTAGAGGAAGAGTCCAAGGGTCTCCCACTGCCATCTTCAGGACTAGTGAGTACCAAGTCCTCCGGGGCCAAGCCGGAGCTACTAGAATGACTGGCTTGTGCTCCACTCTGATCCTGTGCAACAGGCGAGGGAGTAACTGTAGCGGAGGGAATGCATATAGAAGTTTGAATTGATGCCAAGGGCAAACCAACGCATCGGTTCCGCAGGCCATAGGATCCCTCGCTCGAGACACGAACCTGTCTAGTTTCTTGTTGAACCTGGATGCCATTATATCCCATCTTGCGATCTTCTCCTTCTCCTGCTCTCCAGGATTGAGTCTGAAAGAGTGACTCCTCCCCAGGGCTAGAACTGAGCTCCAGTAGTAATCGGCGTGCGCTCCTTGCAGAAGGGCGTACGGCTCCTGGAGCCAGACAGGCAGGGCTTTCCTCCCCCAGCCTCAGTCTCCGCTGTCAGACTCGCTCTGACCCGATCCACCGCCCCGGATCCCCTGGTTCTCCCTTCCAGGAATCACCAGAGCCTTAAGGTAAGCCCCTGACACAGGGCGCTCCATCCACCCCTTGAACACCATTGGGCGGCCGTCCTTTTCAGGACAAGCCGCGGCCCTTGCGCTCCGTTCCCCCCCCTTCCTGTACCCGTACACCGCCATCACTGCCCAAGGCATCCTCCGCTTCTGGGAGTCTTTTTTTTACAACCGCGCCGGCCTGATCACAATCGCGGCAGCCGCGAACTAGGAAAGGCCGCGGCTTCACCCGCGGCCTAGCGGTACGCCGGGCCATAGCCCCTGCTATCACCTAAACTGCCCTAGCAAGCCCCCTCCTACCCCAGAAAAGCAGCGGCTTCCCCACCATTATCCCAGTCTTTCCCAGCAGCACCAATCCACTTAGGATCACAGCCCCCATCCTGGATCCTGCTGCAGGATCGGCAGCCATCTTGCTGCACCCAGCCCCACTCTCCCCCTTCCCAATACTATCAGTACTTGATCCAGGGTTCGTCCGATCGCCTCTCAAGGGGTCAGGAAGGAATTTTTTTGCCCTACAGCAGCAGATTGGCCTAGCACTGCTAGGGTTTTTTTTGCCTTCCTCTGGACCAAGACAGAAAGAGGATTCAACGAATCCTTGAATACGCCCCACCCCCACTCCCACCCCCCCGGTGTTTGGCGACCATGGCTAATCTGCAATATTCTGCGGAAACCATTTGGGATCTGAGGCGATTTGTCGCAATATTGCCAGCCAGCACCAAAAGAGTCCTAGGAATTGAGCGACTATTGAGAAGCGATCGACGATCGACTATCAAAAATTGCAGACGTTTACCCCAATCTAAGCACATATCATGTGCTTTGATCAACACAAGATCGGCAGTAAAACACCGACTAGAAATCCATGATTTCCTTCTACAACACGATTTAGACTGCCTCTTTATTACAGAGAGCTGGCTCACAGCCGACTGCAACACCATTCTAGGTGAATTGGTGCCAGAAAACTACCGTATTATAACGGAAAACAGAATAGGGCAAAGAGGAGGAGGACTGGCGGTGATCCATAAGACTCACCTTGCGATCACTAAACCAGTACTTCAAAACCCTCTTCCATTCATGGAAACCCTTACTCTGCAATTGCAAGTAAACTCCCAGGAGACCGTCCGGATCTTACTCTGCTACAGACCACCTGGCCCAAAATCGCAGCTGCTACCATCATTGACGGAGTTTATCTCCACTTATACCCTCAACAGCAAACAACTTTTGCTGCTCGGGGACCTAAACCTCTGGGCCAACTCCTCACAAGACCCTGTTGCCGACGCCTGCATCGACCACCTGGAAGGATTAGGGCTACAACAACTTGTATGTGGGCCCACACATGCTTCAGGTCACACACTCGATCTTATTTTCAGACAAAATCTGGAAATAAAAATTCTGGAAAATGAACCATTGCCATGGACAGACCACCATGCAATCAAATTCATTATTTCCAATATCCCCCCCTTAACAAATACATCAAATCCAGTGACAACACACTGGACCAGATGTCAGAAGAAGCTCCACTCGGATCTCTTCAAAACCACGTTAAGGAAAAAAATACAAACAATTCAGCCGCATCAAACGGCCGTTGTAACACTGGATGCCATAAATTTGGCCATGCTACAGTCAGCCGACTTGGTAGCACCGAAACGTAAAACCCGCATCCGAAAAAACAACCGCAGCTGGTTTAACAACCAGCTGTCGTTACTGAAGCAAGAACGCAGAAGGGCAGAATCTGCCTGGAAAAGATGTTCTTCAGAGCTACACCTATCCATCTACAAGGCGGCGACAAGAAAATATCACAAAGAAATTTTCCAAGCCAAGAAAAATTATTTTTCGGAGGCTATCAACAGCGCCTTGAACCGCCCCCGCGAACTCTTCAAGATGGTCACCCAGACCATGAAACCAGGATGCATTGAAGCCCCTAGTTTGGACACACAAGAATTTTGCAATGAACTATCGGATTGCTTCATTAATAAAATCGAGGCAATCCGTGAAAGCATTCAGCAAAACAATTCCCCCCTCAGCCCCCCCTGCAGCCTCTCACACAGCTCCCATAGTAATTCTCCTATATCAGGTAAGTTTACCCTGGAACCCATCTCCATTGAGACCACTAAGAATGTCATTGGCGCTTTGCGTAATAGCACAGCGCCAAATGACATTATCCCCACAAAACTGCTGAAGGAATGCGCCGACATCCTGGCTCCTCCCATCACGCAACTTATCAACCAGTCTTTCTTGGAGGGCATAGTGCCCTCACAGTTGAAAGAGGGTATAATTCAACCCATCCTGAAGAAACCCTCCCTGGACCCCAAGGACCCACTCCACCACCGTCCCATAACAAGTCTCAATGTACTCTCAAAGATAATGGAGAAAGTAGTGGTACAACAGCTGCAACAGCATCTGGATACCCACAAGCTACTTGACCCATTGCAATCAGGCTTCCGCCCCGGACACGGGACGGAAACAGCATTGCTGAAAGTATGGGACGATGTTCTCAAGGCCGCAGACGAAGGAGAATCTTGTCTTCTAGTTCTGTTGGACCTAAGTGCAGCTTTCGACACGGTAGACCACAAACTATTACTGACTCGGCTTGCTGAAGTAGCCAGAGTCGCAGAAGGCGATTTATCTTGGTTCTCCTCTTTTCTGGAAAACCGATCGCAAACAGTGAAGTTAGGACCTTTTTCGTCTGAAAAACGCACAGTTACATGCGGAGTCCCTCAAGGATCGCCTCTGTCACCAGTGCTGTTTAACATCTATCTTCGTCCTCTTTTTGAGATTATCAGCAGCCAAAAACTGCTCTACCACTCATATGCAGATGATACGCAACTGTATTTCCGCATCTGCAATAGACAGGATCACCACCTCAATCTAGAGACATGCCTCTCTTTGATAGAGGATTGGATGACAAAGAGTTATCTTAAACTCAATGGAGCAAAAACAGAACTTCTTCTGTTTCACGCCAAGCGCAGGAATCAACTTTCAACAGCGTGGACTCCCCCGCCTATTTTGGGCAAACTCATCACCCCTAGCGCCAAAGTCAAAAGCCTAGGGGTCATTTTTGACTCCTTTATGACAATGGACGCACAAATAGGGTCAGTAGTCAGCGGATCTCACCATCTGCTGCGCCTACTACGCAGACTCACTCCGTTCATCCCTAAAGAGGATTTAGCGGTCGTGGTGGGAGCAATTGTAAACTCCAGGTTGGATTATGCAAATGCCCTTTACCTCGGACTCCCCAAATACCAAATCGCTCGTCTGCAAGTCGTTCAGAATACGGCCGCCAGACTTGTGACTGGGAAAAAACCCTGGGAATCCATCTCACCTTCACTGAGAGCCCTTCATTGGCTGCCAGTTAAAGACAGAATTGCTTTTAAAGCTCTCTGTCTTACGCATAGATGTGTCCATGGGAATGCCCCCCTTTATTTATGCGAAATAATAAAAGCTCATAACCCCAATCGCGTTTTGCGATCCACTAATCAGAACCTGCTCCAGGTTCCGAAAGCCAACTTCAAGTCCAAAGGAGAAAGAAGATTTGCGATCCAAGGTCCTAGACTATGGAACGCTTTACCAACCAGCATTCGGTTGGAGGAGAACCACCTAGCATTCAGGAAAAAGGTCAAGACTTTTTTCTTTTGATATCAAAGGAGACAGGAACAACAAGCGCCCAGAGGCGATTCAGTTCGCATGTGCCGCGCTATATAAGTTTTCATTCATTCATTCATTCATTCATTCATTCCCTGGCGGTATGATTCTTTCAGATTTTAGGTGCTGAAAGCGGTACCATTATTTGCATGGAAATTTGGCGTTTTATACTGTAGGCTTGTAATTCTTAGGAATAACTCACTTAAATCTGACCAAACAAGAGTCTAATAGGCATCCCGGGTATGACATTTTTTTTAAAACAAAATTATAAATTATAATATAATAAAAAATTATAAATAATTTTAACAAATAATAATATATGAAAATTATTCAATAATGTAATCAACTCAAAATCACTGAAATTTGCTCAGTTGCAGAATTGTCGCTGTCATTATTATTTTTTTTTATGACGAATTTCCCCACAAATCGCTATCTCTCAATTCTGCAAGTGATTCTGATTTATTATCGCTGTTTTTTAGCTGCTCTAAAACCATTTTTGACATAAAGGGACACTTTTGGTTGCTATGGACTATCTACAGTTTGCAGGCAGAAAGAACAGTTTTTATTATATAAAAGAACATGCAGGACACTGGGCAGACCACTAGGGACAAGGGGGGTGTGTATTTTTTACATACAGTACTGTAACAGGGCTTAAAATTTCAGGCCTCAAGAGTTACTCGCCACCAGTTGCCCCACCTAATTCATACACTGCCCTGCGCCCAATTTCACCTGTAAACACTCCCTCGAGATTATCTCATGGAATGACACTGTTAAATGTTTTATGCAGAATCAAGTTACAAAATTAAATATTACCAACAACAACTTTAACAAATTGGGGCAGGGCACTGGGGGCAGACCAGAGGGACATGGCACTAGAACTGGGTCTCTTCCCCATTCTCTTGCTGTCTCCTCTGCAACTCCCATTCATCCTCGCTCTCTCTCTCCCCTCTCCCATTCATCTCATCATTAGGAACCTGTGTGTGTGGCTCCATGCTTGCATGTCCCCACTTCTCCCTTTTATTCAGGCTGGCAGTGAGGAGAGGAGCTGCAGCACAGCGGGAGGGAGTACAATCCAGCGCTGAGATCCACACAACTGCACAGCCATTGACACCATAGCACAGCGCACACTGACACCGCACAGCACACATTGAGACCAGTCTGTTTACAGTGCTCAGGCTGAACTGTTGGACACTTACATAGAGCACAAGGAGAAGAAAACTGCACAAACTTGAAGGCTGCCACTCTCATGTCAGGGCAACTTTCAGTGAGTGCTGCACCGGAGTGGTAATTTTTGCAATCCTCCACCTCACTCATTACTTTCTGCTCTCCAGCTACATTGGTCAGGGGGAGGGGGGCAGGCTCAGAGAGGTCATACTGTTAGGTCCCATGGCTTAATGAGAATTGTAAGAAGAGCACCTGTGTACTGCTCTGCCTGTGCGCGGCTCACCAGACTACTTTTCCTGAGCATGCACCTTTCCTCTTCGGCCGCCAATCTCATCGGGACTCTAAGTGTAGGCACAGATTGGAGTGAGATTGGTCATGCAGCCCTGTCATCACTCGCCCCCAGCTTAAATCCACTCGCCAAATGCTAGTAGGCGAGTGGAAATTTTGAGGGCTGCTGTAATCTATAAGATTACAGTGTACTGTATGTAATGTGTTTGTTTACATTTTTGAATATGGTGCCGCTCTCCGCCCCCGTTTGTCGTAAAGTCGCAGGGAACGGAGCTCGGCGGCACACGGGGACACTGTGTGAATCGAGCGAGCACCCGCTCGCTCACACAGCGTGGATGCATCGCTGGATCCAGGAACAAGGTAAGTAAACCTTGCCTGTGGATTCAGTGAGGCGAGCCCGAGTCTGACTTGGGGTTACCGATCGCAGCACAGAAATGTAACCCCGAGTCAGACTCGGGAATACCGCCAGGGGGGTTAATGCATGTGAATTAATGTTTGAACTTCGCCCTTGCACCTTCCCCAATGATAGGATTAAGGTGCTTACCCTTATATCCTATTTAACTGGAGAACCTTGAGCTTGGGCAAATACCTACCTAGAAAAAGAGCGGAATTTCAGAGGTGGGCTATTGAGACTGAGTGGAATGATGTTACACTGTGTAACCAATTTCGCCTCAGTCTTTCCGAACCACTCAAGGATGAGTTGGCTAGAGCAGATCTCCCTCAAACTCTTAATGACATCATACAACGTTCTATTACTATAGATCGTAGGTAAAGAGAGACGAGCTGAACCTTAATCAAGTCCCACAACATCTGCCCCTATTCCTCAAAAATTTAGTTTGACCTCTTTTGATGAAAAAATGGACACTGGGACTGTGCGTGCTCCACTTTCCTCATCCAAGAGGGCCCGTCGCCACTCATTTAATCTTTGCCTTTATTGTGCCTCATCGGACCATGCAATCTCCTCATGTCCTCTTGTAAAAAAGAAAAAGGACGAACGTAATCCAATTCACCTTTGCAAATTGAGACGCTTTGTTTCCAAGCATAACCCTTACATTTTTCTACTTCTTATTTTACAGTGGGATCATGTTAGAATTCCTGTTAAAGCTATGTTGGATACAGGTGCTTGTGATAACTTCATTGATTCAGGCCTTGTCTCCTCACAAAAAATTCCACACTTGAAGAAATCATTCCCCCTTTCTGTAAGTTTTATTGATGGAGCAACTTCTGCACCAGGGCCTATCTTGTACCAAACTCAACCTCTATTGACAACTTGTGGAGATAATCATAGTGAATTTGTGTCCCATGATGTTATTTCATCTCCTCTCTTCCCTGTTGTATTGGGTCTACCATGGCTTAAGCTGCATATGCCTACTCTTCTTTGGGACCAAGGAACTGTAGTTCTGCATTCTCCCTACTGTAAAAAGACTTGTTATCAAGTTGCTCCACTACTTCATCTTAACCCACAAGAGATACCATCTCAGTATCTTAAATTTACTGATGTGTTCAGTGAGAAGAATGCGGAGACATTGCCTCCTCATAGGATATATGACTGTCCTATTGAGTTATTGCCAGAGAGCCCTATACCTACAGGTAGGATCTACTCTATTTCCCAAACTGAACATTTGAAGAAATATTTACAGGATAATCTAAAAAAGATTTTTTATTAAACCCTCTACTCCTCCTGCCAGTGCTGGAATGTTTTTTGTCACAAACAAAGATGGTAGTCACAGTGAATAATCGCTATCATCTTCCACTCATTCCTGAACTGATTGAAAGATTGCAGGCTTCTACCATATTCACTAAACTCGATCTTAGAGGTGCTTACAATTTGATTTGTATCAAGTCAGGCGATGAATGGAAGACCGCCTTTCGCACATGTTAGGGACTCTTCAAGTATACGGTCATGCCCTTTGGCTTGTGTAACGCTCCAGAAACTTTCCAAAGGTTTGTGAAGGATATCTTCAGAGACCTTCTCGACATATGCATTGTTTTGTATCTGGATGACATACTTATTGTAACGGAATGAACCGTGACAGACTGAGATACTCCTATGTCTAGGGTCACCTTATGTCCACTAGGGCCATAGGGTGACAAAGAATCATAATTCATATATTACATGAGATGGGACATTAATAATAATTCATATTGCAGGACTGGAATATTACAAAGTGGGTGTCTTGAGATATCACAAGCTGTTGCCTATTCAATATGGGCACACATGCTTTTGAAAGGTGTTAATTGCATCAGGGCCTGAACGACCTTTTGATTGTGGGATTCATTGTGTCTAAAACAATGTGTTAAATTCTCCATTCAGATGTACTGAATTAGCACGTCATTGTCTACAGGAATGTCATGCTCTCTGAGTTAACTCTATTGATGATGCGGTGCCGACGTGTCTACATAATTAGCTTACCTGAATGCTTTTTAGAATGTGATTGAAGCCCCCATGGTGTGAAGGGGGGTGGAGATTGTCTTGTCCTGTGATTACTGCCATATGCTTGTAAACTGTATAAGAAGCTGAGAAAATACCATTAAAGTTCTTATCTTTGAAGCAAGTGCAGAGCTGAGTCTCGTCTTGATTATGGGAAATGATATGGATTGTGTATGCAGGATTGTCGCAGTGTGTCAGATAAGCTTGTCGTGGTTGGATGGAAGGTCGTAAGCGGTGGTGACCGTTACATTTGGTGGCAGCAGTGGGATGATTCCATCTTCAGAAGGACGGCTACAAGGACACATGACAATGGAGACGGTGTATGAACGGATGAAGCTCTCTTCCCTCATGGACTTACTGGAGAGCCAGGGCAGACCGGCCAACAACCGTAAGAAAAGGGACATTATCGCAGAACTGGTCGAAATGGATAGAGCTAAAAGGCCCGCCATAACAGACAGGACACCCGAAGAAGCAAGTTTTGATCGGGCGGTTAACATAAGACTGACACATTATGGTCCTAACCCTCCACCGGAGATCAGGGACCGAGTTATAGCTCTGGCTCTGAATGCCACCTTGCTACAGTGAAGAAGTGCTGCAGCAGCTGAAGTCACAGCAGCACCAACTAAAGAGAGAGGAGAGGTGCAGATACCAGTCTCCATGGAAGAGGAATTCCAAAGAAGGTTACAAGAGATGCGGATACAGCATAGAGGACCAGTATCAGAGGAGGTCCTGTTGGGATGGTCGGATGTGATTCGGTGCCAACTCTGGAAGGAAGAGATTGTTTGTGGAAAGAAAATGGACTTTATAGGCATCGAATATAGAAAATTGAAAAAATAGTTTTAATTAAATATAGATATAAAAATAGTATAAATAACTACAAGTCATCAGCACCACACATGTTGATGTAACATGTAGATCTAAAACAACATATTCTAATTTATACAGAAAAAAGACAGTGTCAAGACAATAGATAACACAATAAATTTGTACTGAGATAACCAATACAATGCAGATAAAAAAGGGTTTTTTTTTTGCCAAACCAAGAGAATAACTGCTGTGTGTAGCGGAAAAAGATGTTTTTTTCAAGTCTTGACATTCATACGCTTCCTTTCAAGAAGCTCTACATGTTTCATGGTATAGACCACTTCATCGGGAGCGTGAGGAAGAAGAACTGCATAAATGAAACACAAATTATAATAAACAAAATAACATATAATATACTATATATATATACTATATATATATAGAAGCGCATTATACCTCCATCGTTGGATGGACAGAGTAATGTGCTTGGTAGACTTACCAAAAAATGAAAGTTTAAATGGTATGTATCAAGAACCAGGGAAAATATGAATTGAGGCTACCCGGTAGTGGCCATAGAAAGCCGTGGATGTCTCCTGATGTAGGAGCACCGTTGCTGTAAGGATCGAGCGGGCTGGGTAGCGCGGACAGCCCAGAGAATTATTCCAAGATGACAGTGAGCTCCACCAAACGGGGTGCTATGAAACCTACACAGTGATTGGAGAATTGGTTTATATAGTTGGCAGGTATTTTGAGTATTTATTATAATGATAAAAATTATTAATTACATGTAATCTAGTAAAGATGTCACAAGGGGGCGCTCAAAATTGGCAGTGCTGTTATAGTGAATTTATACAAATAAATAAATAAATAAATAAACAACTTATGAATAATTTGTTGGTGGGTAATTAGAAAAAAACCCAAAGACACTATTTGGTACGTTAGCATTTAATGCTAGGACTGGAAAAATTTTTTTGCAAGCTTGTCAGAAAGGGGATATGTGTATATAAAATAAAACACAACACTAGGTTAGGTTACCTTTCTGTATAAATTAGAATATGTTGTTTTAGATCTACATGTTACATCAACATGTGTGGTGCTGATGACTTGTAGTTATTTATACTATTTTTATATCTATATTTAATTAAAACTATTTTTTCAATTTTCTATATTCGATGCCTATAAAGTCCATTTTCTTTCCACAAACAATCTCTCAAACTAGTAGGACGTGGCATTTATATTACTAAGGATGTTGATTGTCATCCAGGGACACAACAATCAATCCATAAAAACTCTGGAAGGAAGCGTTAGCTCGGGAGCAGCAAAACCAAGGAAAGGTCCTGTCCTCCATCTATGCAAGGTACTGGCCGCAGTATGACGTACGAATGCTGTTGTTGGGGAAACAACCGAAGCAGGAGTGGACAGCTGAGTTAAGCAGGCTGATCCGGGCAAAGATGCCGCTGGATGAAAGCTACAGAGCCCTCCAGTGGTATGTAGCCCAAGAGTGCCCATGGCCAGCAGATGACAGCCCCACAGAAGGCCTTGACTATGGTGGCCTGGGATTATTGTATTGGAGGATGTCCAGTGATCCAGACTTCGGGGATGATCGGGAGTGGCGCTTGGAGGACATAATGGAGCACAGAGAGGAGAAATTGAATATCTCGGGAGGCCACTGGTCACAGGAAGATTTGGAATTTCTGGCCATTCAAGAATAGGAGCTGGAGGTCGCCTACAAACAGCTGCTAGACTCGGCCCAGCAGCAGGGTGGGGCTCCCGTTGCCTGGGACTATGAGGAAAGTTCATATGACAACTGTGAACTCCTGGCTGATGAATCGGCAGTGGAAAATATGGAGATTTTCATCCCTAAAGCCGAAGCGGATGGTGTGGAGTTCCAGAGAGCCGGGGCGGTTGGCCCCTCTCTCCAACAACAAGCTGAGGGGGAGAGATGTAACGGAATGAACCGTGACAGACTGAGATACTCCTATGTCTAGGGTCACCTTATGTCCACTAGGGCCATAGGGTGACAAAGAATCATAATTCATATATTACATGAGATGGGACATTAATAATAATTCATATTGCAGGACTGGAATATTACAAAGTGGATGTCTTGAGATATCACAAGCTGTTGCCTATTCAATATGGACACACATGCTTTTGAAAGGTGTTAATTGCATCAGGGCCTGAACGACCTTTTGATTGTGGGATTCATTGTGTCTAAAACAATGTGTTAAATTCTCCATTCAGATATACTGAATTAGCACGTCATTGTCTACAGGAATGTCATGCTCTCTGAGTTAACTCTATTGATGATGCGGTGCCGACGTGTCTACATAATTAGCTTACCTGAATGCTTTTTAGAATGTGATTGAAGCCCCCATGGTGTGAAGTGGGGTGGAGATTGTATTGTCCTGTGATTACTGCCATATGCTTGTAAACTGTATAAGAAGCTGAGAAAATACCATTAAAGTTCTTATCATTGAAGCAAGTGCAGAGCTGAGTCTCATCTCTTGATTATGGGAAATGATATGGATCGTGTATGCAGGATTGTCGCAGTGTGTCAGATAAGCTTGTCGTGGTTGGATGGAAGGTCGTAAGCGGTGGTGACCGTTACACTTATATACTCAGACGACTTGATGCAACATCGGAAACATGTCAGATGGGTGCTCGCAAGACTCAGAACTCATTCCTTATTCGTCAAACTTGAGAAATGAGTCTTTGAACAAACCACTATTTCCTTCCTCGGCTTTATTATTTCTCCAAAAGGCATACAGATGGATCAGTCGAAGGTGAGTTGCATTTTGAATTGGGCTACACCTACTTGCAGAAAGGCCATACAGAGTTTCTTGGGCTTCGCTAACTTCTACAAAAAGTTTATAAAAAAAAAAATCCTTACTTGTGAAGCCCCTCACCCAACTTACCAGCTCTTTGGTAAAATTCATTCGGTCAAAAGCTGCCCAGACGACTTTCCAACAATTAAAACATTGTTTTACTACTGCTCCAATTTTGCAACTTCCTAATTCAAATTATCATTTCGTATTGGAAGTTGATGCTTCACAAAGTGCCCTAGGCGCAATACTTTCTCAGCGTTCTGCTTCCTATTCGCCACTTCATCCAGTTGCATTTTTCTCAAAGACTTTAAATCCAGCTGAATGCAACTACCCTATTTGTGAAAAAGAATTTCTTGCAATTAAATGCGCCTAAGAGAACTGGCGACACTTACTAGAAGGTTCAACAAACCCCATAAAGATGTATACTGATCATCGTAATCTACAATACCTCAAGTTTAACAAAACCCTTTCCTCTAGGCAGGTATGCTGGAGCCTCTTTTTTGATAGATTATATTTTTTGATCACCTACAGGCCAGGTGCAAAAAATGACAAAGCTGATTCTCTTTCTAGACTTTCAGAACCCATTGAAAAACTTCCCTCTCCATCTCTTCTTATTCCTTCCCATAAATGTATGCTTGCTAATCTCAATCTAAAACAGTTACTTAAACAACGTTTGAATACACAAGATATTACCATTCCTCAAGGCTTAACACAAGATGAAGAATGTTTTTGTACAAGCATACTCAACTTTATACTCCTTCTTCTATGGTTATCCACATACTAAAAGTTCTACATGACGTTCCCCTAGCTGGCCATCCTGGAATAGAAAAAAACACTGATCTCATCCAACGTTATTTCTGGTGGCCTAATATGACAAGCACCATAAAAGTTTACTTATCGACCTGTGAGGTCTGTATAAGATCCAAACATGAGAGAAGATCACCTTTTGGGTTGATGATGTACCTATTCCTACAAAACCTTGGGAAGCATTGTCTTTGGATTTCAAGACTTGTGACTGGGAAAAAACCCTGGGAATCAATCTCACCTTCACTGAGAACCCTTCATTGGTTGCCAGTAAAAGACAGAATTGCTTTTAAAGCACTCTGTCTAACGCATAGATGTATCCATGGCAATGCCCCCCATTATCTAGGCGAAAAAATAAAAGCTCATAATCCCAATCGCGTTCTGCGATCCACCAATCAATATCTACTCCAGATACCGAAAGCCAATTACAAGTCCAAAGGAAATAGAAGATTCGTGGTTCAAGGTCCCAGACTATGGAACGCTTTACCAACCAGCATTCGGTTGGAGGAGAACCACTTAGCATTCAGGAGAAAGATCAAGACTATACAAGTTTTTTTTTTCATTCATTCATTGTTGAACTACCTCCTTCCAATGCATATAACACCATTATGGTAACAGTTGACATTCTTACAAAAATGCCTCACTTTGTTCCACTTGAGAAATGACCTTCTTCTAAAGAAACAGCACAAACACTACTTGATCATGTTATTAAATTACATGGTGTTCCTTCACGTCTGGTTTCTGATAGAGGTTTGCAATTTGTTTCAAAATTCTGGAAGGCTCTATGTCAGATTCTCCAAATAGACCATAGGTACTCCAGTGCATACCATCCACAAGCAAATGGACAGACAGAACGTGTAAACCAATGTCTTGAACAATATCTCAGATGTTATTGCACCCATCTTCAGGATAACTGGTCTACCCTTCTTCCTCTCGCTAAATTTTCTTACAATAATTTAACTTGTTCTTCTACTCGCTACCCCCCTTTTTATGCAAATTATGGGTTTCATCACAATATTCTACCGGAGTCTCCATTACTTATGAATGTACCCTCAACTAATGATTATTGGTCTACCCTTTCATCCGTAATGCAAGTTTTGAAACAAAATCTCAAGCGTGCACAAGATCGTCAAAAAAACCTATTATGATCTTAGGCATAGACCTTCTCCATCTTACAAAGTTGGGGATCAAATAGGGCTCTCTACAAAAAACTTACATTTACATTTACCTGCTAGCTAACTGGCTAAGCAATTTTGCGGTCCATGTTCGATTTCTAAAGTAATTAATCAAAATACCATGCAACTTTCCCTCCCTCCGGAACTGAGGATTCATCTTTCATTTCATGTTTCCCTTCTCAAACCCTACCTACCCAACCAATTTTCTGGTAGGAATCCTCCTCCTGCACCCCCTATTCTAGTTCAGGGTAAAGAACATTATGAGGTTGATCGCATTCTAGACTAGATTATGGTATACAAGAAGATTCTTGGGAAGATTCAGCTGAAGTGCATGCACCCACTTTATGTAGTCAATTCCATTCTAGATACCCTTATAAGCCTCCACCTATTGGGATCCCCAGGAGGGTATCCCTTAAGAGGGGGGTACTGTAAACGGCACTGTTGCGGTATTGCGTTCAACGCTGGAACGCATACGGCGAGCACGCGATGACGTCATCGCCCGGCGCCGCGTGCGTTCCAGCTTGGAACGTGGAAGTGCCGAGCGCAATCAACGCTGTATTCGGCACACATGCCTCTCAGGTATAAACAGAACGGCGTGTATTACACACGCCGTTCTATTATTGTCAGCCGTAGCCGGCCACACTACAAACTAACAACAGCATCAATCCCCAAGCTGCAGACCCTGCCTTCACTGGATCCATGCTGCCATTGCTGGGGACACCATAAAAGATATCTTTCTGCAGGACACCCTACACTACAGAATCCCATTGCTGCCAAGCTCATCCTCTGCAAACGGTAGCATTTACTTCCACTGTACTGCTCTAGAATTACTTGCTTCATATATTGCTTCTACGTAGTACTATATTTAAATCTGGCTTACTAAATACTAAGCTACTGCTTGGGATCAATTACTGTGCCTTCCTCTGTTTCTCTTTGAAATTAATTTAAAGGGACATATACTCTCAACTCAGCTGAGCTATACTTGCCTCTCTTATGCAAATATTACTTTCTTACAGTATTCTTATTATCTACTTGCTTGACATACGTTGTTAAAAGAAACGGGCATATGCCCTAAATTTTTTAACATGTTCGCTTTAACTTTTTTATGCTAACAGTAGAAGGTATTTAATATACCTACTCCCTTAGTGGCCTAATGCATTTCTTTATGTATGGTGATATGATGTAGAGAACCCCCAAACTCCTGTTCTCAGATTGGAGTGACGCCTGGGGTCCCGTACTGATAATCACTTGCATTGAGAAGTGCATTGGAATCAAACGTGCATTGTAATTTTCTATGTTAAGAGGTTGAAGGTATATTGTAATACCTATACCCTTAGTAGCTCAACCCATTCCTATATGTGAGAGAGACGATGTAGTGAACCCCCAAATTCCTGTATTCTGATTGGAGTGACGCCTGGGGTCCAATACTGAAATCTCACATAACATAGGGAGGTGCATTGAATTCTTTCCTTAACTCACTCACATTCACCATAGTTTGTGACATACAGTGAGGCTGCATTTGATGGGCATAGTGAGGCTGTGTTTGATGGGCACAGTGAGGCTGTATTTGATACGCATTGGTGAGGCTGCATTTGATGGGCACAGCGAGGCTGCATTTGATGGGTGCAGCCTCATTTGGTGTTCACAGTGAGGCTGTTTTTAATGGGTACAGCCCCATTTGATGAGCACAGTAAGGCTGCATTTGATGGGTACAGTGAGGCTGCGTTTGATGGGCACAGTGAGGCTGTGTTTGATGGGCACAGTGAGGCTGCATTTGATAGGTACTCTTGAGGCTGCATTTGATAGGTACTCTTGAGGCTGCATTTGATGGGCACAATGAGACTGCATTTCATGGGCACAATGAGACTAAATTTCATTGGCACAGCCTCATTTCATGGGCACGGTGAGGCTGCAATTGATGGGCACAGTCAGGCTGCATTTGATGGGCACAGTAAGGCTGTGTTTGATACGCACTGATGAGGCTGCATTGATGGGTTTCTGATGAAAACCATTGGCATTTGTCAGTAATTGTGGTGCATTGTGGAATCAAATTGAATCGTTGACATGTTAATCGTAATAGAATAAAATCGTGAAACCAGTGAAGTTGCACAGCTCTAGTAATAATTAACACAGGTGTTTATATAAGAAGCCTTTTTGAAATGACTACACTATAAGAATTTATATTCATGGTTACCTCATTACTGTGATCTTGCAATGGAGAAGTTCTGGATCTTTCCCACTGGATTGCGGTTGAATCCGATTACAGAGGAATTAATTTTAAGTGCTTTGTGCTGTTCTCTTGATTGAGACATCATGTATTTCTGGTGAGTGGCCATTCTTTCTATTATACGATGGAGGGTAAAGATCCACTTTAACACACTGAGTACAATAAAATAAACATTCCTTGTTTCTAACGTTTTTATACCAGCACTTGCTATTTACAATTTTTAATGCTGCTGGCTTGTGTCCTCTCAGTGTTGCTTCCCCAAATTTCTGTTCTTCATGGGAAAGAGTTAACAGTAAACAGTGCTTGGAGAAGATAGGGGAAAGAGGAGGGAGAAGCAGGGGAGTGCCTTGGCATTCTAGGCATAGAGCTGTGTGTTTCTACTGATTCATATAGTGTAGGGAGACTCTAGTCCCTGAATGCAAGGGAGTCTCTAGGAATCTGCAAGAGAATGGAGCCACCTTGGAATGGAAAACCTGAGGAAGCAGTCACCAGTTTAACCTGGTACGTGAACAAGCATTGAAAAATAAAGAAGCTCCATACTACAGTATATGATTAAATCAGCTATTCAAAGTGTTTAAAAACTAAAGGTTTGATATCACTTTAAGAATAAGACATTTCTGCCTTTTTTTAATCTGACTTTATTATATTTCTCTATATAGCACCCTCCTAATTAGGTTGCTGGGATGTTAGGTAGATTTAGTTATTTTTGGCCGAGCAGTTGTTGATTGCTTTGGGCTGTCCTGGATATCATAGGCTGCAGGTTTGATTGTTTCCCCCTGGAAAGTCAAATGAGCAACCTGAATATTTTTTTGTGCTTCGGCCATTCCCTGGGGTGGTGTACCCAGCAGGTGGCTGGAGAGACATATAAGTAGTCTGAGATTTAGAACTCTAGGCTTTTCCTGTAGGAGGGATTTTACCTGTCTAGGAGGGGAGTAGGTGTGAGGCCTTCTTCAAAAAATCCTTTAATGAGCTAATCGAGGAATTTCAACTAAGGACCTGGTCTGGAGAGCTCAATAAAGAGTGCCCGGTGGAAGTTGGAAGGGGTCTGGTTGTCCTGTGGCATTGTGAGCATTAGCCTAGCCCTCACTGAACAGTGTCAGGTGGATACTAAAGGAGGCACACAGTGATCCTGTGACATTGTAAGTACTGACCTGAGGTCGGGTTCCTAATGACTGTGTGCTGTTTTCCTTTGGGTAGAAGTCCCAGTGGTAGCTCTAACTGGGACAGTGTCTACAAGGACTCAGTTCTGGCCATCTTTCTGTGCTCCTGCATAAATACTGTCCAGGGAAGCTCAGCCTAGTGAAGTGTCTTTCTGCTACTATTCAGTAGTTCTGGACTATGCCAAATCACCCTACACCTTCTCTGAGTGTTTCAGCAATAAAAAAAATGATAAAAAATATATCCTTCAGGCTTTAGAGGGGCCAAACCGTGCTTAGTGGATGTAGAAAATGCCCTGGGATCAGTGCCCCATCGTTGGTTTTAATGGGAGAAATTGTGCACAATAGTTGAGCTCAATGAGAAGACTAGTGCCCCCTTGTTGGTGTCAGTAGGAGGAAAAGTGCACTATCATTGGTGTTAGTTGAGGGAATAGTGCCCCAAAGGCCAGATAAAGGCAAGAAAAGGACCACATCCGGCCCCCCGGGGCTGCAGTTTGGAGACCACTGCCCTAGACTGATTAATGACTGAGTGAATGAACTGTTGTTGTGTGCCTGGTTGCCTCTGTACTAATTTTGGGAAAGAACCGGTTAATCTACAGCAGCTCCTTCGGGGGTAGCGCTACATGTAGAATAAGCTAACATGCAATATTTAATTTGAAAAACAAGCTCTTTAGATAACACACCACTTCCTTTTCTCAGATAACAATTTCAGAAATCTGTCAGGAAGTTACATGGTTCTGCAGTTCTTCATTCACAAAATGGGAAGGGAGACTTTGAAGTTTGGCTCAGTTGTAACAGTAAACACTTTGAGTTACTTAGAAAAGCAATGTTACAAAAAGTAGATTTCTTCATGTATTCAAGTGATGTAGTAATATCAGATGTCAACAGCATGCTGGGATCTGAGGTGATGACCCTACAGAACAGCAGAAGAGCGGGGATGTACACCAGACTTCCAGTACTGAATAAGCATCAAGCAAATGTATTATTTTTTGTGGGGCATCTCAAGTTTTAGTGTTAAACTTTTTCAAAATAAGGCAAAATCTGGATTCCTCCCTCGTCCCGGAGTAGCAAACCTTGTACAAAAATTTGGTTTACACTGCCCTGCCCTCCCCTCCCAGGTCCAGTGTGCCTCTTTTCCTCTAATTCTTCCAGTGTCCTGCTTATACAAATCAAATACAGTTTCTGTCTTTAACTCGGATAAAGCATTGGCTAGTTGCCACTATTCTCTGTGGCCCAGCCTGGCACATGTACAGGAATGATCCTGGGAGAGGCAGAGAAAATAAACACTGCCCAGGGATAGATGTACACAATGTACATTATGCTTACATTTACATTTCGTTTCAGGTAGGAAGAACTCTGGGCCCTTAATACTAAAGTTATTTTATCTTACGTCCTTCAAAACGCAGATAGGATTAAAGATTATTACACCACAGTTAGTTATTCCTCAGATTTGACCAGTTAGGTCAGGGGTGTCAAACTCAATTTCATCATGGGCTACATTAGCATTATGATTTCTCTCAAAAGGGGCAGTGTTCTGCCCAGCTGGTTCCTCCTATCGATATGGTTCCCTCTTGACTGCGCAGGCGCAATCCGAGCCAACTGAAATCTCAGAGCTTTAACAGCTGTTAGGCAGCTGTAGACGTGCTCGTTTCCGATGCTTAGTTATACACAACGCTTTATTCTTCACACCGCTCTATAACAGCAAGGGGTGGATCAGATGTGATATTAAGAAGTGCTTTTTTGTTTGTTTATACACGCCGCTCTATACAGCAAGGGGCAGATATGATATTGAGACGCGTAGTTTATTGATAAAACCATCCCCCAAAAAAGCACTGCTCAATTTCACATGAGGCCCCGCCCCTTTTCCCGGCCCTTGCTGCGGTGTGTAGCATGAGCGGCGTGTCCTCCTCCCCTTTTTCTGCCCCATTGCGGCGTGTACTATAGCGCGGCTGTAAAGATCACATGAGTCTCCTCCCTGCTGCGCGGTGTGTATAATCGGGAGCAAGCGCGTCTACAGCTGACAATTAGCTGTTGAGGCTCGGAAATTTCTGTGGCCTCCTACTGCGCATGCGGCATGCCTGCCCATGCCTGCACAGTCGGGCCGGAGCCTATCCTAGAAGGGAACCAGCTCATCAAGACACCAGTTGTATCTGTAAGATTAGATGTGGAGCACATCCCCTCCCCTTACATTAGATGTCAAGAGCCACCCCACCATCAGAAGTTGAGTCGCCTACTCCCCCTACATCACAGTGCACCCTCCCTTTCCTCATGCTGCTACTAGGAAGAAGCTGGATGCATTGCTTGAAAGCAGAAAGTAGGGGTCTGGAGGAGGACCAGAGGAGGGCTGGAGCAGCTGCAGGAGAGGTGCGAGGGCCCCATGAAATGGTCTGCAGGGCCGGATTCGAGTTAGATCATCAAAATTATCCAATTACATTGTAGTACAAAGGCCTAACGATATATCCTTGTAAAAACACAGTTTTTGTTTCTTTGGCCCAAGCCACTTAACAGACACATTAACAGTTTCTCCATCGTGTCTACATACAGTAGGTGATCATGTAGCTACCAAAAATAAAACCAATAAAAGGCACAAGGCACCTGGCCTTTCCTCTTTCACATCCTTCTGCTCACATACTCCATCTCTTACATTCCTTACAGTGGCCTTCTTCTCAAAGTCCTCAGATGCAGCCTGATTAGAGCCACAGCCTCCACATTCTCCAAGGGTATATATAGAAATCACAAATACAGAGATTTCCACCTTGGAGAACAGTTTGTTGGGTGACAATGAAGTGTCATGCACAGGGCCGGACTGGCCTACTGAGATATTCCCCGATAGGCTGCCCGCCCTGCGGCCGATTTGAGCTAGGCCGTAGCTGTCGGCGGCTGCAGCGCTCCTCTCCCTCCTCCTCTCACACACACAGTAGGCATGGAGCTCAGTGTGAAAAGTTCGGGCAGCACTGCCTGTGACAAAGGTCCTGCCCTCCTCCTAGACCAGCTTGTGTGATAGACGCAGTGTTCTGTCTATCACACAAGCTGGTCTAGGAGGAGGGCGGGACCTTTCTCACAGGCAGCGCGGGCCAAATTTTCACACTGAAGTTGAACTCAATGACACAGCTGGAGATGCCTGCTGTGTGTATTGTGTAATGTAGGTATTGACTGCAGTGAGACTGGGCTGCTAATATGGGCACGGTATGGCTGCAAATATGGGCACGGTATGGCTGCGAATATGGGCATGATATGGCTGCGAATATGGGCATGGTATGGCTGCGAATATGGGCAAAGGTATGGCTGCAAATATGGGCATGGTATGGCTGCTAACATGGGCACGGTATGGCTACGAATATGGGCACAGTAAGGCTGCAAATATGGGCATATATAATATATATATAATACGTTCTTCAAATGTGCTTTAAAGTGCATGGTTTTCCCTTTTTTGAACAAAAAGACAATGGCGGAATGCTATGGGGCTGGTATGAAATTTTTTCCAGGGCTGGTTTTTATCCCCAGTCCGGCCCTGGTCATGCACTGCAGCGAGTGCTGTGCATGGGTAAGCTGGCTAAACTGTGTAAGAGGGGTGGCTTAACCGCTTTCCGGCCCTTTAAGTGTTGTATAAGTGAAAGGCGATGTCCTGAACATGTAATCATTGTGATTGGCTCTCAGCCTCTCACAGTGGTTCCTTGGTTGGTTCCCATTAGTTTCTGAACACAAACAGAAACGAGGGCTATCTGTGACAGATTGTCTGTGTCTGTGTGTGTGTTCAGTGAGAAGATTCTTAAAGAGGAGCTTCACCATGTTTGCAAAATAGTTAAAAGTCAGCAGCTACAAATCCAACTGGAAGTGGGAGTGGTTACCTATCAAAACCAGGTACCCCTCCCCAAAAAAAGAGTTCCAACGCGATTGGGATTGTGGGCTTCTATTTTTTTCGCAAAGATATTGCGGGGCTTTCCCATGGATGCACTTGTGAGTCAGACAGAGAGCTTTAAAAGCAATTCTGTCTTTTACTGGCAACCAGTGAAGGGCTCTCAGTGAAGGTGAGATTGATTCCCATGGTTTTTTCCCAGTCACAAGTCTGGCGGCCGTATTTTGAACGACTTGCAGCCGAGTGATTTGGTACTTAGGGAGTCCGAGGTAGAGAGCATTTGCATAGTCCAGTCTGGAGTTCACAATTGTTCCCACCACGACTGCTACGTCTTCTTTGGGAATAAATGGAATAAGTCTGCGTAGTAGGCGCAGCAGATGGTGAGTAGGGATGAGCTTCGTGTTCGATGCGAACACATGTTCGCATCGAACATTGGCGGTTCGATCGTTCGTCGAAAACATTGGCCGTTCGATCGTTCGTCGAAAACGCTGCGGCGTTGCGCGCTGATGATTGGCCAAGCATTCACCATGACCCCGCATGCTTGGCCAATCACAGCGCCCAAAAACGAAGAGACCTAACTGGCCAAAGCCTGGGTGCTTTGGCCAATTAGGGCTCAGGGCTTTAGCACACGCCCCACACTATAAAAGGCCGCCTCCCGGGCGGCCTCGTGTAGTGTGTTCTGGCTTGCTTTGCAGTCAGACAGACAGAGAGAGAGAGAGAGTTAGATAGATAGATAGAGACACAGGGGTAGATTCACATAGATCAGCGGATCTTTTGATCCGCGTGATCTATCTTTTTTACGATCCGCCTGCGCCAGTTTTTGAGGCAAGTGCTGTATTCAGAAAGCACTTGCCTCGTAAGTTGCCCTGGCGGATCGTAAATCCCCCGGCGGAATGCAAATTCTGCGGCTAGGGGGAGTTTACTATTTAAATCACGCGCGTCCCCGCGCCGATTGTACTGCGCATGCGTCGCCGGCTAAATTTCCCAGCGTGCATTGCCTCAAATGACGTCGCAAGGACGTCATTGTTTTCAACGTTAACGCTATTAACGTATGGCCGTATTCCCGACCGACTTACGTAAACGACGTAAAGAATTCAAAACTTGACACGGGAACGACGGCCATACTTAACATAGGATACGCTGCACTTACCCCGCATATAGCAGGGGTAACTATCCGCCGGAAAAAGCCAAACGCAAACAACGTAAAAAAAAAGCGATGGCCGGGCGTTCGTTTCTAAATCGGCGGTTCTCCTCATTTGCATATTCGACGCGTATAATAACAGAAGCGCCACCTAGCGGACGGCGGGAGATTGCAGCCTAAGATCAGTGTAACTCACTTACACCAGTCGGCTCTAAGGGAGATCTATGCGGAACCTGAATCAGCCGCATAGATCCGAGCTTCGGATCTCACAGATACGACGGTGTATCAGTAGATACACCGTCGTATCTCTATGTGAATCTACCCCGCAGTGTCTTTTCACATAGATAGATAGATAGATAGATAGATAGATAGATAGATAGATAGATCAGGGAGGCTACTAGTCAGTATAGTTAAATTTACAGTTTGTAGGGAATATATTGACATCCCTAGGAGTTGTCAATATATTTATAAACTGTATAGCTTAGCTAGTTCTGCTATTAGTATCTGTCAGGCAGGAGATTGTGCTTGATGCTCTAACGTGTTAGTTAACGTGTGCTAGTTAATTGCACATAGACGCATTACCCGTTACTGCAAGTGTGCTATTTATTTGCACAGAAAGGCAGTTGCTGTTAATGCAAGTGGGCTATTGAATTGCACAGAAACGCAGTCGCTCTGACTGTGCGTGTGCTGTTTAATACCACCTTAGCGCATTTGGTGTCACCGCACGTGTGCTGTTACATACCACCTGAGCGCATTTGGTGTCACCGCACGTGTGCTGTTACATACCAGCTTAACACATTTGGTGTCACCGCACGTGTGCTGTTACATACCACCTGAGCGCATTTGGTGTCACCGCACGTGTGCTGTTACATACCACCTTAGCGCATTTGGTGTCACCGCACGTGTGCTGTTACATACCACCTTAGCGCATTTGGTGTCACCGCACGTGTGCTGTTACATACCACCTGAGCGCATTTGGTGCCACCGCACGTGTGCTGTTATATACCACCTGAGCGCATTTGGTGTCACCGCACCTGTGCTGTTATATACCACCTGAGCGCAGTTTGTGTCACCGCACCTGTGCTGTTATATACCACCTGAGCGCATTTGGTGTCACCGCACCTGTGCTGTTATATACCACCTGAGCGCAGTTAGTGTCACTGTACGTGTGCTGTTATATACCACCTGAGCGCCATTAGTGTCACTGTACGTGTGCTGTTATATACCACCTGAGCGCATTTGGTGTCACCGCACCTGTGCTGTTATATACCACCTGAGCGCAGTTTGTGTCACCGCACCTGTGCTGTTATATACCACCTGAGCGCATTTGGTGTCACCGCACCTGTGCTGTTATATACCACCTGAGCGCAGTTAGTGTCACCGCACCTGTGCTGTTATATACCACCTGAGCGCAGTTAGTGTCACTGTACGTGTGCTGTTATATACCACCTGAGCGCATTTGGCGTCACCGCACCTGTGCTGTTATATACCACCTGAGCGCAGTTAGTGTCACTGTACGTGTGCTGTTACATACCACCTGAGCGCAGTTAGTGTCACCGCACCTGTGCTGTTATATACCACCTGAGCGCAGTTAGTGTCACTGTACGTGTGCTGTTATATACCACCTGAGCGCATTTGGTGTCACCGCACCTGTGCTATTATATACCACCTGAGCGCAGTTAGTGTCACTGTACGTGTGCTGTTACATACCACCTGAGCGCAGTTAGTGTCACCGCACCTGTGCTGTTATATACCACCTGAGCGCAGTTAGTGTCACTGTACGTGTGCTGTTACATACCACCTGAGCGCAGTTAGTGTCACTGTACATGTGCTGTTATATACCACCTGAGCGCATTTGGTGTCACCGCACCTGTGCTGTTATATAACACCTGAACGCAGTTAGTGTCACTGTATGTGTGCTGTTACATACCACCTGAGCGCAGTTAGTGTCACCGCACCTGTGCTGTTATATACCACCTGTGCGCAGTTAGTGTCACTGTACGTGTGCTGTTACATACCACCTGAGCGCAGTTAGTGTCACCGCACCTGTGCTGTTATATACCACCTGAGCGCAGTTAGTGTCACTGTACGTGTGCTGTTAGATACCACCTGAGCGCATTTGATGTCACCACACCTGTGCTGTTATATACCACCTGAGCGCAGTTAGTGTCACTGTACGTGTGCTGTTACATACCACCTGAGCGCAGTTAGTGTCACCGCACCTGTGCTGTTATATACCACCTGAGCGCAGTTAGTGTCACTGTACGTGTGCTGTTATATACCACCTGAGCGCATTTGGTGTCACTGCACCTGTGCGGTTATATACCACCTGAGCGCAGTTAGTGTCACTGTATGTGTGCTGTTACATACCACCTGAGCGCAGTTAGTGTCACCGCACCTGTGCTGTTATATACCACCTGAGCGCAGTTAGTGTCACTGTACGTGTGCTGTTATATACCACCTGAGCGCATTTGGTGTCACCGCACCTGTGCTGTTATATACCACCTGAGCGCAGTTAGTGTCACTGTACTGGTGCTGTTATATACCACCTGAGCGCATTTGGTGTCACCGCACCTGTGCTGTTATATACCACCTGATCGCAGTTAGTGTCACTGTACGTGTGCTGTTACATACCACCTGAGCACAGTTGGTGTGACTCCGCTTGTGCTGTTACATACCACCTGAACGCAGTTGGTGTCACTGCGATTGTGCTGTTACATACCACCTGAACGCATAAATATGTCTGGAAGGACAACAAAGAGAGGCAGAGAGTCACGAGGGCAAGCAGGCTCTGCATGTAGAGGTAACGCTGGTAGTGGATGTGGTGCATCCTCTTCAGCACGTGGCCATGGCCATGGCCGCTCGTCCTTATTTTCGGGAGCTGGCCTTGTTGAGCCTCAACATGCAGAGAAATTAGTAGAGTGGATGACCAAGCCGTCCTCATCCTCCTCATCCTCTCTCACACAGACTGATCAAAGTTTATCTGGCAAAGCAGCTGCCAAGGCGTCCTCTTCCCTATGCACAATGGCTTCACACAATACTTCCCTAGTACCACCATGTCCTCCTGAGGAGTCCCCCGAACTGTTTCAACACAGTGTTGG